>JASEVX010000013.1:13339702-13758216 GCA_031761405.1 Serripes groenlandicus | reverse complement strand
ATCTGTTCTCTAACATAATGCAAAGTATTACATCATATTTCATGGAAGGCAGTGATATTTCATTGTCATTTTGTATGGATCTGTTAAAAACATTGATTAAACATTTATATAGTGTAGTAAATCCTGTAAAAACGATAAACATTACTATTAATAATCATACTACTATACCTGCATTCTCTGTTTACATTCCGAGGGCTTGCCTTTATGAAACAGTTTTTCTTTACAATGACTTTTTGAAAGCCGTGGCTCAACAACTAAGACATAATAATGCATACGCCTTTATAGAAGCCTTTGCAAACCATCTGTACATGATGACAGTGCATTTAACTCATACAATTCACCTGGTTAACATGGTTGAAGCATGAATGTAAGTGAGGTAGGTTTTTTGTTCAATACAGTAACACTTATATCACACTTTTCAAGATTTTATTTTGCATTTCTTATCCTAAGTAACAATAAAACAAAAAACAAGAACAACAAATTGTAACTTTTAAGTTCTTTTATTAGGAACATTTAACAGTAATATAAATGCAAATACAGTAACAAAATGTTTTGCATATATATATCTCATCAGCACTTACATTAAATCTTCAAATAATGACTTTACAACATCCATGTAATAATATGGGACATCTAGTACGATTTAAACTGAGAAAATATTACAGCCAAAAGAAAGGAACAAATTGCTTAGTGTTTCTTTTTTGGCCACAATGTTTTCAAAAGCCATCTATTGTAAACAATTTCTTGTTTTATCACAATGTTTTCAAAAGCCATCTATTGTAAACAATTTCTTGTTTTATCACAATGTTTTCAAAAGCCATCTATTGCAAACAATTTCTTCTTTTACCGCAATGTTTTCAAAAGCCATCTATTGCAAACAATTTCTTCTTTTACCACAATGTTGGGAAAAAATGATTTGATATGTAAGTTAAAAGGATAAAAAACATGTTAAGTCCAGCTCTGAAATATAATAACAACTATAGGAATTATTTCTTTTCAATGAAATGAGGTAGATACAACCTAGGTAAAAAATTCTTTTCAATACTTGATTCCTTCTTAATACTGGATTTCTTTTTAATGTCGCACCTTTTTTCTTCAAAATAATAGCACTTACATAAAATAATGGCACTTACTTAAAAATGACTAAAAAATGGTAATTTACATAAATGACTAGGGAAAAATGATTTGATATGTACGTTAAATGGATAAAAAACAAACATGTAAAGCCCTGCTCTGAAATATAATAACAACTATAGGAATTATTTCTTTTCATGAAATGAGGTAGATACAACCTAGTTGAAAAAATGTAG
The DNA here is from genome assembly GCA_031761405.1 of Serripes groenlandicus. Taxonomy (NCBI): domain Eukaryota; kingdom Metazoa; phylum Mollusca; class Bivalvia; order Cardiida; family Cardiidae; genus Serripes; species Serripes groenlandicus. Next base: position 13,756,906 of record JASEVX010000013.1, on the reverse strand, counting down.
ACATTGGTTGTTACAAAAACAAAATTTATACCCTTTCTCACCATGTTTTGTTAACCCTTTCTCACATATAACAAACTATCGCAGACGACTTTGAAAACATTCTGACAATAAGACAATTTCTCATTTTATTATAATGTTTTCAACTCTATAATAATTATACTTATATTTATAAAGAATTGCCCTATTGTTATAATGTTTTCAAAGTCGCTTGTTGTAGATGCATCAAAATGCGTCTGTAGGTGGGAAAGGGTTAACAACTTCAATAACAGTTACATAACAAATGAAGATGTATGAGGGATAAGATAAAAAAGATCATTTCAGACTGTATTATAGTTAACTCTTCACCAACTGTAGACAACCTTTCAAACATATGAACAAAAATCTGAAAAGTCTCCAAGAATAAAAATATTTCTATCAAATAATGTTGAAAAACATTTTAGCCAAAGGAAATATTGTTCCTGACCATACTATTTTCAAAATTTCCTCTGCTGCAATGTCATAATATGGTGATGTTGGGATGAAGAGTTAAACAGCACCACTAGAAATCCTACACATTATTGTTTTGTTAATAAAACATTACCATCTAAAGAAAACATGTAAAAACTACTTCAGGAATTGCTTGTTTCCATGAAATGAGGTAAAAACAACAATTACGTGATTATGTGAATATCAAATGTATAAACAAAAAATACAACCTTTATGCAATAATGTATGAAAACAATAAAAGGAATGGGTGATGAAGAGTTAAACAGCACCACTAGGAATCCTACACATTTTTGTTTTGTTAATAAAACATTACCATCTAAAGAAAACATGTAAAAACTTCTTCAGAAATTGCTTTGTATCTTTTATAAATCAACCCTTTTCTTTGGTTATAAATTGTGAAAATTTTGTTTTTTTAACCAACTGTCTAGGATTATCTTTCGTGATAAATCATATTCTACCAGAACTGTAAGTCTATTACTTAACCCTTTTATAATTTTAAAACATGATTTTAACTTGTCATTAGTGAACGTATCAATGTTCTATTACATGTTATAACAACAGAGAAATGTATCAATGTCCTATTACAAAATGACTTTCTCATAAAACATCATTAGGAAAAGTAGAAATTGCTCAATTTCTCCTTTCTCGCAATGTTGTCTGCCTTGTCAGAGAACTACAATCTGACATTTTATCAAAGTTTAATTTATCATTTACACCCATCATACTTCTTTATGGGAAAATGTTAGTCCCCTATTACCCATAAAAATACATAGCAATAAAAAAAGCAATAATAAAACAAAAATGGATGAACATATGAAAAAATGTTTTTAAGTATTACGTTTAATACAGAAGGTGTTTCTAACCAGATGGGGGAAACATTTAGGGAAAAAGTAAAAGGTGTTCAGTTTGAATACTTTCACTTTATCTCACAAAGTTTTCTTGACAATTCTCCCACATAAGTTGAGGATTTTCTTATTAAAATCATTCTTTACAAAATGGTAAATGTAATAATGTGTTAATTAACACTACATGAAAAAACAGTGAATGAATATAAATTTAAAAAATGGATGAACATATGAAAAAAGTGTTTGTCACGGTTAATACAGAAGGTGTTTCTAACCAGATGGGGGGAAAACATTAAAGGAAAAAGTAAAATGTGTTCAGTTTGAATACCTGAAGCCGAGCCTGGCGTGAATTTATAGGTAAATTTGAATACACATTTCGCGTCCAAGATTGCTTGAAAACGAGCTGGAAACATGCAATTTCTGACTGCATCCACAGATGGCCGATTGTTTAGAGAACCTATGCAGCTCTTCACTTTTACACTAACCCTCTGCGTTTTTGTTAGGCGCTTCTTGGAGTAAAGGGTAAAGTTGCTCCTTTTGTCCTACTTATTTAACTCTGTGTCCGATCACTTTTGTAGCAAATTCTTTCCTTAACTCTTTCAGCGCCAACGGCAATATTGAGCTTTTTGCAAACAATGCAGATTCAGGTGAGGCAGCTCGTAACAAGCTGTCTCATCTGCATTCTGCATTGTTTGGCTGTAAGTTATAAAGATATTCCAAACATCCAATAAAATGAAAATAGTTTCGTCCGAGTTTGAACATGGAAGAGTCTACTTTAAACAATTCGGCGCTGAAAGGGTTAAAATTGACCGAGAGAGTGAATTTCAGTCATTTTCTAATAATTCTGGCTCTCCTTGATACAGGAAAATCTTTTTAATAATACCAGAATGGATATTATGAGAAATATTGAGAGAATCAAATTTGGGGTGTCCTCACGAAACAGACAATAAGCTTTCAACTGTGTATTGCCACCTAAATGGTTAACGACTCCTGCTCTGAACAGATTGACGGTTCCATCATTATGACTATAGTTTATATTGATACTTGGTCAGCTGGAACCGATATAATGAAGTTTGTGCCACAAGTGTAGAGCAAGGAACCGATATGACGAAGTTTGTGCCACTAGTGTAGAGCCAGGAACCGATATGACGAAGTTTGTGCCACTAGTGTAGAGCCAGGAACCGATATGACGAAGTTTGTGCCACTAGTGTAGAGCTAGAAACCGATATGACGAAGTTTGTGCCACTAGTGTAGAGCCAGGAACCGATATGACGAAGTTCGTGCAACTAGTGTAGAGCCAGGAACCGATATGACGAAGTTTGTGCAACTAGTGTAGAGCCAGGAACCGATATGACGAAGTTTGTGCCACTAGTGTAGAGCCAGGAACCGATATGACGAAGTTTGTGCAACTAGTGTAGAGCCAGGAACCGATATGACGAAGTTTGTGCCACTAGTGTAGAACCAGGCCAGCCGGCGCATCTGCGGCATCTGATCAGGCTTTATACTGGTGGGTACTCAACTCAAAATCGTTATCTTGATATTCGTAGAATTTGCTATTGACTCCTCCAAATACAAAACTGGGCAAGTCCATTTTAAAAATAACAGTATTGAAAGGATTAACAAACTCACACATTGATGTACACGTGGTTGATTCATTCGCATCGCGACGAGCCTTATTGCAGAAGTTCACACAGATCCATCAGCCTTTCCCATGAATGAGTTCAAATTCCACTGTGAACTAGATTGTTGTCAATATGTACAGATACTTTTGCTTTCATAGAATATTATCCCACTGTAGACAAATAACCTAGTCACTTTAAACAAAGTTTTATAATATCAGCATTTATATACACAGATAACTGATACAATCAGAAGAACACTTTGACATGGCAGGTTTCGTACGTTTTCATGAATAAACTCTCAGTGATTAACCCTATAAGTGATAGAATGCGAAACAAATGAAGCTGGTGAATTTTTGAAAACGTTTCTAAAAAATATAACAATTATTCAAAACTACTTATTCCTTCTTTTAACACAATGTGTCAACCCTCTAGCATGAACATTATTTCAATATTCTAGATATCAAACACTTTTCTACAGCTATACTGGGTCGATACATTACGCAGAGTCCATAATGTTGGTTTTCTCGCGGAACGGCTCATCTGTGTTTATTTTTGTTGTATAATCAACCGTGGAGAAAACAATAGCTGCCCGTGTTATTTATAAATCAAACGAATGATACGATATATTAGAGGTACGTAAGGTACAGGCATCTTTATAACATGTTTAAGGGTTATGTCCCTTTTATTATTCTCTCATCAGAGCTATAGTGTTGCTTTGCGACGACGGTGACGGCGTGAACTTTTTGGGTATAGCTCAACGTTCAAGTTATTTGTTTTTAACTATTTCTTATGAAAGTATAAGAGCTAGAACTACTTGGAAATTAATAACATATTATTCGTGTTATCAAAGTGTATGCTGTAAATGCAAACCTATTTGATGGCGAAAATTGGACCGACTTTGTTTTTTTACACTTACATTGATGTAAGCATGTGAGAGCGAGACATATAATTTTGCGTAATTATTGTTCCCAACTGTAATATGGTGATTCTCTTTGTGTGTGTCATTTTTCACTAAGGAATCACTAAGGGGTCACTTCTCTGCCACCTGTCCGTCAAGCTTTGATTTTGTAAATGCAAACCTACTTGTTGGCGAAAGTTGGACCGATTTTGTTGTTTACACTTACATTGAAGCATGTGAGAGCGAGACACATAATTTTGCGTAATTCTTGTTCTCAACTGTAATATGGTGATTCTCTTTGTGTGTGTCATTTGTCACTAAGCAATCACTTAGGGCTCACTTCTCTGTCACCTGTCCGCCAAGCTTTGCCTTTTTAGTAAATGCAAAGTTATTTGTTTGGCGAAAATGGACCGATTTTGATTTTTTACACTTACATTGCTGGTCAAAGCATGTGAAAGCGACACTAATAATGTTCTAAGGAATCAAGTAGAGGTCACTTCTTTGTCACCTGTCCTTCAAGCTTTGACTTTGTTGTAGTTAATTGTTATTGTCATTGTTATGTTCATTCGAACACTCATTTTAAACTTTAATATCTTTTTCAGACTTTTTCGAATTGTTCTTGTCTACTTGTACATTCAGAAACAAATGTGACGGAAGTGACGTCAGGAAGTTGTTCTTCCGGTTTTAGTATGCTGTACCTATTTTTAGGAATGTTTTTCATCTGTATATTTATCACCTTTTTGCCCACAACGCCAAGCGATGCTGCAACATTAAGGTATTTCCTTATTTATTCTAAGCAGTAAAGGTATTTTTGTTTTTTTGCCTCGCACTGATGGGGATGGCATTTTGGATATAAATAAATCAAAGTCGTCTGCTGTAGATTTGTCTTATATCGTATATAGGAATGTGTAAATGTTTTTTCTTACTCTCCAATGAAATAGAACAAGTCTTTTAAAAGAATACAATTCTTATTCTGGATATATTTTTGTTTTATTTCTCCTCTGTTATCTAGCTCGTCCTACATTCTTTCAGACGTTTAACAAACAAATCGGTGACAAGCGTCTTTGGTCTTCCACCTATGGGCTCACAGTCTATGTGGTAAAGCAGCTTGGACAGTCTATTGAGTGGAGTATGTATGTTGGAAAGTCAGGAAACACATGAGATGGGGAATTGGCCACCGTTATATTACTGGAAAGTTGTTGAAATCGCCGTTAGAACCAAATCAATAAACAATCAATACAAAATTAAACAACAATGGCGACTTTCTGTGTAGTCTGGTACCCGACGAACTAAAGTAGATTAAATTAGTGAATGCATGTAATGGTAGGGGCAGATAACTCAATACGTGTGTCGCCATTGTCCATTTAAGTTATATCATAGACCTTGATTTTATTTCGGGCAGATTAAGCGAATCCCTATTTTAACCTTACTTTAGTTGAAACAAGTTTAACCTTACTTTAATAAACCTTTAAATAAAAACGGTTATCCATACTTTAATGTACATTTAAATGAAACAAGCGTAACCAAACTGTAATGTACCTTTAAGTGAAAGAAGTATAACCATACTGTAATGTACCTTTAAGTGAAACCAGTATAACCATACGCTAATGAACCTTCAAGTGAAACAAGTATAACCATACTGTAATGTACCTTTAGGTTATAATAACCATACTATACTCTACCTTTAAGTGAAACAAGAGTAACCATACTTTAAAGTACCTTTAAGTGAAACAAGCCTAACCATACTGTACTGTACCTTTAAGTGAAACAAGGCTAATACACTTCAAAGTACCTTTAAATGAAACAAGGCTAACACACTTCAAAGTACCTTTAGATGAAACAAGGGTATCCGTACTTTAAAGTACCTTTAAGTGAAACAAGTATAACCATACTGTAATGTACCTTTAAGTGAAATACGTATAACCATACTGTAATGTACCTTTAAGTGAAACAAGTATAATCATAATATAATGTCCCTTTAAGTGAAATAAGTATAACCATACTGTAATGTTACTTTAAGTGAAACAAGTAAAACCATACTGTAATGTTGCTTTAGGTGAAACAAGTGTAACCATACTGCAATGTAACGTTAAGTAAAACAAGTTTAACCATACGTTAATGTACCTTTAAGTGAAGCAATTATAACCATACGTTAATGTACCTTTAAATGAAACAAGTGTAACGAAACTGTAATGTACCTTTAAGTGAAAGAAGTATAACCATACTGTAATGTACCTTTAAGTGAAAGAAGTATAAGCATACTGTAATGTACCTTTAAGTGAAACAAGTATAACCATACTGTAATGTACCTTTAAGTGAAACAAGTATAACCATACGTTAATGTACCTTTAAATGAAACAAGTGTAACGAAACTTTAATGTTCCTTTAAGTTAAACAAGTATAACCATACTGTATTGTTCATTTAAGTGAAACAAGTATAACCATACTGTAATGTACCTTTTAGTGAAACAAGTATAACCATACTGTTATGTACCTTTAAGTGTAACAGGTGTCACCATACTTTAATGTACCTTTGAGTGAAACAAGAGTAACCATACATTTAAGTGGAACAAGTCTAACGATACGTTAATGTGAAACAAGTATAACCTAACTGTAAGGTAACTTTAAGTGAAACTAGTAAAAGTAAACTAGAATGTACCTTTAAGTGAAACAGGTATAACTACACTGTAATGTTCCTTTAAGTGTAACAGGTGTAACCATACTTTAATGTACCTTCGAGTGAAACAAGAGTAACCAAACTTTAAAGTACCTTTAAGTGAAACAAGTCTAACCATACGCTAATGTACCTTCAAGTGAAACAAGTATAACCATATTGTAATGTACCTTTAAGCGAAACAAGTAAAATCATACTGTAATGTACCTTTAATTGAAACAAGTATAACCATACGTGTAATACACCTTTAAGTGAAACAAGTATAACCATAATGTTATATACCTTTAAGTGAAACACGAGTAACCATACGTTAAAGTACCTTTAAGTGAAACAAGCCTAATCATACTGTACTGTACCTTTAAGTGAAACACGTAAAACCATACAGTACTGTACCTTTAAGTGAAACACGTATAACAATACTTGTAAGTTACCTTTAAGTGAAACAAGTATAACCATACTGTAATGTACCTTTAGGTGAAACAAGAGTGACCATGCTTTAAAGTACCTTTAAGTGAAACAAGCCTAACCATACTGTAATGTACCTTTAAGTGAAACAAGGCTAATACACTTCAAAGTACCTTTAATTGAAACAAGGCAATCATACTTTAAAGTACTTTTAAGTGAAAAAAGTATAATCATACTGTAATGTAACTTTACGTGAAACAAGTATAACCATACTGTAATGTAACTTGAAGGGAAACAAGTAAAACCATACTGTAATGTTGCTTTAAGTGAAACAAGTGTAACCATATTGTAATGTACCTTTAAGTAAAACAAGTCTAACCATACGTTAATGTACCTTTAAGTAAAACAAGTCTAACCATATTGTAATGTACCTTTAAATGAAATAAGTGTAACGAAACTGTAATGTGCATTTAAGTGAAACACGTATAAGCACATTGTTATGTACCTTTAATTGAAACAATTATAACCTTACTTGTAATTTACCTTTAAGTGAAACAAGTATAACCATACTGATATGTACTTTTAAGTGAAACAAGAGTGACCATACTTTAAGGTACCTTTAAGTGACACAAGAGTGACCATACTTTAAGGTACCTTTGAGTGAAACAAGCCTAACCATACTGTAATGTACCTTTAAGTGAAACATGTATAACCATACTGTACTTTACATTTAAGTGAAACAAGTATAACCATACTAAAATGTTTCTTTAAGTGAAACAAGCCTAACCATACTGTAATGTACCTTTAAGTGAAACAGGTGTCACCATACTGTAATGTACCTTTGAGTGAAACAAGAGTAACCATACTGTAATGTAACTTTAAGTGAAACAGGTGTCACCATACTTTAATGTACCTTTGAGTGAAACAAGAGTAACCATCCTGTAATGTACCTTTTAGTAAAACAAGTCTAACCATACTGTAATGTACCTCTAAGTGTTACAGGTGTCACCATACTTTAATGTACCTTCGAGTGAAACAAGAGTAGCAATACTTTAAAGTACCTTTAAGTGGAACAAGTCTAACCATACGCTAATGTACCTTCAAGTGAAAAAAAGTAAAACCATACTGTAATGTAACTTTAGTTGAAACAAGTATAACCATACTTGTAATTTACCTTTAAGTGAAACAAGTATAACTATACTGTAAGGTAACTTTAAGTGAAACTAGTAAAAGTATACTGATATATACCTTTAAGGAAAACAAGAGTAACCATACTTTAAAGTACCTTTAAGTGAAACCAGCCTAACCATACTGTACTCTGCCTTTAAGTGAAACACGTATAACCATACTATACTCTACCTTTAAGTGAAACAAGTATAACCATACTGTACTGTACCTTTAAGTGAAACAAGTATAACCATACTGTAATGTTTATTTAAGTGAAACAAGTATAACCATACTGTACTGTACCTTTAAGTGAAACAAGTATAACCATACTCTACTGTACCTTTAAGTGAAACAAGTATAACCAAACTGTAATGTTTATTTAAGTGAAACAAGTGTAACCATACTGTATTGTACCTTTAAGTGAAACAAGTATAACCATACGTTTAAGTACCTTTAAGTGAAAAAAGTATAACCATACGTTAATGTATCTTTAAGTGAAACAAGTATACCATACTTTAGTGTACCTTTAAGTGAAACAAGTATAACCATACTGTAATGTACCTTTAAGTGAAACAAGTATAACCATACTGTAATGTACCTTTAAGTGTAACAGGTATAACCATACTGTAATGTACCTTTAAGTAAAACAAGTATAACCATACTGTAATGTACCTTTAAGTAAAACAAGTATAACCATAATTTAATGTACCTTTAAGTGAAACAAGTTTAACCATACCGTAATGTACCTTTAAGTAAAACAAGTATAACCATACTGTAAATACATTTAAGTAAAACAAGTATAACCATACTGATCTTATTTTTGTGTAAGTTAAACTTAAATGATTTCAAAGAGGGGATGTCCAAGCATTATATTGTTTCATCATCCTGGGATCATGAATTTATGTTCTGTCGCCGTGATATTACTGAAATAATGTTGAAAGCGGCGTTAGTACCAATACAAATACAGATATACTTAACCGGACAGCCAACCAGACGCGATCAGTTTTTAATTGGCAAAATCCCCGTAGATAATCGTCGGCGTGATATATCGATTTTAAACAAATACCACGATCATTCATGCATAATAATGCTTCTATTATCAGCATAAATCAAAGACTATTTGCAGCAAGATTTATTAAAAGAGTGTATCGAAATATACTCCTGCTCATCTTCCAATGTTGTTATGTAAAGGCTGACATTTCGAGCTTGACTGAGCTTCGGCCCAACGCTAACAAAAAGGTCATGGCGGTTTCCTATCCATTTTCAGCATCACCTTAAGTGAGTGCGTCCTTTGGGAAAGATATAACGTGGCTATTGTGAACAGTTTAGATCCAGATCAGCATGTGCATACGCACAGACTGATCAGGATATACACGGTTCACATATTACTTGCATGAGCTTGTAAGAAGCTAATGTCGACTTGTATACACACAGACTGATCAGGACCTTCACGGTTCACATATTACTTGCATGCGCTTGTAAGAAGCTAATGTCGACTTGTATACACACAGACTGATCATGATCTACACGGTTCATATATTACTTGCATGAGCTTGTAAGAAGCTAATGTCGACTTGTATACATTTTGATAAGATTGAGCTGGGCCTGCTGATCTGAACCTACACTGTTCAGAAATGCCAACGTATGCTTTTTTCCATGGGCGGGAACATTCAAGTGTATTGAAGCGGAGTTTTTTTTATTGAGTGGAAACGTTAATCTATCACTCTTTCACACTATTTGTTTGCATAGATAGCATTAATAAATATTTAACCCTTACTGATATGCAGACGAATTTTGACGGATCTATAGCAGACGGCTTTTTAAAAAACGTTTTGCAAAAAAGAGAAATTGCTTACAAACAAGCAATTCGTTCTTTTGCTAGAATATGTTTCATCTCTATTCAATAATCATACTTTTATTTAAAAGGAATATTCCATATTTTGCCTACCGGGTACATGCTTTTCTGTTACTTTGCTGCGTGTAGGAAAGGATATAACATCAAAGTGCCGCAATGACAAAAACAAAACGACAGCTTTTAAACTTAATTTAGACACTTATCATCCTTCATGTCACTTCGTGTGACCGGGAGGTCGAGGGTTCGATCACCGACCGGGTCATACCAAATAGCTTCACGACTGGCGTGCATGTGTCGTCTTGATATAACTGAAACAATGTTAAAATTGAAGTTAAAACATACAAAGAAATCAAATAACCTTATTAGCAGGTCTTATTGATGATCCATCGATAGTTATGGAAGTCTAACGCTCTGAACAAAGGACAATAAAGACATGTATTGATAGCTATGGAAGTCTCAAGCAAGCTTTAAACAATGGACACTAAAGACATCTTTTGATAGCTATGAAAGTCCACAGCTTTGTAGAACGAACAATACATTTATTTATAGCTATGGTATTCCAAAGTTATGTACAACGGACACTACAGACATCTATTGATAGCAATAATAATCCATTGTTCTGAACAACGGACAATAACGACATCTATACACATTCATGAAAGTCAAAAGCTGTGTACAACATACACTCACGATATATATTGATTGCTATGGAAATCCAAAGTTCTGTACAACGGACAAAAAGACATCTGTTGATAGCTTGATAGCTATTGAAGTCCCATACAACATACAGTAACGAAATTGTGTTGTGATAGCTATGGAAATCCAAAGGCCTGTACAACATACAATAACGACATCTTTTGATACAATGGACAATTAATACATCTGTTGATAGCTATGAAAGTCCGAAACTCTGTACAGCGGATAATACAGTCATCCATTAATAGCTATGTAAGTCGAACGCTCTGTACAACGGACACTTAAGACATATATTGATAGCTATGGAAGCCCAAAAATATGTACAGCGGACAATACAGACATCTGTTGATAGTTATGGAAATCCAAAGATCTGTACGATTGACAATACAGACATATATTGATAGCTATCGAAGACCAAAAATATGTACAACAGACAATAAAATCATCTTTTGATTGCTATGGAGCTATGGAAGCTCAAACCTCTGTACAACGGACGGACATTAAAGTCATCTAGTGATAGCTATGGAAGTCAAAACATATTTACAGCGAACAATATAATCAACTATTGATAGCTATGGAAGTCCACAAATATGTACAGTAGACAATAACGACATATATTGATAGCTATGGAAGTCCAAAACTCTGTACAACGGAAAATAAAGTTGTCTTTTGATAACCATGGAAGTCCAAAACTCTGTACAGCGGACAATAACGACATATATTGATAGCTTTGGAAGTCCAAAACTCTGTACAGCGGACAATAACGACATATATTGATAGCTATAGAAGTCCAAAACTCTGTACAGCGGACTATAACGACATATATTGATAGCTATGGAAGTCCAAAACTCTGTACAGCGGACAATAACGACATATATTGATAGCTTTGGAAGTCCAAAACTCTGTACAGCGGACAATAACGACATATATTGATAGCTATGGAAGTCCAAAACTCTGTACAGCGGACAATACAGACATCGACACGATTATGTTAGTGGGCATTCTGATTCTGGTCTCCTACCAATGTACGCTCAGTCGGAATTGACGAGGGTTATTTAACTAGGGGCCATAAGTTTGATGCCCGGCTCGGTCTTTTCATTCTTTCAGATGGTTTACAAATTCATTGCGACTAGCGTCATTCGTCTCTCACCATTGGTATGACAGTCTATGTAGAAGGGTAGCGTTATGCATAGAATATGAGCCGTTTCACGAGAAAACCAGTATTATGGTCTCTGTGTAATGTATCGACCCAGAGGGGATAGAGGTATGATTCCTGAAACAGAAAATCCACAGGAGGCGAAAATGTGTCTGCCCGGGTTATCCTGTGCAGTATGCTTAGGCTGATACGGGTCGATTCTGTACGTAGAGTCCACAATGTTGGTTTTCTCGTGGGACGGCTCATATGTTCTGTGACATGCTAGTTCTTAGAGACGCACGTACTATAACTGAACTATTGTCAACCAGTCTGCCTAAACGCACGTTTGTAGTCATGCAGGTTTGTCATTTGTTTTCTCGTCACTTTGGTGATAAATACGGTTTATAAATTATGCATCAAACCGTGCAGTGACGCAAAAAGTATTTCAAACCAAACTCATCAATTTGTCGGCAATTACGACAACTCATTATGGACGGCATTGAAACTAATTGTAGGTGATAGAATAAACATTAATTTTCCACTTACAGTTAAAATTGTTTTACAAAAGATGTATCTGGTTTCAGTCAACTGAATAGACAAATATGCTTAGTCTGTGGCTTTCACGTAGTACATAACAGCCGATTTAAACCTCGGGGGAATCATTTAATATTACATTTTATTGAATAACGGTTCTACGTTGGCATTTAACTGTTAGACAAACGTCATTCGAGCCGTTCCGCGAGAAAACCAACATTATGGACTCTGCGTAATGTATGTTCCAGATCAGCCTGCGCAGTCCGCGCAGGCTTATCCGGGCCGACACAGTCCGTCTCAGGGGGATATAGGTATAGAGTAAGTAACACGTCCTGAAACAGAACATCGACAGGAGGCGAAAAGTCTCTGTCCGGTTTTTCCTTCGCGGCATGCTTAGGCTGATCCTGGTCGATATTAACGCAGAGTTCACAATGTTATTATTCTTGCGTAAAGGCTCATTTGTTGGCTTTGCAGCAGACGATCTTTAATTAAACAGATTGTGGAATAACACTATTACCCACATTAAGCAACAATCTTCTTTTTCTACTATGAATTGAATACAAATACAAATACAATATGTGTATACAATGTATTCAAGAATCGACAAATGTTATACTTTCATTTTAAAAATGTTTTTGTCCGGGCTATTTGTTCACCTGAGCACAAACTGAAAGTGATGAATGTGAGTTGTTTTGATGGTTCTTTGTCCTCCGCCTGTGGTCAGTCGCCAACCTTACGTCCGACATCTCCTCTTGCATCATCGGGCAAATTGTTACATTGATTGATTGATTTATTGATTGTTAGGTGTTTTATGCCGCTTTCAACAGTTGTTCAGTTTTATCACGATGTTTCCATTTACCCTGACATCAGACAGTCATTTAGTCGTAATGCTTACCCTGCACAACTTGATCGCCATAACTACCATGTTTAAAATATTTGGTATGACCCTGTCGGGGATAGAACCCGCGACCTCCCGAACCCGAGGCGAACGCTCTACCAATACACGCACGAGGCGGTGCACCCTATTACTTTTTTATTGGTAGACTTGCGCATGCGCAGAGGCTGCCATAGTCATAGTGAGTTTGAAGTCACGTGATGTATATGCCCTTCACCACCAACAATAAAGTGCAATTTTTGGTTTGACTAATTTACGAATGCTCACAAAAGCAAACATAGAGTAACGAAAAAAAATCCGATTATTCAAGCTTATAATAGAAAATAACAAGTCTTGTAAGTGTAAATATCATATTTAAAGTGTACACAATTATTTAGATATCACTACGCCAATATAGCACTGCACCGCGCAATTACCCTTTGTAAATTGTAACCCTTTCTTCCCTCTCGGCAGAGATGTAAACATCCACTCGCCCGCTAGCATAAGCGAGTGGAATGAAGGATCGGCTAGTACGAAATTCTAGGCGCTAGTCCATACATATTCGTTCATGTCCTTATTCATAAAGATAGTATGCATTGCTAAGCCTTTTCTTTCTCTTTCTCTCAGTCCATCTATTCCTTCGACAACGAATTCATTTTGGATAGGTGCTTTCGACAAGGTCCGCGTCTAAAGAAACAAATTTCATCAAATGATTTGAGCGCTTTTTAAAAATCACTTGTTTATAAAGCGTTTAGAATACTTTGATTATAATAGGCAGAACGAATAACGAATAAATCTTGCAAGAAATCGATCATTTCCTTTGGCCAAAATCAGGTAAATGACCCGCGGATATTGGTTGTTACAACATAACTGATTCATCCTTTTATTCTAAATTTGTATTACACAGTTCAAAATTAGATTTTGACAGTTTGTTCGTTATGATTTTGACGCGATTCAAGATTTTGACGCGATTATTTCGTTCATATCTAGTTGATTACTAACAGATGACTAAGTTGATGATGGAAAGAACATTAACAAGTTAAGTTAAGCTAAAACATGCACAGGCAGGCGAGTGTTTCATTAGGATAAGTGCTACACTCAATTCCCAATCCTGCTTGCCCTTTAACAAATCACAACCCACCCCACAATATAAAAACTCTGCAGCAGACGAATTAAAAAAAATCTGAGCAAAGATACAGAAAATCACATTTATTGGAAGTGTAATCATTGAATATAGTTGAAAACATTGTTGCAAAAGGAGAAAGCTTGTTATGAGCAATTTCTTCTTCTGCATCAATGTTTTCAATAGTCGTCGGCTGCAATTACGTATGCAAGTGGGAAAGGTTTAAATAAGAAACACTTTTTCAAATGATAGTCAGTTTTTGACAATGACAAATAGTTTATTGATTTAAGGCCATCGACCCATAACAACATGTATAACAAATAATACAACATCCGTCAGCGTACCGCACGCTTGTCACACATATTCAGATATATATACCAACAAACATAACACTGATATTGGCGTTTGAAATGATTACACACATATATATATATATATACACACATACATACATATATACATACATTCACATAAATCCTATAAACAATATATCTAACCATTTTCAATTTGTTTAATGAAACTGTTTCTTCGTTTGAAAGCATAGAATAAATAAGAAGATGTGCATTTAATTAGTTTTTCATTTTGCGATGACATTACAATATTATACTTGTGTATACTAGGTATGGTGTAATATTTACTAGGAATGTATGACTTTCTAATGTCGTCATAAAAGTCACAACAAAGCAAGAAATGGTACTCATTTTCAATGACATTCGTGTTACATAATTTACAAATCCTATTTCTTCTAGGAATATGTTGGCTATTCTAGTATATAATGTCCGTCTTAAATAATAATGACAAAACTTTCAAAAAACAAGAAAAAGATTTTTTACAATTTAATTGAAAACATATTTAATCAAAGTTGGGAAAGTTGTCCCTTTCCGTGCTTTTTTTATGAGAGTTCAAATCACAAGCAAAACTTATGGGACAGAGTTGACAAATAACACATTGACACAATTTCAGATTTAGGCTTTGTTTCTGTCAAACTGCTGAAGAAGACAACACTGAGACACACATTTTGATTAAAAGTTTATTTAAAAAAAGGAATAATTTTATTTATGATAAACAACATTACAATGATGGTGTAGAAAATACATGTCAACAATACATTTTTCAATTTGTACATTCATTGCACAGACCAAATCTTAGCAAGTTTGAAATTATGGACCTCTCAGCACATTTTTTTCTCAATTCATTACTTCTTGGCAGGATTTTACTGCTAAAATTGATGATTTTTTTTTTTTTTTTTTGGCCGGATTGCTCTAGCAATTCCGGTCTATAGATTGGCGATGTCTGTCTCTCCGTCTGTCTGTTCGTCAACATTTTGGTTAAAGTTTCAGGTTGAGGCAAAATCTCAGCACTGGTTACACACTTGAAACTTTGCCTGAAGGTAACCGGTAAAATAAATATTCATATATGCACTTCTGTATCTCTTCTTAAACGATCGCAATTCTACCTTCAGTACTTTGTACTTTGATCATTATTTTGTTGTTGTTTTTTCAAATTATTATATTACCGTTGAAAACGAAAATAAAACTCACAAACAGAAGGGCGACACTACTAAAATTAGCAAACATTTATGGAACGCGTAGTGGTAGATCGTCTTCCCCAGATGCATGAAATCACAGGTTTGATCTCCGACTGGGTCATACCAAAGAATTACAAAATGGTAGTAAATAGCTTTGGCGCTCAGAATTGTTGAGCTGGTACTACAAGTGACTAGCTGGTGTCAAGATATATGGACCAGTACTGGTAATTTACCCAGGAAACGCCGTGATATAACTTGACAATTGTTGAAACAACATACAAAACAAAATTTAAATTTAAAAAAAATAAAACCTATTTTACAGATGCATTCACGAGGACCACAGAACTTTCAGTATGGGATTGCTGTTTATATATAGCGCCAAATTGTTTAAATAGACTATTCCATGTTCAAAATTGGGCGCCTCCATCATCATGTAATAACAGTTTTGCAATATTCTGATAACTTAAAGGCAAACAATGCTGATTTCATGTGAGGCAGCTCGTTAAAAGCTGACTTACCTGAATCTGTATTGTTTGCAAAAACCTCAATATTGCCATTGGCGCTTAAAAGAGTTACGACCAGACCTAAACTTCGCTAACTCGGTATATAGATCTGATGACTGACCCATATAGGTCGTCTCAGATTGACCTTTGCGACAGCCTATCGAATTGTCGCTTTCCAAATCTTTCGGTATAAACAGGTAAGATAACCTATACGAATAAACAATATTGAAAGGAGGTGATTGTCGAATGTTTCTATTGTATAGTACGGGCGTTTGTTGCATCGTGCGATTACATTGGACATAAAAACCGAGCACGTGCTCATGTATTTTTAAGTGTATAAGGTCAATTTGAGACGTTCCTTTATCCAAAATACGAACAGCGAAGTATTTTGGTCTTATGTTAATGAGATTGACTGTACCCTCATTGAAGCGAAAAGGCTTATAATTCTACAGGTTTTCTCACACCAGTACCCCACACAACATACTTTCCAAGCAACTGGCCGATTTTCCACATAGACTGTTAGCCCATTTGTGAAAGACGAATAACGCTTGTCACAGTGACTTTTATCAAACGTCGGAAAGAGTGTTCGCCGAGATGAGGTTCGAACTCACAACCCCTGAAGTAACAACCCGCGTCGCTACCGACTTAGCTACCGGGGTCGTAAGGCATGTGCGAACAGTGAATACTCCGGTGAGGCTGTGTGGATGCATAGGTTAATCAGAGTCTTCACCGTCCGCATCTATGTTGAACATCCCACAATGTACCTTCTGACAAATAATTTAGAGGTGCTTAACTCTAGATGGAGATCAAAGTTTTAAAACAAAGTAAGAAATAAATAGTTCAAAACTATTTTGGCAGTCAATTGAAAGTCATGAAAATGTACAAAATTTGGCTTACTGGGTAGAATATCTTGATGTTTAGTGTACTGGAAAGTGAAAAGTGAAATTATTACTCTAAGTTTGTTACAGAATTATGATTCTAATATTTCAAGACAACTTTTAAACAGATTTGAAACTTTGACTTAGCTATCTATAATCTGGAGTTCAGCATCTTTAGTATTTACCCAACAAGTGTCATGCAAATATATCTTTAACCTATTCGCTACCCAAATGAAATTAAAGGATTTTGCAAACAATGCAGATTCAGGTGAGGAGCTGTCTCTCCTGAAATCTGCATTATTTGCCACTTAAACATTAAATTTTACTAAATTTTCTGTTGGACTAAAACTGGATTGGCCCAATGTTCAACATGGAAGAGTCGACTAAGTGAAATTCGGCAGTTAAAGAGTTAAATGATGTCACAACGGAGTGTCATTAAGACCCCGAATCCTTAGTTGTTACTCATCTATATGTCACTTTCGAACTGACCGTCGGTGTTGTAAAACGAGTTTAACAACTGCAATGCTGAATTATTAAAATGGACTTGTCCAGCGTTACATTTAGAAGAGTCCATAACCAGTACAAGAAACATCAAGATTTACATGTACATGTACAGTTAAACAGCCAACATATATTATATATATATGAGCCGTTCTACGAGAAAACCGACAGTGTTGATCTGCGTAATGTATCTACCCAGATCAAACTGCGCAGTCCGCGCCGGCTAATCCGGCCGACACGTTTCGTATCAGGGGGATTGATGTATAGATTAATGATTCATGAAACAGAAGATCCACAGGAGGCGAAAAGTGTCTGCCCAGATTAGTCTGCGCAACATGCTTAGGCTGATCCGGGTCTATACTTTACGCAAAGTCCATAATGTTTGTTTTCTTGTGGAACGGCTCATATAAATCAGTATCGATGTTTAGATTTGACAGATTATGTGTGCATGCTGAGGGAATACTGAAATATGCATGAATGATGACTAGCTTTTAATTTTATTGGCAAAGACCTGTCATGCCCGAACAAAGAGCATGCATATATTCGATTTAAGCCCCGCCTTTCGGTGTCTAAAAAAATAATTGTGATGTCTTTTGTTTATTTATAGGTACAGTTACGGGGCCCGTTACATTCGGTCGGTCACGGACATCGCGTGTTTGGTGTGGAAAACCGAGTGCGGCGAAAAATCCTCCTGTTGGATATGGTGGCATAACACAGTTGAAAGCTGATTTTCTGTTTCCTGGGACATCCCAACTTTTATTCTCACATTATTTCTCATAATATCCATACTGGTTCGATAAAAAGGTTTTTTCTGTATCAAGGAGTGCCGGAATTGTAGAAAAATGACTGGAAGTCACACTCTCAGTCCATATTATGAAAAGAATTGGCCACAAAAGTGGTCTGAAACAGGGTGAAAAAAAGTAGGAAAGAAAGATCAATTTGACACTTTATTCCAAAAATCACCCTTCAAAAACGCAGGGGGTAAGTGTAAAATTCAAGAGCTGCTAAGTCTCTCAAAATAATAGGCAATCTGTGGGTGTAGTCAGAAGTTCCACGTTTCCAGCTCCTTTTCAAGCACTTTTGGTCGCGAAAGCTGGTATTCAAATTTACCTCTAAATTCACGCAAAGCTCTGCAACCAGTGTTGTCAAACCGGAAGGAGAAGTGAGTTCAACTGAAAAATTCAATCCCATGCTTAGAGCTTACTTTTCACATTTATAAACATCAAAATCAACCATTTGCCCAAAAATGTACCCAAAACTTACCATTTGTCATTATTTCTATTTTTGACCCTGGCCGAAATCCAAATATCCCGAAAGCAAGTGTTATGTGTCACCTATACGACGACACCGCCGTTGGACGGAACTCCTTTTTGGCCGAAGGAATCCGCTGTGGTCGAGTGGTTAGCGTCGGAGATTTCGAAACCGGGTGTCCCGGGTTCGATCCCCAGTCGCGTCACTACGGTCATAGTGGAGTGCCCTTGGGCAAGGCACATTTTCTAGCCTAGTACTGGTTTGTTTACCCAGGGATCATGAATAATTAAATTTAATTGCGCGCTAAATGACCTTAGCTGTCGATGCGCCATAGAACAATATACATTCATTCAATCATTCCTTTTTGGCCGCAATCTCTCGCAAAGTACTCTCCATGATTTTCTTCTCGTCTGCATACTTCACGTACAAACCGCCTTCAGAGACAGACGACGAAACGGAGTTTGATAAACGAGAAAGTTCCAAACGACAAATGGCGTTTGTCAATGGTTCGTTCAGATTATCAGAATATGAGGGGAGTGTGCTCAGTGTGAGTTATAGCCGACCGGGAACAGCCGACCGAACGACCAATTTATGATGGAGATTTATCCTTCGACTTTTGACACCTTATGCATTCCTCATGCTAATTCATTCCTCTCTAATATAAATAGGTCACGTCTAGCTAGTTGGGGTCTGTCTGAATGCATCTGCTCACAGTGAAGAATCTTCAACGCCCGCAAGTGTGTTATAAATGCCTAAACACAATCTCTGCTCAAGTGTTACGGTACTATAAAACAATTCACTATTCGTTGATAATTAACCCGAAAATCTTCCTTCAAGATTTTGTGAACAGTGAAAATCCAGATCAGCCTGGTCCTCCATGGGATATCATCAGGATCTGTCCCGCTCCCCATTTATTAGTACAACCCCGGGAAAGCGACAACATCAAGCTATTTGGACTGGTCGCCGTGGTATAGCTGAAATCTCGTTTAAAAATGGACGTTTAACGCCCATCAATCAATTAATATCTTGATCATACTGTGTACACCGCACAGCATTCTGACCTTCTAACATAAACTATTAAGCCCATTGGTGGAAGACAAATGACGCCAGTCAAAATGCCTTTTGCCAATATCTAAAACAATCGTAGAGCGTACTCAGGACCACTGGATTGATAGCTCTCGTCGTTGCCGATTGAGCTGTTGCGGCTCGACACTTTATGAAAAAACAAGACCGCTGGGATGATGATGCCTTCCCCGCATATAATTGGTGCTGCTTGGGATGTCTTGTCTGTCTGTCACAAATCATGTCCGCCCCATAACTTTTGAACCAAGGATTTTGAAATAACTAGCCACGAACGTTCACCATATTGAAACGATGTGCAAGAGCACATGTTTCGGCCAGCTCAGATGAAGGTTAAGGTTACAATTAGAGGTTAAACGTCATATGGCTCTATTTCTGGTCTGCCCCATAACCTTTTAACTGATTAAATGATTTTGAAATAACTCGCCACAAATGTTTCCCAAAGCGCATGTTTCTGCTCAGAGGAAGGTCAATGTCACACGTATTTATTTCGTTCTTTTTATTAGCTCTGTTTTATATCTCTTGAATGGCTTGAAGGTTTCGGAAATAACTTGGCTTAACTTCTCAGGATATTAAGACGACTTAATTAGTGCATGCTGGTTGTGTCTGTTTGTCCGTCTGTCTGTCGTTTTGCCCATCACAAATCATATCCACTTTATGAGATTTGAAGGATCTTTAAATAACTCGCCACAAATAGTCACCATAGACTGTAGACGATTCGCAGAGCGCTTGTTTAAGCCAGCTCAGTTGAAGTTGAAGTTCATATTATGGGAAAGGGGAAGGAACGACTCGTTTAAAGCAAATGTTGCTTTTTCCCCACAATGTTTTCCCAGTGTGTTCTACTGCTTAGCTTTTAAGTGGCATCTGTACCACGGAATCAAAAGCGTTTCACCAAGTCACACAATTTGCAATGCTGAAATAAATAACCAATTGTTCTGTTCTAGTTATAGAAGTTTTATTGGAAAAGTACAAGCTTCTCAAACACGTGTATGGTCACTCCATGGCGGGTGCAGTTGTACACAACATATTAAAGAATGGTACAATACAGTCGGCTCTCAATAACTCAAACATGTGTATGGTCACTTCATGGTGCAATTGTATACAACATATTAAAGAATGATACAATACATTCGGCTCTCAATAACTCAAACACGTGTACGGTCACTCCATGGTGCAGTCGTATACACAATATTAAAGAATGATACAATACAGGGGGCTCTCAATAACTCAAACACGTGTATGGTCACTCCATGGTGCAGTCGTATACACAATATTAAAAAATGATACAATGCAGTTGGCTCTCAATAACTGACACATGTGTATGGTCACTTCATGGTGTAGTTGTATACACAATATTAAAGAATGGTACAGTACAGTGGACTCTCAATAACTCAATCATGTGTATGGTCACTCCATGGTCTAGTTATACACACAATATTAAAGAATGGTACAATACATTACAGTGGCCTCTCAATAACTCAAACATGTGTATGGTCACTCCATGGTGTAGTTATACACACAATATTTAAGAATGGTACAATAAAGGGGGCTCTCAATAACTCAAACACGTGTATGGTCACTCCATGGTGCAGTTGTACACACAATATTAAAAAGAATGAAACAATAAAGGGGACTCTCAATAACTCAAACATGTGTATGATCACTTAATGGTGCAGTTGTACACACAATATTAAAAAGAATGATACAATACAGTGGCCTCTCAATAACTCAAACATGTGTATGGTCACTCAATGGTGCAGTTGTACACACAATATTAAAGAATAATACAATACAGTGGCCTCTCAATAACTCAAACATGTGTATGGTCACTCCATGGTGTAGTTGTACACACAATATTAAAGAATGATACAATACATTGGACTCTCAATAACTTAAACATGTGTATGGTGACTCCATTGTGCAGTCGTACACAAACTATTAAAGAATGAAACAATAAAGGGGACTCTCAATAACTCAAACATGTGTATGGTCAGTCCATGTTGCAGTTGTACACACAATATTAAAGAATGATACAATCAAGTGGCCTCTCAATAACTCAATAACATGTGTATGGTCACTTCATGGTGCAGTTGTATACACAATATTAAAGAATGATATAATACAGTAGCCTCTCAATAACTCAAACATGTGTATGGTCACTCCATGGTGCAGTTGTACACACAATATTAAAGAATGATACACTAAAGGGGGCTCTCAATAACCCAAACATGTGTATGGTCACTTCATGGTGCAGTTGTACACACACTATTAAAGAATGATACAATACATTGGGCTCTCAATATAAGTCAAACATGTGTATGGTCACTCCATGATGCAGTTGTGCACACACTATTAAAGAATGATACAATACAAGGGGCTCTCAATAACTCGAATATGTGCTTGGTCACTGCATGGTGATGTTGTACACACACTATTAAAGAATGATACAATACAGTCGGCCTCTCAATAACTCGAACATGTGCTTGGTCACTGCATGGTGATGTTGTACACACACTATTACAGAATGATACAATACATACAGTGGCCTCTCAATAACTCAAACATGCGTATGGTAACTCCATGGTGCAGTTGTACACACAATTATCAATGAATCAAATCCTATGGTGTGGGTACTCAAAAGAATCGTCTCACTGAGATGATTCTTTTGAGTACCCACAACATAGAATTTGAATAACAAATAAGGATTTTATAAAAATGAAAACATCTAGAGCTCTGTTATGTTGCAATGTTCAATTAAAAAAATTTTTATTAAATAAATACATATATGAATAGATGCATCACAAATGAAAAAGTAGATTGTTGTAAAAATGTTTATAAAAAAAACACCAATTTGTAAATTTCATATATGATAAATATTTTTTGTAATGAATAGTACAAACAAGAAGTGTCAGAATTATTCAATAAAATGATGACATTTAACACACAGAAGTCGTAATCTAAAGACTTTCTACTATGACGTGTAAATCATGCCGCAATGTGAGTAACAAGGTAATACTGTTCGATACTATGTCATAATGTTCGTTACTATGTCGTACTGTTATTTACTATGTCGTACTGTTCGTTACTAGGCCAGTATGTTCGTAACTAGGTCATAATGATCGCAACTAGGCCACAATGCTCATTATTAGACCAAAATGTTCGTTACTATGTCGTACTGTTCGTTACTAGGCCACTTTGTTCGTTACTAGGTCCTAATGCTTGTTCCTCGGTCTCAATGTTCGTTATTTGGCCATTACTTATGACAGATATGTTCATAACAAGAATACTTGTTTAGCCCATGGTGAACACGAAACAGGGTTTATGTAGAACTGATAGGGGTATAATGTATTGTATGTTGACCTTGTTCAGTATGCCTCGTCATCATGCGACAGTTGAATTTATAAGGGGAACAAAGAAACCCATTTCAGAGGTCAAACCTCATCCCGACAGCAACCCCTGTAACTGTAGAGTGTTCCCTGCCTTTATCCTGCGATATAAAAGCGCCGCAGCCTCCCATACCCATCTCAAACAGACCGAAAAAGTATACTGGCAAATAACGTTTGCCTGTAATTGAGATATTAAAGATAGACCAACCAAATGCGATATTTTGTTTGGAATTATGTTGGCGAAGACTATTATTTTTTGATCCGGAATACACGACAAAGTAATTGTCATTATTGTTGTCACAGTTGTTGTAACTTAACTCTTCGTCATTGCACGCATATCCATGAGTGGTATAGTTTTTCGGTCCATAACTATTCGGAACAAAGCCCACCAATATAAATGGTCCGTTTGTATCCTTTTGTCTCGGTGATGAAAAGTCCTCGCTACTGTTCAACAATACTGTTAAATTGTACTGTCTGCTGTAGGCTGGAAGGACGGCAACCCGGTTCTCTCCCTGAACATCGTTTTTACGGATGGAACGTAATGTTACGTAATCAGTCCTCGTATAATGGACGTCGAGGTTCGAAAGTTTTCCAAAATCCTGTTTGGAGACGAAAGTGTGGCCGTAACCGTCGTAAAAATCACAAAAAATGTTTATTTTTTCCTTTGTTTCTGTGTCGGTAAATTCAAACTCACCGGATAATAACGTCGACGTCATTTGTTTTCGAACTTTACACGTGGCTGAAAAAGAATAAAACTTCAGGCAGAACTGATTTGTGTAGTAAATGGTTTTCCTCAAAGTTGAACGTTGAAATAAATCAATCGATTTCTTATTTCGTTACTTTCACGCACCAAAGCAGCCAGACTCGCGGGTTTTGTAAAGATCGAAGATCGTTTACGAAAAGTTATCGGGCACCCGCTTGGTTCCAATTTCAGTATAACCCTTTTTGACGCCTCTGCCGCAGATGTCTTTTAGAAAACATTGTGACAAAAGGAGAAATTGCTCACGATGAGCAATTTCTCCTTTTGTCACAATGTTTTCAAGTCTAATAACTACTTATACTTTCATCTATAGATTCTTTTTTTTAAAATTGCATAGATAATATCAAAGTCGTCAGCTGCAGATTTGTCGTAAGGTATGTCGTAAAGGCTTAATGATCAGAGAACTGCCCGTGTTTTAGATTCCACCGTAGAACCTACTATATTTATGAATAAGATTGAATTAATAAATGAATCGTGTATGAACCGCATAAGGCAAAAAAAAGTATGGGGGATCGTGCGCAAATGGATGCGTCATGCGATTATGTATATGCGAGCTGTGCTCTTTGAGAAAAAAACTCAGGCTGTTTGTTGTGAGTCTTCCATTGTGCGCCTTAACGAGTTATCATCACGAATATAATATAGGTGCATTTTTAAAGATTGCACACTCTTTTTAAGTTATTTAAGTTGTACACTATTACTCATAATAGGTGATCTACTATGCCATCTTTTTAGGGGCTAAAGCGACGCTTATACTACTTCCATATTGGTTGATTTATCTAAGATTTAAAACATTTAGTCCCACGTAGTTGGTGCATAGTTATTCTAATTCGCAATAATGGGGATACAGGAAGAATCAATATTGAGCCATCCCGCGAAAAAACCAACATTATGGCTTCTACGTAATGTATCGACCCAGAACTGCGTGGTAGGATAGCCATATGCGTAATGTATCGACCAGATCAGCCTGCGCTGTCCGCGCAGACTGATCCGGCCGACACGTTCCGTCTTAGGGGGATAGATGTATAGAGTAATGATTCACGAAACAGAAAATCCACAGGAGGCGAAAAATATATCCGGGTGAGCCTGCGTTGCATGCTTAGGCTGATCTGGGTCGTTACATTACGCAGAGACCACAATGTTGGTTTTCTCGCGAGACGGCTCAATTATGCCTAATGCGGTTCAAATTTTGATAATTACTCGGAACGCATTCAAACTCTTCATAGCGCCATCTTCCCCCAGCAAGGCACTCTGACGTCAACGTCACGTGATAGTCATTTCCCGACTTGATGGTGAAACCCTCTTCACAGACAAACGACAGTTTACTGCCAACGGACAGGATGTTTCCAAAGATGGACCCAAGAGGCGGCGTTTGTATCGAAGTACATTCTGAAATAGATAATAGAATAATAACTTTCCAACATAAACACGTCATGGACCCGAGAGACGGCGTTTGTATTGAAGTACATTCTGAAATAGATAACAGAATAATAACTTTCCAACCGACACGTTCCGTCTTAGGGGGATAGATGTATAGAGTAATGATTCCCGAAACAGAAAATCCACAGGAGGCGAAAAATATATCCGGGTGAGCCTGCGTTGCATGCTTAGGCTGATCTGGGTCGTTACATTACGCAGAGACCACAATGTTGGTTTTCTCGCGGGACGGCTCAATTATGCCTAATGCGGTTCAAATTTTGATAATTACTCGGAACGCATTCAAACTCTTCATAGCGCCATCTTCCCCCAGCAAGGCACTCTGACGTCAACGTCACGTGATAGTCATTTCCCGACTTGATGGTGAAACCCTCTTCACAGACAAACGACAGTTTACTGCCAACGGACAGGATGTTTCCAAAGATGGACCCAAGAGGCGGCGTTTGTATCGAAGTACATTCTGAAATAGATAATAGAATAATAACTTTCCCACATAAACACGTCATGGACCCGAGAGACGGCGTTTGTATCGAAGTACATTCTGAAATAGATAATAGAATAATAACTTTCCCACATAAACACGTCATGGACCCGAGAGACGGCGTTTGTATCGAAGTACATTCTGAAATAGATAATAGAATAATAACTTTTCCACATAAACACATCTGGAAAATAAATATGAAACAATATTTATAAATAAAATATAACTGTTAAGCTTTCGAGTTGAAAACATTGTGGCAATGGGAGAAATTGTTCATCATTGTTTGTCACAATGTTTACAAAAGTTGTCGATTGTGCATGCGTCAAAACGCGTCTGCATATGAAAAACGGTCAACCCTTTCCCATATACAACAAATCTACAGCAGACGATTTTGAAAACATCTAGACAAAATTTTGGAAAATCTCTGAAAATGAAGGTATAATTATTGAAAAGAGTTAAAAACTTTGTGGCAAAAAAGAATTGCTCGTTTTTATAAGTTTCTTCTTTTGTCACAATGTTTTCAAAAGTCTTCTGCTGCAGACGCGTCAGAAAGCGTCTGCATATGATAAAACGGTTAAACAAGCTTGAATTTCACGAGACACGCGGTTCATCTCATGTGTCTCACTATCTCCAAAAGTTGACGCTTCATTGGTCCTTCCCGCGGTAGATCAATTATGTTTCATGAATAATATAAACCAAAGAGTAAAACATCGGTTACATTTCAGTTTTGAAAATCAGAATTAATTCGTGTTTTGTTCAATAGTACACCAATTTACTTGTTTTACTCTCATTGTTGCTAGAATTCTCTGTATTTGTTAACTTCCAACATACGATAAATATGCAGCCAACAACTTTAACAACATTTCAGATAACAATATGGAATATCGCTATTAATATAATTATGAGCACTTTCTCCTTTTGCTACTTTATTGTCAAAAGTCGTCTGCTGTTTAACTATTTATTTGATTTAAAGATATTCCTCTAACCTAAGATAGAGAGATATCTCTCTAACTTTGATCATGTTTGAGAGATATCTCGATAACTTAGAAGGACATATATATATAACTAAGAGAGATATCTCTATAACTTAGAGAGATAGCTTTACACCTAAGAAAGAAATCGATATCACTTAGAGAGATATCTTTTAAACATGCTTAAAGAGATATATTTCTAATCATTTGTTGGATTATGTATGATGACTTCTCCCCTTAGTCAATTACCAAACGTATGCATGTTTCTTTTGACCATCAAACGCGGTTATTTTTTATTCATTCATCCAATATAACGCGGTTATTTTTTATTCATTCTCCCAATACAACGCGGTTATTTTTTATTCATTCGTCCAATCAAACGCGTTGTTTTTTATTCATCCGACCAATCAGACGCAGTTTATGTATTTATTCGGTGTAATACGAACCCAAAAGTAGCTCAGTCGGATGTGGGTCAGGGTTGTGAGATCGAACCCCAGCTTATCCAACATGTTTTTTAAACAGATTTGACGTAACCAATGCGACAAACGCCATTCGTCTACCACCATTGGCAGTCGATTAAACCTAAACTAATCAATCAATCATTTGGCGTATAGTCTTTATAATCCAATGCAAGTTAAAATGTCGTAATCGTGCGTAACCTTGGATACGCGCCTGCAGTTTGGTTAGATTATGTCATAGTGGATTCGAATCGTTATGTCTTCGGTAGAATCAATGACACGGTTTAAATACTAGGGAGCAGTTATTTAACGCCTTTACAAGTTAACGTGATATCCTTCTAATTTAGAGAGATATCTTGATATAGTACTTAAGGAGATATCTCTCTACGTTAGTTAGATATCACGTTAGTTAGATATCTCTCTACGTTAGTTCGATATCTCTCTACGTTAGTTATTTATCTCTCTAAGTTAAAGAGACATCTCTCGGTAAGTTAGACATCTCTCTACGTTAGTTAGATATCTCCCTAAGTTAAAGAGACATCTCTCGGTAAGTTAGACATCTCTATGTTATTTAGATATCTATCTACGTTATTTTCAACTCTCTGTATCTCAATATTAGTTATCTCTCTAAGTTAAGATATATCCCTCTGAAGGTGCATTTTATCTTTAATTAAGAGATAACTCTATAAGCTTGAGAGATATATCTCTAACAAAGTGAAACATTTCTCTAAGCTAGAGAGATATCTCTCTAAGCTTGAGAGATAGCTCTGTGAGAAAGGAAGATACATCAATATTTTTCTAATTAAGATATATCTTCGGAAAAGCCAGATAGCTCTCTAACCTGAGAGAGATTTATCTCTGTTTAATAAAGAGATATCTCCTAAATTAGAAGAGATACCTCTCAAATTAAAAGAGATATCTCTCAAACGAATACATAGTAAAACAGCTTGCCATATGAATAAGATGTTACAGACGGGTCGCTTCTTATCGCCTCTCCGCAATGAGATCACAAACAGGAATATTGACAATCAACCATCGTAATACATGAGTATGTCTAAGCCGGGATTAGCCCCCATCTATTGATAACCAATGTCGTTTGTTTTGTTGAGGGGTTTACGCCGTTGTCAACATTATTTCAGTTACATCACGGCGACAGTTCACTTATTCATGATCCCCGGGTAAACAAACCAGCACTAGGCTAGGAACTGTGCCATTGCCCAAGGGCACCCAACCATGACCACATCGCCGCGACTGGGGATCGAAGCCTGGACGTCCGGCTCCAAATCCCCGACGCTAACCACTAGGTCATGGCGTATTCCTTACCCTTGTACGTTACTGACGGTCCTATCGGGTTCGACTTACCTTTAAAGACGCAGCTGTTTGTTTCCTCGTCGCATTTCTGGTTAAGGGTACACGTATGAGCACCACATTCTAGGGTAGCCTGCAGTTTTTACAAAAAAAAAATCTTGTTAACCCTTTCCCACATAACATAACTCTGCAGCAGACGACTTTGAAAACATACCCGAACAAATTTGGAAACTCCCTTTTAAAGAATGTACAATAATTGAATAGAGTTGAAAACATGGTGACAAAAGGAGAATGGTGCATTTTCTTCTTTAGACGACATGTTTTCGAAAAGCCGTCTGCTGCAGAGGCGTCAGAAAGCGTCTATAGGCTTGCTTTGTTTTTATTATTTGTTTTACGAGATATTTTAAAAGATAATAGAGTCGGGGAATAAAAATAAAAATAAAATCCTCTTATTTGAGTCGACCAAAAAAAAAAAAAAGAGATTTGTGTTAATTTTTTTATTTGCAAAACTTCATCAGTAAATCAATTATTTAGAAAGTGATTTCTGTTTTGACTAAAAACACACATCATTGCATTGAAACTAAACTGATCACTATAATATATCTATAAGTGCTACCTATTTACGAAAAAACGCAAGATAATTATAAACAAAAATTAAAGAGCATACTTTGGCCATACAAAAGGATTTATAAGTAATTGACTAGACAATAATAATGATAATGTCAGGTTTCTTGCATTATCAAAACATATTTGGAATTTGTATTGCTGTCGTCTATTATTACGAAGAGAAAATAAAAAAGTAAAGACTTTAAGAAAATCAAGGAATACATTTATATTGAACGAGGTTAAAACATGAGGGCCAAGCTGATCCTTAATCGATCACCTGCATTATGGTAAAGAAGCAAATAGATCAGCCCTTTTCTGATGACACCTGGCGACTGCCTTTTTCAACCAGTCAATATGACTGGAACAAATTATTTAACGGGTCACATTTCTGCTAAACCCGGTTTCTGAGGCCTATGCAACAGACGATTTAGGAAAAGATTGTCGCTACAAGAACAATTGCTCCTTATGAGAAAGTTATCCTTTTGCCACAATGTTTGATAAATAATTATACTTTGAATGAGTGAGTCAATAGCTCATGTATAGGAATTTGTGGTATTTCATGTTGATACCACTTTTTAACGGGAAACGACGTCGCTCCATTGACTTTACTCCAAGATGAAGTGTAACGGAAATGACGTCACGTCCTTCTTTGGCTACGTCAGTCAAAATTTAGTTTCGGGCGTAGAAGGCTAATGCTGTCGTTTTTTTGATGAACGGGAATTTCTTACAGATTTCCATTTAATTTTAACTTTTCATACAAATGTTAATTCCCACATAACACAGCACTTTAATGATCTTAAATAACGATTTTAAAAAAAAATATTAAAAAGACGACAATAATTTTTCAATCGTGTTTTTTTTGCTCATTTTATACATACCCAAAATACCGATTTAAAAAAAAAATGATTAAAAAGCCGACAATAATTTTCAATCTGTGTTTTACGTCTGCTTTTTATACATATCCAAAATGGCGGCCCCCATGGATTTTTCCAGTTTCATTTCTGAAAGCTTCATGAGTTATTGAAAAAAAATAAAAACAAATCTCACACCTGTTACCATAAGCGAAGAATGGTTTTTTTTTCGTATAATTAGTCGCTGGTAGAGGCTGGCGACTCTATTATTTGCTTTTCGCTTTTCATACTTCACATGGGAGGACGAATTGTAACTAAATGTAAATTTCTCTAATTACTTAGCTTGTGATTGTTTAAATCACTAAGTTATGATATATTTTAAACGAAATTAATGTTTCCAAGGTTAAGAGTTTGCATACAATGCCATATATTAGTTAAACGTCTGACAGATCATTATTTTCTGCGTTTTCGCTCAAATATATGCTGTCGGTTTTATTTCTGTTTCAATTCAAATATCGGGGTCGGCATAAAATAAAAAAATAAATGGAACTTTTATTTTTATTTGATTTTTGAAAAAAAATTGGGTCGAGCGCTCTCATAAAACAAAAAATAAAAAAATGTTGGCCGTATGAGGGAAAGGGTTAAAGAGTACTAATACTCAAATTATAAAATATGTATATCATAATTAACCCTTTCCCACATACAGACGCTGAAATTGGACGCCTCTGCAGCAGACGACTTTTGAAAACATTTTACAAAAAGGAGAAATTGCTCATAATGAGCAAGTTCTCCTTTTGCCACAATGTGTTCAACTCTTTTCAGTAATTATACCTACATTTATATACATGCAAACATTCCTTTGTTTTTTGCCTAGATACTCTCAAAGTCGTCTGCATCAGATTTACGATTTCCATGTCAGATCATCAACGCTATAGAGCTGCAGTCGAAGAATAACACTGTTTATCGTCTGCTTTCGTAAAAAAAAAAAATCATCGTCTGCTTTCGTAAAAAACTTCATCGTCTGCTTTCGTAAAAAACTTCATCGTCTGCTTTCGAAAAAAATTCATCGTCTGCTTTCGTAAAAAAATCATCGTCTGCTTTCGTAAAAAACTTCATCGTCTGCTTTCGAAAAAATTTCATCGTCTGCTTTCGTAAAAAAATCATCGTCTGCTTTCGTAAAAAACTTCATAGTCTGCTTTCGTAAAAAATGATTAACAATACATAAGGGAATATTTGGGCCGGGCTGATTATTTTTTCCGTTAAAAGATAACAAACCTACGTTTGTTAACCCTTTCCAACATACATGCGCTTTCTGACGCCTCTTTTGAAAGTAGTGTGGCAAAAGCAGAAGTTGTTCTTGATGAGCTCTAATTCTATTTGTTCAGATATCTCACATGTTTGCCTAGATCTTTTCAAAGTTGCAGAGATGTAGTAAAATAATCAATAGCTTTTTAACTTTTAATAAGCAAATATGGCGGTAGCGGTTCAATGTTCAAAGTCCATTGAAAGTCGGACCTCAGTTAACTCTATAAATGAGCCGTCCCGCGAGAAAACAAACAGTGAGGACTCTGCGTAAAGTATCGACCCGGATCAGCCTTAGCATGCCACACAGGTTTAGCCTCCTGTGAATTTTCTGTTTCAGGAATCATTATTCTATACATCTATCCTCCTGAGACGGAATGTGTTTTCAAAGTCGTCTGCTGCAGAATTGTTGTATGTGGGAAAGGGTTAAACATAGGGATTTACACCAATCTCCGCGAGGGGGCATAGATGGGACCTGTAAGTTTATTATTGATTTCTCAATAAATGTACATGCTTTAATTACTTTGTCGAAATGAACGGTTACATTCCCCTATATACACATATTTATAGTCATAATACCTTTCCCACATAATGACATATTTTGACACATCTGAAGTAGATGACAGACAGAACATTTTTTTTATGACCTGTACAAAGTATACGGTCTAAACACATACATATACATATAATATACAAAGTATACTGTCTAAACACATACATATACATATAATATACAAAGTATACTGTCTAAACACATAAATATACATACAATATACAAAGTATACTGTCTAAACACATAAATATACATACAATATACAAAGTATACTGTCTAAACACATACATATACATACAATATACACAGTATACTATCTAAACATATACATAAACATACACTATACAAAATATACTGTCTAAACACATGCATATGCATACAATATACATGACAGGACTTAATTAGGAATTTAAAGGTATGATGAATGAATTAAATATGAATTAAACATGAAATTTAAACATGAATTAAACATGGATTAAACATGAAATAAACATGAATTAAACATGAGAAATATATTAACGTTTTGAGGATGAGCAATGTAAACATGGTTCTGTTCTTTAGAACACATTTAACACATTAAACACGTGTAACTACATTGAAATAGCGGAATAAATAATGTGCAATCATGAAGTTAATAATGAGCGACATATGAATGAATGAATGAGTGAATGAGCGAGCGTACAGATGAATGAATGAATGAATGAGTGAATGAGCGAGCGTACAGATGAATGAATGAATGAGTGAATGAGCGAGCGTACAGATGAATGAATGAATGAGTGAATGAACGAGCGTACAGATGAATGAATGAATGAATGAATGAGTGAATGAATGAGCGAGCGTACAGATGAATGAATGAGTGAATGAGCGAGCGTACAGATGAATGAATGAGTGAATGAGCGAGCGTACAGATGAATGAATGAATGAATGAATGAATGAATGTGTGAATGAGTGAATGAGCGAGCGTACATATGAATTAATGAGTGAATGAGCGAGCGTATAGATGAATGAATGAATGAGTGAATGAGCGAGCGTACAGATGAATGAATGAATGAATGAATGAATGAATGAATGAATGAGTGAATCAGCGAGCGTACAGATGAATGAATGGATGAATGAGTGAATGAGCGAGCGTACATATGAATGAATGAATGAGTGAATGAGCGAGCGTACAGATGAATGAGTGGATGATTGAATGAGTGAATGACTGAATGAGCGGGCGTACAGATGAATGAGTGAATGAGCGAGCGTACAGATGAATGAGTGAATGAGCGAGCGTACAGATGAATGAGTGAATGAGCGAGCGTACAGATGAATGAATGAATGAGTGAATGAGCGAGCGTACAGATGAATGAGTGGATGAAAGATGATGGATGATGACTTTTGAAAAACATTTTTAGTCAACTGGAAAATTGCTCATGATGAGCAATTTCTTCATTGGCTTCAACTGTTTTCACTTTATTTAATGAATTATACTTATAGAGACTTCTATTTGTATTCACTAGATGTAGCCAAACTAATCTGTATTTTAGCTGGTATCCATGTAGTGTTATTTGCTTCAAACCATTCTATTGTAAATGGCATTGAATAAGTTGTCCTTGCTCTTGCAGTTAAATTCAAATGAAATTTCATCCACATATCTAAATATATATATATATATTGCCAAAAAAATAAAAAAGGATCCTTGATTATATATTTATTTGTTTACATTTCTGAAATAGTTATTAGAAATGGCTGTTGAATTTTTCGTCTTTGTCTATTATAGTGTATTCACGATTTTGTTAATTGATCTTTGTTAAAATTGTTTTATATGTATGTATGTCCAAATTATTTGGCTAAAACACAATTAATGTTCAAAGCCTTTTGGAAATACAATACAATACAATATATTTTAATGCATAAAAACTACAAGTTTTATAGCAAATTATACAATTTAAACAAATTCCTTACATAACATAGACAATGTTTTCCGAAGAGCATATACAACTGTAGATGATTAACCGTACATGCATGTATGTAACCCAAAATAAATATTATCATATTTATATATTTACTCACAATGAAGACACTATATTTGTTCTATTCTTAAATTTAAGTTAAACTAAATAAGACATATTTAGCTTCTCATGTTATTTGCATCATAAATATATTTAGCTAAATTATTTGTAACGACGTCTGAAGATGATGACATAAGATTTATTAATGTTTGTTTTGTTGGCCATGTATAGTAGTATCTTTTGATATATTTCAATCTTAGTCTGGAAAATTTCGAACAAATTAGCAAAAAATGGTATTCGTTCTCTACTAGTACCGAATTACAATTTTCACAAATTCGTTCATTTCTTGCGAGTAGTTCAGTACTGGTAAGACAAGAGAATCGAATAGATTAATCTTTTGAGATATGGGAAGGTCTAGTTGGTTATATACAATGAAAAGATTATGAAGCGAGAATGCTGCATGCTGTGCAATTACTTTTTGTGTTCGGCTCCAATTTCCATTTTTGAAAAAGTGAATTCCTAGGTATTTAAATGAGTTAACAATTTCTATTCTAGTGTCATTTAGGAAAAAGTCATATAATGTTGGTCTACTGTTTTCGAATATCATTATTT
The DNA here is from genome assembly GCA_031761405.1 of Serripes groenlandicus. Classification (NCBI taxonomy): domain Eukaryota; kingdom Metazoa; phylum Mollusca; class Bivalvia; order Cardiida; family Cardiidae; genus Serripes; species Serripes groenlandicus. The sequence goes on along the minus strand of JASEVX010000013.1, from coordinate 13,722,135 downwards.
TGGTCTTGTTAACATTGAGTTTTAGATTCCAAATGTTGCAATACTGTCCTAGGTCGTTAAGGATTGATTGTAGGGATGCTGGATTGTTAGCGAATATAACAGCGTCATCAGCAAATAATATGAGGAATTGTTTTAAGTTATCTATGTTTGAAATACCATCTGTATTTTCATTAATACTATTTAAAATATCATTGAGAAAAAAAAAGACACAATATACTGCTACTCGGATCGCCTTGCTTGACACCAATATGGAAATAAAGTAAAGTAGTTGCCATATAATTGTTTTGTAAATGGCCATAAGCAAACATATTGCGGATTGCCAATTAATTTCAAACTGGTTATTGTAGAGTTTTCTGCTTTGAAAACATCTGTGAAACAATATGTAACAAAGCAAACATCTCAATACTAGTGGAAACTACAATCAATCAATGATAAGAAAGATCAAACAACTTAATTGTGGTTAATTGATTAGCCATCGGAAACAGCTAGACCATCAACGAATCCACGTGTTTTATGTCCTATGTACACATCAGTATCCGATATGTTTGCTTACACCTTTTTTTTTTTTTTTTTTTTTTTCATTCTTTTTTTAACCGAACAGAAAGTTTATTTTTGACGTGAACAACGTACAGTCATTGACAAACATAAAAACATATACAAAATATACAGACACGTGGGTTTGAAATGGGGGAAATTAAGTTTGTGAGTCGTTGACTCAAACCGCATCGGTAGTGTAGTGGTAGAGCGTCCGTCTCGGTTGCGGGTCCGATTCCCGGTCGGGTCATACCAAAGACTTTTAAAATGGTAGTAATGGCTTTCGCGCTTTGGCGTTCAGGGTTGCGGGTCTAGCAATAACAACTGACTGTGTAGGACCATCATGGTCATCTTGCTTAAATAATTCATAAACGAGATTGCAAAACGAAAGTGTCAGGATAATAAGACCAGAAGTACCTGTAACTTACTCAGAAACACCGTGATGTAACTGTTAAACCGATACCGCCGATTCTTACCCCACAATCCTGAGCGCAAATGAAGACAGCCATTGCTACCATTGTTATAGTCCTTGGTATGAGTCTGACGGGGATCGAACCCGAGGTGGACGTTCTACAACTACACCATCGAGGTGGACGTTCTACTTCTACACCATCGAGGTGGACGTTCTACTTCTACACCATCGAGGCGGACGTTCTACTACTACACCATCGAGGCGGACGTTCTACTTCTACACCATCGAGGCGGACGTTCTACTACTACACCATCGAGGCGGACGTTCTACCACTACACCATCGTGGCGGACGTTCTACCACTACACCATCGAGGTGGATACACCAGATATAATCGAAATATCAAACTAGAAGTTTAGCCTTTGTCACAAAGTCAAGTGCCATTACTCCGCCAACAGGATTGTATGCTATGTAGACTATTTTAAAGCTATTTTTAAATTAAAACAATGACCGCAAGACGAATGTTTGACGCAAAGCGTCAAAGAGAAGCCGCAATTGTTCGGTGTACATGTAGAAATAAGAAAAAAGAACATTTAAATCCACAAACAACTGTAGACGGTAATATGCTGACATATTTATCCATTTAAAGACTGTTGTATATACTTCAAATTACCTCCCTTTAAGCAATCGCAGGATATTTACCTTGTGATTCGTATGAATAAGATTGACAAACATTATAATTATATGAATGAAAACTATTATCTAAATGAGTAACAACATCAAAATCAAATTTAAGCCAAGATAAATGTGTACACATTTCATTAATTGTTTGTAGATACCCTAATGTATAGGTATTAACATAAAATATATAATCTTATAAACAAATTTCATTTCAACATACTAAGTCTGAGAATCTCGCAAAGACAACCATTTCAATATACCAAACATGTTAAAGTAAATTTAAGTATGAACCTTTCTTGTATGTACTAAAACTAGAAAACGTCCGTATGTGTATAAGTATATTTCCAATATTTGCGATTTATATTGAGACTAGCTAACCCGGCACGACGTAAACTTCCTCTACCAAATTGGTTGCTGTATGTGGGAAACGGTTAGCTGCTGAACATGTATTTAAATGTTTAACTCTGTTACATATTTGTATTCCCTTTAAATTGTTTATCTAAATCGTCATACATGTGTATTATTAGACAAAGGTGTCAGACCAAATGGGAACTTAGTGAAATTGTGCGTATACTTCAAATTACCTCCCTTTAAGTACTACCAGGATTATTTTCTTGTGATTCGTATGAATAAGTTTGATAAACATTAACATTTCAACTAGACGGCAAGATTTATTTTGAAACAGATATTTCTGTGGTTTATATATGTTCATGTCTGCACTTCTTCATCTAATTTCTGCGTAATATATGATAGCATGTAAGGAACCAGATTACATTTACCGCGTGCCTCTCTTGTTCATGGTTCCCGGTTTAACATACTATCGAAGTAATAAAGCGTCTGAGGCAGGTAACCAATTCAGTTTACTGTTTAGACTAGATACAGTATGAATTTCGCTTAAATAAAAATGTACATACATTAAATTAATATACTGGCATTTGTCTTTTATTTTTAATTTGTAAAACTCACACATGTATATAGAGTGTAAAGGGGATGTTTTAAAAGTCATTACATTAAATGAATGTACTTAGTAAGGACAAAGAGAAATCAAGATATGTGGTCACGCTGGCAGGTCTAAATAGTCTCCTTGTCCGAAATGTCTAAGCATCCCTACAGGAAGCCGCCTCCTGGCGGCTTCCAATAACTCATATAGCACATATAGCGCGAAACAACGTACACAATCCGAAGTTGCATAACTTGCCATTCTTGTGAACATTTCTGTTGCTCATACAGTTTTAAATATATGCGCGACACAATATTTCGTGATGGACTGAAGGACTGACAGACAGACGGAAAAGGACAATTATATATGCATCCCCCATATATAAGTCGGGTCATAATTTTTACACTTTAACCCTTTCCCTCATATGACAATTCTGCAGCAGACGACTTTGAACATATGTTGCTGAAAAATAGAAAATCTCTATAATAGAATGGATAACCTATGACTAAAACTGGAAAAGATTGTGGCAAAAGGAGAAATTTGGCTGCTTGCGATAATGGGATGATCATGATGGTGATGATGATGTTAGGGTGGCGATAATGTTGATGATCACGATGATGACGATGTTGGAGTGGATAAAGTGGATGATGATGATGGTGATGTTGATGATGATGATGATGGTGTTAGGATGGCCATAATGTTGATGATCATGTTGATGACGACGACGATGACGATGCTGGTGATGGTGATGATGATAAAGTTGATGATAATTTTGATAATGTGGATGATGATGATAGTGTTGATGACGACGACGTGGATTATGATAGGGTTGATGAAATTGATAAATCCTTACCTGCACTGGATCCTTTCTCGCGTATACAAATCCTGGCTGTTGTTCTGACACAGCATGAACATTCGCTCCATCAAATTCATTTAAGTGACATGTTAGCTTACGTCTGTGGTAATTTACGGAAACACATTTTGGTCTTTGCTCACATTCTTTTAAACAATCGCCCACTGATATGGAATAAATCTTCCGGAAAGTTTGACCTTCCGAACGCTTGGTGAACTCTAATGCACTTCCGGTTCCTGCATCGACGAAAATCAACACTTGGACACATATGTACACAAACAGATATCCGTTTGGTGTTTCCGTTCTGCCTTTCTTCATTGTCAAACGTTGCAGTTTTAAAGTGTCATTGTGACTGTCAAACGATTAGGAAGGTCCAAATTTCAAAACAATGAAATCAGTTTTATTTATTACATTAGTTCAAATCTAACTTAAAAAACACCGAATTAATTCTACAATGTTTTGTATGGATTGTTCACTTATGTATGTAGGGCTGAAATTAGGAAACAATTAACAGTTGAGACGTCCCACGAGAAAACCAACATACGGTGGACTGCATGAAGTATAGACCCGAATCAGCATAAGCATGCCGCGCAGGCTTATCCGGATAGATTCTTTTCGTCTCCTGTGGATTATCTGTTTTAGGAATCATCTTTTTTACCTATATCCCCCTGAGACGTAATGTGTCGGCCCGGATCAGTCTGCGCGGATTGCGCAGACTGATCTGGGTCGATACATTACGCATATGCCATAATGTTGGTTTTCTCGCGGCACAGGACAGTTATTGACTTTGATGGATGTTGATACCAAATGTATCAACCGGACAACCATACGGCGCGAGTACTGGTTAAGTATCCAGGAAGCAGACATCGAGCGTATATCAGATGAATATAAGCTTAAAGCTTGTTTCGCAATCGATTTAAAATAAATAAGTTTAAACTAACCGGACAACCAGTTATATTCACGGAGCCGAAGGAAAATGGTTAAGTATTAAGGATATGTAAATTACGTTTATAGACCAATATTCGTAAGGAAATGCCTTTAAATGTGATCTTTTCTCACATAAAACAAATCTTCAGTAGACAGCTTTAAAAACAAAAGTCAAAATTATGGAACAACTGTCGAAATGAAATTACAATTCTTAAATAGAGTTTGAAACAGTGTGGCAAAGGGAGAAATCTCTCCATTTGTCACCTTGTTTTAAAAGTCAAAATGCGTCTGCAAGTGGGAAAGGGCTAGGCAGATTTTAACAGTACGACTTTGAATAACTATTGGCGAAATTATATTAAATTATTGTATATGAACATATGATAATTTATTAGTTAATGCATGTTGTGGCTAAAGGAGAAACTGCTCATTTTACCGCAATGTTTTAATCAAAGTACTAAAAGTACTTTGATAGAATTGCTGTGTTATATGTGATGAACGAAAACTGAAAAACTAAAGTGCATATATAAACGTTAGTTAAAATAATTCAGCATGACAGATAGACAAATATGCAACACAAGGCCAGAATAAACCAACCTTGATTACATTCTTCTTGGTAGTGTTAACATGTATTAGCCCCTTATTAATTGGTCCACATGATACATGATACAATTATCACCTAAACATATTCATGCCAAAACAGTTTCTTAAAAGTTAATTGAGTGTAGAGCAAATGATTCATTTCAGTGATCAGTTAATAAACATTAATAACATATATTTAATATCTTGACTTAACTCTATGAACGAAATAATCGCGTCAAAATCTTGAATCGCGTCAAAATCATAACAAACAAACTGTCAGCATCAAATGTTGAACTGTGTAATACAAATTTAGACTAAAAGGATGAATCAGTTATGTTGTAACAACCAATATCCGCCGAAAGAAATGACCGATTTCTTGCAAGATTTATTCGTTCTGCCTATTATAATCAAAGTATTCTAAACGCTTTATAAACAAGTGTTTAGAACTCGCAATCGTCGTAATTTAAAGCGCTCAAATGATTTGATGAAATCTCTTTCTTAGAAGTCGGGAATTTAGACGCGGACCTTGTCGAAAGCACCTATCCAAAATGCAAAAGTCATCGTTAATCGTTGATTTATTAGTCGCCGGGCAGAAGCCCGCGACTTCTATTTTTAATAGGTTTTTGGAAATCACATGGGAGGGGGGATTATTATTAGAAAGAAACACAGTTAGATGTCTTGAACATATATAATTACAATTGTGTTTGTTTAGAAACACTAAGTAATGACACATCTAAAATGAAATGAATATTCCGATGATTTAGGTATTTTCAGTTTCTTTATTTTGACTCGCATTTATGTTTTTTTGTTTTATTTACGAAGACAAAACAGTCCCTATTAGCTAGACTAGTATACTTTATTTTACACTATATACTAAGTGTAATCAAATTGCGATAACTACAAACCTTTACGTCGCACAGTCTAAATTTGTTTACATACTCGCGAATACCAACTGCGTAGATCAATCTCCTTTGCAGAGAGCAGCTCTTTACACTCACTTACAACAGGGTCTTTCAAATATACCCTGCTTACAAATAGTAAATCATAGGTGATTTAAAATGTTTATTTGGTTCGAAACAAGTGAAGAAAAGAACAAACCGAGATAAAACTGGTTTTAATAGAACAATTACTTTGAACGAACACTCTCTGCCTATAAAGAGAGTTTCAAGAACGACACCTCTGCGAATAAGAAAGAATCGGGTCTTTCGTACAAAATTATTTCGTCCTTGACAATTTTAAATGTGTCATTTAATACCCTAAAGGCATATTGCTTCCGATCTGCATATTATTATGCATCATTGACACAAGGGCGCTCATCATAATATAATTTTAAAACATGAGTAGTTTGTTATTTTCATTATAAAAAAGGAAGGAAAGAATTAAAATAAATTAACATGTTGTAGGGCTCAGTTTATGTTCGAAATTAAGTTTAAATTATACAACAATTTCAATGAGATTTAACTGTTTAGTTGATATTATATTTCGAAGGTGGTCTAATTTATAAATATTGGACTACATTTCAACATTTGTTAAAGTATGAATATAATTAGGATGCCAAGCTAATATCATTTTGAGAAAAAGAGAAAACTCATGTCTTCAGCGATTTAACCCTTATCTCATTGTTTTAAAAGTAGATTGCTGCAAAGGTGTCCACTGTTGACTTTAATAGAGGAAAGGTAAAATGACGTGCTATTGCATGCAAATCCTAAATTGTCTGTTTTGTGGTTTTATTGAAAAATAATAAAATTCAAATATTCTGACAAACATCTTGAAAAGTGTATGTGGAATTCACAAATCTTATAATTATTCCTTAATGAAAGCACTGTAATTAGTTGGTTGTGTGTATGGTCAACCTACTTTGGAATGGAGATAGATCATAAACAATGAAAAGCTTCAATTATCATTCACTTCGTTGACAAAACAATGCAAGTTATGATACATTTTCACTTGACCCCACCCACCCCTGATGTTCCAATATGCCCCTCTGTTGATAACTATTTATTCAACTACTATAATGTTAGTGTTATGCATAACTGCACTATGGATATCCGGCGACATTGATGCGTTGCATCAACTTTCTCTTGTTGTCGATTGTACTCATGTGTTTGCGGAAACCTGCTTGTGGTATATATGTGAAAGGAAAATTACCTATTGAAAACGAATGCATAACTAAAACGACTTTGATGGGCTTCGTTACTAGAAATGAGTACATGTTCTATACGCAACTTTGTCGAAGGAATAGATGGACTGAGAGAAAGAGAAAGAAAATGCTAAGTAATGCATGCTATCATTATGAATAAGGACATGAACGAATATGTATGGACTAGCGCCTAGAATTTCGTACTAGCCCGATCCTTTATTCCACTCGCTTATGCTAGCGGGCGAGTGGATGTTTACATCTCTGCCGAGAGTGGGTTACAATTTACAAAGGGTAATTGCGCGGTGAAGTGCTATATTGGCGTAGTGATATCTAAATAATTATGTACACTTAAATATGATATGTACACATTAAGAGACTTTGTAATTTTATTTGGATACCTACAATAAGTGAATTTATTTTACTTATTTTACTTTTGCTTATGTTTGCATTTGTAATTCAGCCTGATTTGTTTGCTCTATGTTTGTATGTGTTCTGGGGCATTTACATCACGTGACTTCAAAATTCAACATGTAACAATGGTCTCGTTTGCGCATTCGCGCAACTCTACCAAAAATGCTTCTGCTGCCGATACGACAAGATGTGCCTGTATGAGGTACAGGATTCATAACACTGCTATACGTTATCCTGCACTATAACTGTACAGCATGATACATTTGAACTAGACTATCGTAGTAAATGAAAGATAAACATTATGATCAATTTCTCAATTTGTAACAATGTTTTCAAAAGTCGTTAGGAATCCGCCGTGGTCGAGTGGTTAGCGTCGGGGATTTGAAACCGGGTGTCCCGGGTTCGAACCCCACGACGGTCAAGATTGAGTGTCCTTTGGCAAAGCACATTTTCTATCCTAGTACTGGTTTGTTTACCCAGGGATCATGAATAAGTGAACTGTCGCCGTGATATAACTGAAATAATGTTGAAAGTGGCGTTAAACCCCAATAAAACAAATAAAACATCAACATTCGTCTGCTTAACGTAATTATTACATGACTGTGAAGTAAAAAGACCTGCCTGCACATTTATCTTACGGAAACTATTTGGCAGACATTTCTTACAACATCTTCCACATACAACACATCTGCAGCAGACGACTTTGAAGACATTTAGTCAAACATAAGGAAATTCTCTTTAAATGAAAGAGTAATTATTGAATAAAATTGAAAACATTGTGACAAAAGGAGAAATTGCTCGTTTTTAACGAGTCGTCTGCTGAAGAAATAATCATAATGAACTAAGATCTACATAACGTTCTCAGAAACCTTTCAGAATGGTTAATGTTCTCGTTTGTATGGTGTTTTACTCCTCTTTCGACCGTGTTTCAGTCCTATCACGGGGTTCCCCGACTTATTACCAGGACAGCTGGAAACCAGCGCATCAGTCGTAATGCTATCCACGCAGACAAGTTTTGAAAACATTGTTTGCCGACTTATTACCAGGACAGCTGGAAACCAGCGCATCAGTCGTAATGCTATACACGTAACCCTGAGCGCCAGGGAGGGAAACCACTACTTATATTGTTGTGGTGCGACTCGACGGAGGATCGCGGCCAGAACGGTTGAAACGCTGAATAGGTTTCGACATACTATTAGTACGGCCGAGTGATTCTTTTGATATTTGCGAAGTATTTCTTAATTATTCAAACAGTATTCCTGTTCAAAAACTAAAAAGAAAACTTATCCAATATCATGCCGTACGTAATTTAAACGAAATATTCGGACGTAATACGACATTTATTTTCTCTTTCAATGCCGATTTTTTTTCTTCTTACCACACTGTTTTCAAAGGTATTTTTCTGCGAAATTGTCAAGTGGGAAAGGTTTAACATTTCAAATGTGATTCATTTAGATTTATGTTTAAATGGTTTATCAAAATAACATTGAACATTCGTCGAATTTAAATTGATTGAATGAATACATGTTTGACTTTCTAAATGATGGTATTGTATTGTCGTTTGCGAATGGTAAAACGTCCCACCGCCATTAGTATTGTTTGTTTGAACGGTATTTTATAAAAGCTTACGTTCTGTCTTTTTATATATACGAATAATGTTATTCAGTGTGAATTTCATGGTATGAAAAAAAAGTGCCTGTAAACGCATTATTCAGGACACTCTGTTTACTGTGTATCTCAAAACAAAAAGGTTCCGTAAATAACTAAATTGTAAAATGATTGAAAATGTGTTCTTATGAATCAAATTATTTATTTAAATAACCTGCCATCTTTAATTAGCGGGGAAACCTGCGTTGCAGTATTACAGTTGCGTTGCAACTTGCAGTATTACTTTTGCTCTACGGTTTTGGCTATGTGTGGATTACACAGGAAGTTGGAAACGCTAATCATTTTGTTAACTGTTTCAAACAGCGCTTGATAGACTATTTCAAACAAAACTGGCATATACAAATCAACGAATCTGGCCGTTGCCATCATTACAAGCATTACAAATATCTGCTAAATACTGAAAAATATTGACATGCCATTTAAATATAGAATAGCTTTTGCTAAATTTCGTTGCTCGAACCACACATTTGGGACCGAGAATGCTCGACACAATAGTATTAATCGTGAACTAAGAATATGCATTTATCGTTTTCAAAAGTTAACGACAAACATTGTTAAATGTGAATTTCATGTGTTATTTCACTACCAAAAGTTTGATCAAACACTATAATATTTCATTCATTTGATAAGAACATAATTCTCAGCACTATAATATTTGTTAAATAGAATGCGTTGTACTATGGGCCGGTGGCCTAATAACTTTAAATAAGGTATTTGTCATTGTCATTGCCATTACAATTGCATTGCAGTATTACAGTTGGGCGTCTGTATAGTTATAATGCGTGGTTTACGTCAATTCTCTCTCTTTTACTTTTTCACTAAAACTCGACAGAAAAATATAATATTATAGATTATTGCATCTGTATGGAAAACATTGTGTTGAACGACTTTCTTCGGCTGAGTTTCCCGAGCTTGCGAGGAGGTCAGAACTCCGCCGAAGCACGATTCCCAACACAACAGTTTCCCATAATCATGAAATAACCTTTTTATTGTATAATTTGAAATTACCTAATCACAATTTGAAGTTTTGTGTGTTTTGAACACAACGAGCATATAGAAAATTAACAATTGTTTTGCATTGTTTTGATAAATTACCGCGCATTTATTGTCCTTTCCGATTATTGCTAGGGTCGTAAAAAATAAAAAAATACGAACCGCCATTTTGTTTCCCATCTGGTTTCGACTTGGTATTGAATCGTCGACAAAATGATGTGTAACGTTTTTTCTAACAATGGATTTCATAAAGAACTCGTTTACAATTCTGGTATTTACGCCTGGATATTTGTGTTCTTTATTACGATGTAGGTGCCCATTTTGACCTCACAGTGTGTTCAGTAAAGCGAACAAACATCTTCTATTTTGCGTTTAAAAACTCCACATCGGAGAATGACAAAAATAATCAAAAGACCTACCTTTAAAACAATCAATGATTTGCTTTTTCATCCTAGCAGTTATCAAATCCCCCTTGATTGTGTTGGTCATGTGTAATTGAGATAAACTTATATAGATCCTCAACGACGGTTTTTCATTGCGTGTCATCTACAAATGATGTACCAAACAGTGTTAGCTGATCTCTAAATGCATCGAAGGTTGGATGGGAGCGCTCTGTTACGTTACTATATGGAAATAGTTCCGCCACGAGCAGCACGTGAAAAATATCTGAGTGCATTATCACATTGCGTGCACTATCAAAGTATACAATAAGGACAGATACTGTATCCTTTTTTTCACTTGGAAAATAGAAGGAAAAATATCAAAGTATACAATAAAAATGGAATAATCAACTGCATTCATTTGATACAAATATATACCAAATCTAACACGTGATTGGGACGTTACCAAGTAATAATCTTAGACATGAAAACATGTCATAGTTCCAATTTAACTTCAAATGATATAGAAGCGGAGTGTCATTTACCCTTTCCCACATACAGCAAATCTGCAGCAGACTACTTTGAAAAACCTGAAAAATCTCCATAAAAGATAGCTTTATTGTTAAATAAATTTGAAAACATTGTGGCGAAAGGAAATTTTGGCCACAAGGTTGTCAAAGTCGTCTGCTGTTATTGTGTCAAAATGTGTCTGTGTAGGTGGGAAAATGATAAGTACCCACAGTGATATCATCGGCTTATTTTAATCAGTTTGTCATACTTACAATTCATCCTTGCGACACTTCCGATTAGGTAATATAGTCTATGTTCTTTCGTCATGGGAGTACTTGTAATGCCAGATAAAATAATAGCAATGCGGAATTAAAATGAACAAATTCTCATGAACGCGAAGCCAGTACATGACTGACTAAGGGTATTATTATAGTTGTTCATCAAATGCTTCAGATGATACTACATTTAGAACAGAATAACTATCTAGTTTTATTATTTTATGTCCATAAAAAAGATCAGAGTTTTATAAATAAAACCAAGGTTAGATGAAATTAAAACTCTCTTGGACACGCGTTATAAAAAAAACTACGTCTCTCTGAATAATGTGTCTTTCTCCATTATATATCCTAAATAAATATGAGCCGTGTTAAGATATTTGGGGTCAAAGTGAACCCGCGTACAGTGAACGCTCACGTGAGCCTGTGCATTCACACAATGAGAACAGATTATTCACAGTCCGTCTACATGTTATTTACTCCGAGATGATTATTTTGACAAACAAAAACTAAAACTATAACCAAATTAGTTGTCCGCCAATTATATCACCAAGTTACGGAGAATCAGTAAGACCCCAAATTGCTAGATAGGCGTTTAAATAAACAATTAAATAATTGTGTTATCTTAAGTCACCGCTTTTATTCCAAATTCCTGTATCCAATACTTCAGTGAAAAGGTGCTAAAATTTCCCTCTCCTAAAGCGACATTCAGTATAATTCTCTGAATACCATATCATAATTTTGTTTTTAGAAAACAACAAAACAATCATATCATTTCAAATTATTATTTGGAAATCTCATGATAGAGAAAGCACTTTTGGAAACCGATAAACATGACATGTCAATGAATTTACATTTCCTCAAACCGTTCAAACTCGTCCACAGTTATAAACATACATACACTTTTACCTTCGTAAAACAAACACATTTTATGCAGGTGAAACACATCTGCTTAATGCATTTAATGTACTAACATAAATAGCAAACATGAACTTTTCTCGTAAAAGTTTCCAATCAATTTAATCGTACTGAACACATGGGTACCCCAAAGCTGAATGCCTCTCCAATCGTATGCACGAATAAAATTCGTGCTTATAACGCCACCTGGCGGTTATTGCATTATAAGCAATGAAAAATAATTTTCTTCTAATTCGCAGTACTCAAACGTAAAAAATTATATTTGACAATATGAGGAACACAGGCGTAGAGATATCCGATACGGACCATGCTTCAGTAATACCATCCTCGGTACACAGGCTATATATAAATATATCTTTTATGAAGATCCTGGGTACCGAGGATGCAAAATACATGTCGTAGTTATAGCCATGAAGCCTTAAGTGCTTGTGTAGAGTACTCTTATAAACCTTTCTTCTTTTGCCCCGTAATGCGTTCAACTTCATTCACTGATCAAACTTTATTTAGTAGAGATGTTTTCAACGTTAGATACAGTTTCTATATAAAATTGAGTCGTCCCACGAGAAAACCAACATTGTGGACTCTGCGTAAAGTATTGACCCGGATCAGCCTAAGGATGTCACGCAGGCTAACCCGGACAGACACTGTTTGCCTCCTGTGGATTTTCTGTTTCGAGAATTAGTACTCTATCCCCTGAGACGGAATATGTCGGCCCGGTCGACACATTACGCAGAGGCCATTATGTTGGTTTTTCTCGTGGAACGGCTTATCCGGCTCGACACATTACGCAGAGCCCATTATGCTTGTCCTTGTTGAACGGCTCATATATATTATATTTGTTCATGTTTTGATAAAGCAAGAAAAGGCGAATTTCATCTATATAAGTAAAAAGGTTTTACATGTTATTCATTAATCTGTGTCTGCCCTCGTTATCAGTCGGCATTGCTATCGTTACCTACGATGCATCTTCATACAAAGTCTGCTAACTATAGGTACGATAAGACAAGATTTTTCTTTTTAAGTTATGTCAGAGGTTATTATCCAGATCACAGTGACCCGGATGACCGAATTTTATGATAAACTTTACATTTGCCCGTTAAAAGGTAAAACCGCCATTCAAATAAAATAATAGTTGCCGTGGACACCATGCCTTTAAAATTCGAGATAGTTTTGCTTTAAATAATTAACAACCCGTGCTATGAGATAAACAATGTACTTAAAGGTCTTGAAATGATGGTGCTTTACGCCACTCACTTTCAACAATGTCTGTTAAATCCCGGCGTTTTCTTGGTATGTTATACGCACTGTTGGCTATCATGGTACATAGCACCAGTGCTATCCCCGTAATCACTGTTGGCTATCATGGCACCAAAGTTGTAGTAGCAATGCTATCCCCGTAATCACTGTTGGCTATCATGGCACCAAAGCTGTAGTAGCAGTGCTATCCCCGCAATCACTGTTGCCTAGCATGGCACCACAGTTGTAGTAGCAATGATATCCCCGCAATCATGAGTGCTTAGAAGAAAAACCACTACTACCGTATTATTGAAAGCATTCTTATTTAATATAGTTGAAATCGTTTAGGTCAAATACAGACATTGTTCATTATGAACAATATTACTGTTTGACTTGAGACACAGTCTGCTGTAGATGCCCCAATGGACAGGCCAAGACAACGATGCCCGACGGTGGGTTATCACAATAGCTAGCACCATACTTAGTGCTCAGGTGAGCTAAAATGTTTAATTAATGACAAAATTGCTCATTATGTTTTCAAAAGTCGTCTGCTTTAAAGCATCGAAACACGTGGGAGGGGGGTTAATAATTGCACGCGACGAATGCGAATATTTGAAGCCTTAAACAATGCATGTCTAATGCCGTTTAATAAACCATATACATCGATATGCAATACTAAAGGTTGATTGAACGAGGCAATTAATGTTCGCCGGAGTCCCTGGTGTGCACATGATTGATTAAAGAGCTCGGGGAAGTGTGATCAATTCTAAATGCTCATTTAAGTGTCGTTTGCATTGAATGTTTATGTTAAAACTGTTAAATATGCACCAGTCCCTGAGAATATAAAATTTATGGTTTTGACGCATGACGCAAGTTACAAAAGAGCGATTGTGCAATCATTCTGAACACTCATACATTAATTAATGTTTTCATATTCACTAGACGATAGGAAACGGTGTTTGTAACATTACGTTTTTCAAAAGCAATTATATGGGCTCATTTACAAGATATCATAAATGTTATTAGCTCACCTGAGCACGAAGTGCAGGGTGAGCTACTGTGATCACTCACCGCTCGGCGACCCTCGACGTCATCTGTTCTTAATATCCAACAAACAATGTCTCCTCTTAAACCAATGGTATAATGTCACCGCCTCTGTAGTGTAGTGGTTGAGCATCCGCCTTGGGTGCGGGAGGTCGCGGGTTCGATCCTCGGTCGGGTCATACCAAAGAATGGTAGTAATGGCTGCCCTCCTTGGAGCTCAGGGTTGCGGGTTTAGCATAACAACTGACTAGTAGAACGGGTAAGTTACCCAGAAAATGCCGTGATATAACTGAAAAACTGTTGAAAGCGATGTTCCTTAGTTGATCCTCTTTCACATTTGAAAATAATTTGGTATAAATGTTGAAAAACTACAAACATTGTCATCAGGGGATGTTGCTCGTTTTCCTGATATGTATAGAGTTATATAACATTTAAAACTAACCAAGTTATTTATTAATCAGGTGAGCGATGTAGGACCATCATGGTCCTCTTGTTGATATAATTCATAAACGAGATTGCAAAACAAAAGCGACAGGACAGCCATACAATTGTAACAATAAATCAAGTTGAGAGGGACCCATGCATTTCGATTCAAGTGTATTGAACAAAGCATAATTATGTCCACATATGCTCAATTAATTATAATATATTGTCAGACTCGTAATCTATTAACCCTTTCCCACATATAGACGCTTTCTGAGGCCTCTGCAGTAGACGACCTTTGAAAACACTGTGACAAAAGGAGAAAATGCTCAAAACGAGTAACTTCTCCTTTTGCCAAAATGTTTTCAACTTTATTTAACAATAAAGCTATCTGATATGGAGATTTTTCTGGTTTTTGTCACTATGTTTTCAAATTCGACTGCTGCAGATTTGTTGTATGTGGGAAAGGAATAATACTTAATTGCCCGTCTTTATAGGTCTTTGGACTGTCATATAGGGAGTGTGGGACGCATGATCATGGATTTTATTTAAACTTCATACGTTTTCTCAACTTGATTAAAGAAACCAAAAATGACAAACAAAACATTTTTCATTGAACTGAATCGTCATGATTTAAAAGGGAAATTCACTAAATTGTTCAATCATTTCTATTGCACAAATGAAGAAATACTTGCAGAAACCCCTATTTTCTAATTTAACCAAAAGGCATTCTCTTCTAACAAAAAATGTAAAAAGGCTATGGGGAACAGGGTCTCTTACCATTGCTACAAAATATCAATTTCCAAATCACCCACCCCAAATAAGTTGGTTTAATGTTTATAAAAACTAATGGCGGTATGTGGGTTAAAAATATAATAAGGGATCCATGGATATCAATATTCTTCTTAACGTCGATTCTACGGAAACAAAACACTATTTTATGCACAAAATATGTTCATTTTATAACGTTCAAATCAAGATAAGCTTAATGAAAAACTTCAAAGTTGTTCATATTTATAATGTAAATAACTCCATATAACACAACCGTTAAATGCGTGCGCGTATGGTTGCCTATCAACAAACTGTTGGCATAACACTTAACCCTTTCCCTCATACGACAATTCTGCAGCAGACGACTTTGAACATATTTTGTCAAAACATAGAAAATCTCGATAATTAAATGGATAACCTATGACTAAAAGTGGAAAACATTATGGCAAAAGAAGAAATTGCACGTTCTGTGCAATTTCTTCTTTTGTCACTATGTTTTCAAATAGCCGTCTGAAATGAACGCATTTAAAACAGTGCCTGACTACAAATTTGGAAAGATCACGCAAACAACATTAAAGTAGTAGAAGCTACAGTTATACGACTACAGTACAACTTACAGTATAACAATATAGCTACAGTATAACTTTAAACATGGAAACTGTGATCATAAAAGTCCTAAAATATTAAGCGAGGTAATTCATGTTTATTTCATACTTAAAAAATAATAATAAGGGAGGTAATAAGGTCTATGAAAGTCTAATCTATGCAAAAACAAGGTTACGTTCCCACGTAGCTTTTTTTGTATTGATTAAACAAATGTTCAACTATCTTTTTCTGTAATGAGCTTGATTTGAGATGGCTGCATTTTTTTTTTCAATACTAGTAAATATTGCATATAAAAAATACCTCGACTTTGCACACTGTTTCCATGGCAAGCTCGGGCAACTCAGCCGAAGGAACTCGTCCAAGACAATATTTCCCCATATTTATGCAATAACCTATAGTATTGTGTTGCACGAGTTCTTTCGGCTGAGTTACCCGAGCTAGCTGGTCTCTAACACATCAAAGGTTGGATGAGAGCGCTTTGTAACGTTAATGTATGGAAATAGTTCCGTCAATAGCAGCACGAGAAAAAAGATCTGACAGATAATGCATCCATTTTCCAAATGGAGAAAGAAGGAAAAAGATTAAAGTATACAATAAATAGATATCTCAATATTGCTTTTTCAGATTTCTCACCGATAGGAAATTTGGAATGTAGGTCAGATATGGTCAAATATGACGTCAGATAGGCTCACCTATGACGTCAGATGCACATTACTTTTCATAGAGAAAGGTCAAGAGTTGTGATGGAGTTGTCATTGAAAACTATTTCTTAATAAAATAACTCTTTGAAAATGTGATTATATCAGATATGATTCAATGTTATTTCATATTTCATATCCGTTTTCCCACATAAGTACCACACATGACGGCTTAACCCTCCACACATACAGACGATTTTTGACGTCTCCGCTGCAGACGACTTTTGAAAATACTGTGACAAAAGGATAAATTGCTCCAAATTAGCAATTTGTCCATTAGCGACAATGTTTTCAACTCTTTTTTTTTATAAATAAAATCCTTATTTATGAAAAAAATAAATATGTTTTTGCTAAATATTTTCGAAGTCGTCTGCTGCAGATTTTTGTATACGGGAAAGGGTTAAAAGCCCGCGAAACTTCTTGTTATATAATTGATTCTTATCTTGTCTCCAGACATGTGGAACAAGAGTCCGATTTTAACCTTGAGAAGTTTCCGATGAAGTTTCATTCTGTACACCGATTATATGTAATTATGGCAATGAGCTTTATAGAAAACAGAAATTGCAAGGATTCCGATAACAAATCTCATTTAATTCTTAAGGTATTTAAACCTTTCCAACATATAAATAATATGCATCATCAAGGTCAAATACGGAAAATCTATGAAAGTTTATTTGTTACACATAATTGAAAACGTTGTGGCGAAATGAGAAATTACCCATGGTGAGCGATTTCACAATGTTTTCAATAGTCGTCTGCTGTATAAGAATTAAAATGGATCTGCATGTGGAAAAAAGGTTAATAAAAAAAATAACTGCATGCTTCATTGATTTAAAGAAGCAGTCATCAACAGAGACAACAGTATACACAGAAATCAATGTAGCAAGGTTTTAATTCTCAAAATATAAAATAACTTGAAACATGAATATAACTGCAATTAAGCCAAACTGTAAATCAAAGTACTGAAAGTAGAATTGTGATCGTTTAAGAGGAGATGCAAAAGTGCATAGAAAAATAATTATCTAAAAAGTCCCCACCATGACAGACAAGTAATGATGCATCATGCCAGAAAGAAATGTTTCCAAGATAATAATTTGTAGTTGGTCTTATGAAAATCAATTAACCCCAACTCCGAATATTTCTTTCGGTCCACATAGTCTGTTCTGACACGTTAATTGTTAGCTTTAAACAACATCTACTCCTCAACCACTGACCAATTTCAATAAAACTTCACTGGAATGTTTATTTGGTGGTCGTCTTTCAAAATTGTTCAAAGGTTTAAATTATGTGGAGAACTGGCTGCCGTGGCATCATAAAGGAGGGAAAGTGCCAATCTTTAAAACAAATCTTCTCTAAATCTGCTTGTCCGATTCAAATATAATTTGGTTAAAATGATCCTTGGATGACCGTCTACAAAAAGTGTGCAAGCCATACTAATTGGTTGAAAAACATGGCAGCCAGGCGGCATCAGAAAAGGTGCGACAATTAAGAATTCCATTATTATGAAAACGATTGTCTGATTTTAAGAAAATTACATAGAAATCTTACTTCAGTGATCAACTACTTAAAATGTTCAAGCCATATTGATTGGTTACAAAATCATAGCAACCAGGCGTCATCATAAAAAAGTGGTAAATGAAACTTTAAGATACAAATGACAACTTCTACCATTCCACTTGACCAATTTCAACTAAACTTCATAAGAATGTTCCTTTGTTGGTCCCCTTTCAAAATTATTCAAATACTTACATTCTGTGTAGAACTGTGGTTGCTGCGGCATCAGAAAGTGAGAGAAATTACCCAAATTTAAATTTTTTCCTCCTCCGATTTCAAGAAAATTTGATAGAAATTTTCATTAAGTGACCCTCTACAAAACCTGTTCAAGCCATATTGATTTGTTGAAAAACAAGACAGCAAATGCGGCATCAGAAAAGCGGCAAAATGACAAAACTTTATAATTCCATTCTTATTAAAGTTCCTGCCAGATGTCCAAGTAAATTTAACAGAAATGTTCCTTTACTGACCCTTTACATAATTTATCCGGTTAAAATAGATGGCCTAAAATAGATAGCCGCTATGTGGCATCAGAAAAAGGGTAAATGAACGTTAAGCTTCAAATGACATCCCCTCCAAAATGATTGGACCGATATCAACCAAACTTCACAGGAATGTTCCTTTTGTGGTCCTCTTTCAAAATGTTCAAAGATGTAGTGCTTTATTACAAATGGCCTTTACTAATAAGCTATTTCATTAACTGTTCCTTGCAGTATCATTTGCACTCCTGATCAAATTTTCCCAGATATTTACTACTAATTTACTATCACAGAGGTGATCTTGTTTAATGATCATATTACCCAATAGTTTTATGAAAATTCTACCATGATCATTCATTACAGTACAGTGTATGTATCGACTGTACTGGACCAACTGGTGCATTCAGACAGGGTCTTTCAAATAGTACTATTTGAAAGACCCTGATTCAGAGTATACAATATATTAATGCAATATATTAAGGTTTACAATGATAACAGTAAACTTAAAAGTGTAATCTACAGGAAATGTTTTACAGTTTATGCATTTTCTACTTTTCAGATGCCACCTGGTTTCTATGACTTTCAACCAATTAATAAGACTTAAAAACATGTAGAGGATCACTGAACGAACAGTTCTGCTAAGTTATATTGAATTCAGACAAGCACTTTCATGAGAATGTAGTTTTAAAATTGTGTCATGTTGCCCCTTTTCTGAATCCGCCTGATTTCCGTTATCATAAACAAATCTACTTTGACAGAAAAATAGATGTTCCTCAACTATTTATTTTACAAGAGGGAACAAAGGGTAATTTGATGCCGTGTTAACAAACTTGTGTATATTTGCGTAGTGATATCTTTTTAATTTAGTACAATTAAATATATTATTTACACATTCAGAGACTGGTTATTGTATTTGGTTACCTAGAATAAGTGGAATGTATTTTACTTATTTGACTTTTGATTATGTTGGCATTGGTTATTCAGTGTAGAATTTGTTGCACTTTTTTTTTTGGCGTGCTGAAGTTAGTAGATTTGTGTTCTCAGTCATTTACATCACGTGACTTCAAAACTTCACTTGTAACCATGGTAGCATTGCTAGCCCAATTCTACCACTTTGTCTCATTATTCAGCCTAGGCTTATACTTATTCAGACCAAATTTGGAGTGGCGGGGTAGTTCAAATCCCGGTCCAGGTTCTTGAAATTCAAGGTACAAATAACCTCGCATCTATCGGTGCTATACCTGGCACGTAAAAGAACCAAGGGGTCTTTTCGGAAAGAGATAGGGTATCGAACCCGGACTAACTTTTTCTGCTCGCCAACTAGATAATTCTGCACAGCGAGGGTAAATAAATAAAAGCAAAAAAAACAAAGACCAAATCTGATGAAACTGGATAATCTCTCAAGAGCGGATACTGCTTATTTGGCCAAATATTGACTCCAGGGAGACAAATGTAACCGGGCTAGGTATTGGAATTGGATCCAATATGATACTTTAAAGATTCATAGCAAGTTTGATGAAATCAGATAAGTAACCGTTTTGAATAAACAAGAGGGCCATTACGGCCCTAGTTCCCTCACCTGAATTATACAATGTACTGCAATGCAAAACACATCAAGAGAATTATATTCTGAATGCAACCTCCACAGTGTTAACATGATTTTCCTTCATTTGGCCTAGTGATCTATATTTTGTTACCTGATATGACCCATATTCCAACATGGACTAGATATCATCAAGACAACATTCTGACAAAGTTTGAACTTGCTCAAAGTACAAATGTGGCCTCCGGAGTTTGAATAATATTTTCCTTTATTGATCTAGTTTCTGACCCAATATGACCCATACCCGAACTTGACCTAGATATAATTCAGACAAACATTCTCACAAAATGTCAAGCTGCTAAAAGCAAAAAATGTGGCATCCAAAGATTTTCCTTTAATTTGGCATATTGACCTAGGTTTTGACCCTACATGACCCATATTCGAACATGGCTTATATATCATTTAGTTCTGATTAAATGTCAAGCTGCTGTAGCAAACAAGATGTGTTTGTGAAACACTGATGCCCCCGAATGGCAACATCTAGGTCAAAGGTCAAGGTCGCCAGGTCAAAAATGTTGGTACTGACAGAAAGGTCAAATCACAGGGAATACACATGTGAAATATGGTAGCCGTACCTGTTATGGTTCAAAAGTAGTGGTCAAGGTTAAAGTTTTTTCGAGAATGGCAACATCTAGGTCAAAGGTCAAGGTCGCAAAATGAACAATTTTGGTACTGACAGAAAGGTCATGTCACAAGGAATACACATGTGAAATATGGTAGCCGTACCTGTTATGGTTCAAAAGTAGTGGTCAAGGTTAAAGTTTTTTTCGAGAATGGCAACATCTAGGTCAAAGGTCAAGGTCGCAAGGTGAACAATTTTGGTACTGACAGAAAGGTCATGTCACAAGGTATACACATGTGAAATATGGTAGCCGTACTTGTTATGGTTCAAAAGTAGTGGTCAAGGTTAAAGTTTTTTTCGAGAATGGCAACATCTAGGTCAAGGTGAAAATTGTTGGTACTGACAGAAAGGTCATGTCACAAGGTATACACATGTGAAATATGGTAGCCTTACCTGTTATGGTTCAAAAGTAGTGGTGAAGGTTAAAGTTTTTTTTGAGAATGGCAACATCTAGGTCAAGGTCGCAAGGTCAAAAATGTTGGTACTGACAGAAAGGTCATGTCACAAGGAATACACATGTGAAATATGGTAGCCGTACCTGTTATGGTTCAAGGTAATGGCCAAGGTTAAAGTTTTTTTCGAGAATGGCAACATCAAGGTCAAATGTCAAGGTCGCAAGGTCAAAAATGTTGGTACTGACAGAAAGGTCATGTCACAAGGAATACACATGTGAAATATGGTAGCCGTACCTGTTATGGTTCAAAAGTAATGGCCAAGGTTAAAGTTTTTTTCGAAAATGGCAACGTCTAGGTCAAAGGACAAGGTCGCAAGGTCAAAAATGTTGGTACTGACAGAAAGGTCATGTCACAAGGAATACACATGTGAAATATGGTAGCCGTACCTGTTATGGTTCAAAAGAAATGGCCAAGGTTAAAGTTTTTTTCGAGAATGGCAACATCAAGGTCAAAGGTCAAGGTCGCAAGGTCAAAAATGTTGGTACTGACAGAAAGGTCATGTCACAAGGAATACACATGTGAAATATGGTAGCCGTACCTGTTATGGTTCAAAAGTAATGGCCAAGGTTAAAGTTTTTTTCGAGAATGGCAACATCTAGGTCAAAGGTCAAGGTCGCAAGGTCAAAAATGTTGGTACTGACAGAAAGGTCATGTCACAAGGAATACACATGTGAAATATGGTAGCCGTACCTGTTATGGTTCAAAAGTAATGGCCAATGTTAAAGTTTTTTCGAGAATGGCAACGTCTAGGTCAAAGGTCAAGGTCGCAAGGTCAAAAATGTTGGTACTGACAGAAAGGTCATGTCACAAGGAATACACATGTGAAATATGGTAGCCGTACCTGTTATGGTTCAAAAGTAGTGGTCAAGGTTCAAGTTTTGTTCGTGCAGACAGACAGACAGACAGACAGACGTGCAGACAGACGTGCAGACAGACGTGCAGACGTGCAGATAGGCCAAAAACTAGATGCCCACCGAATCGGTGATTCCGGGGGCATAAAAAGCGGCTTCTACAGTGTTAACAAGATTTCCATTCAATTTGACCTAGTGACCTAGTTTCTGACCCAATATGACCCATATTCGAACTTGACTTAGATATTTTTATATTAGACAAAAGTTCTCTGGAGTGTTAACAAGATTTTCCATCAATTTGACCTAGTGACCTACTTTTTGACCCTACATGACCCATGTTCGATTTTGACTTACATATCATCAAGACAAACATTCTGATTAAGTTTCAACATGCCCAAGTTGAAAATGTGGCCTCCAGAGTGTTAACAAGATTTTCCTTCAATTTGACCTAGTGACCTAGTTTCTGACCTCATATGGCCCAGTTTCGAACTTGTCCAAGATTTGATGGAGATGAATGTTTTGATAAACTTTCATGAAGATCGGATGCAACA
The DNA here is from genome assembly GCA_031761405.1 of Serripes groenlandicus. Taxonomy (NCBI): domain Eukaryota; kingdom Metazoa; phylum Mollusca; class Bivalvia; order Cardiida; family Cardiidae; genus Serripes; species Serripes groenlandicus. The sequence goes on along the minus strand of JASEVX010000013.1, from coordinate 13,699,023 downwards.
TGTAGCCTGTAGAGTGTTAACAATGGCAAACGTTGATGACGCACGACGCACATTACGGACGGATGCCTGACAAAATGTGATCACAATAGCTCACCTTGCACTTCGTACATGTACATAGGTGAGCTAAACATCGAATGATGCTGCCTGATGCTGTTCTGTGAATATTTCCAAACATGGGCATATAAAAGAACAAAAGTTTAATAGCAACAAAGCGAAACAAACACACACACAAAAGAAATTGCATGGAAAACAAGGAATGTTTTAGCAAAGGCGTCCGAATTTTCATTTGAGAAAACCTGAAAAAGACCAAAAAACATTATACCTCGTGAAGATACTATAAATAGTCTCTCTTTGTGATTCTATGCTGAAACAATAATGACCGTAGTGTAATCGTATGAGAAAACTTGGAGAATCCCAAACAGGACCGTCTTACTATAAATAGCATCTCTATATGATATTAATAAAACATATTATATTATGAACCATATAGAGGCTATTTATAGTAACACGGTCCTGGTTGTGATTCCCCAATTGTTTTCATACAAAATATTTACGGCCATTATTATAAAAGCATATGGACAATATAAAGAGACTATTAATTTTGTAGTATCTTATTAACAAGGCATTTTGTGTTTTTTCCTAATTTGTTATCAAATGAAAACTCGGACGCCTGTGGTTTAAGTGGAAAAAAAATTGAATACAACAAAAAGCACAATTAACATAATATAAAATTAATTGTATGAAGGTAAATTATTAACATGTGAATAAGTTTTGGATGATTAAATCATTAACATGTAAATCACATTTAGTTCTGAATGTATAGATACTTAACATGCAAAATAGTTTGGAATACATAAATTATTTACATGTTAATGTGTTCTGGATGTATATTACATGTCAATAAGTAGTATACAATATACTTGCTAATACAAGATGTTCTATACATATTGATCACAAATCATATTGTCGGACTTTCAATCAGCAGCTTGTGTATAATAATCCTTCACTCAGATTCATTTGGATTATGCTCACATTCATTAAATATTGAAAATGGGAGACATGGTGGAGATACTCTAGTACTGAGAGTTGTAATCGTATTTGTAATGTATGTAATAGTAACCAAGTGGAATCGGAATTTCATTTTTTCTTTTCTGTCCCTTTTATTCTTCTCTACGATCTAATTATTTTGGAAAATTATCATGGCCGAATGTTCAACCTTTTGTCAATATGCTATCAGAACAAAATGATATTTAAAATTGCCAAGTATTTACAAGATGCATTTAATCTTAGTAATGAAAAAATACAGAATGCTATTACAATATGATATACTGCCAGTTATCATTATACCAGGTTGTAATATATGATCATGAAATGATTAATCAGTTACCAAAATGTTTGTACTAAATATTGTGTGTATGTTTTCTTGTTTATTATGCCATATTTGTTCACTGTTAAAATTTATATTGGCCAAAGCCGTGTTAATGCTGATTTTGCCGAATAAAATTGAATTGAATTGAATTTAACTAAAGGCAAGTACATTTTGACACAACCAGAGCAGACCACTCTTGAAAACAAGAGTGCCAAGCAGAGTTACTGCTCATAATGAGCAATTTCTACTTTAGCCAGGTTGATTTCAAATCTTTTCAATATTTATTGGAAGCTTCCTGTAGGAATGCTTTGAAAGTTAGCACAACGAGATTTTTAGACCTGCCAGTGTGACCACATATCGGGATTTCTCTTTGTCCTTACTAAGTATATTAATTTAAGGTAAATGACTTTTAAAACATCCCTTTTACACTCTATATACATTTACATGTGTGAGTTTTACAAATTAAAAAAAAAAGACAAAGGCCGGTATATTAATTTAATGTATGTATAGTTTTAGTTAAGCGAAATTCATACTGTATTTAGTCTAAAAGGAAAATAGAGAACCATTCTACTAAATTGGTTACCTGCCTCATATGCTTTATTATTTCAATAGTTCTCAAACCGGGAACCAAAAAAGGCTCGCTAAATGTAGTCTGGTTCCTTTCATCCTATTACAGAGTAATAAGAGGAAGGAACTCCAGAAGAAGCTATATCTCGCCGTTATTACGTCACTGTGTTGTATAAACCCTTATGCTTATCCGTTATATTCAAAGAAGCATAACATATACTATGGTTATACGCTCTTTTCCTTATCAGCTTCATTTGCTTTTCTATGTGATGTAATTGCTTGAACTGGGAACAACATTTTTGATGAAACGATATAAGAAAGTGGTGTTTTTGCAGTATAGTATCTCGTGTTGTAAATTTTAACACTTTTTGTACCTATTCAATGTTTTGGGTCTAAATATCTCAACAGGAAACTCTCTCCAATAACAATTTGAATTAACACTGAATCATGTAATGAACAAATATATATTGCCTTCATTTTCTCCATTTACGGTTTTAACCCCTTCCCACAAATATACCCTTACCGAACCTCTGCAACAGGTGACTTTTGAAATCATAGTGGCAAAAGGTGAAATTGTTCATAATGAGCTTAATTGTCTCCATTAACGGTTTAAATCCATACCCTTACTGTGCCTCTGCAACAGACGACTTTTGAAATCATTGTGGCAAAAGGTGAAATTGCTCATAATAAGCTTAATTTTCTCCATTTACGGTTTTAACCCTTTCCCACATACAAGTATATACTATTTCTGAGCCTCTGCAGCAGACGACTTTTGAAATCATTGTAGCGAAAGGTGAAATTGCTCATAATGAGCAATTGCTCCATTTGCCACAAAAACTCTTTTCAATTATCTTACTATCATTTATAGAGATTATTTATGTTTTGTACTTGATGAATTCAAAGTCTACCAGGTTAAACATCAGTGAAATCATTGTGGCAAAAGGAGAAATTGCTCATAATGAGCAATCATGATTTCCAGTATCATTTTATAGATTTTTTATATTTTGTACTTGATAATTTCTAATTTGTCTGCTGCAGATTTGTTTTATGTGGGAAGTGGTTAAACCCTTATCCACTATCATGACTTACCGATAAATTTATCATAACCTCTTGTCCATTTATCTTTAGTTTTAGTCTTATATGTCATTTTTCATGATCAGTTTAACTCTACATCATCTCATTTGCTTAAAACACAGACCCTGCCATGTTAAATATACTTAAATCTTCAAATACTGATGTCTGCATTACTAACTACAGATTAAAATTGTATAATGTTTGTGGATTTAAATGTATTTTTTTTTATTTCTTCATGTGCAACGAAATATTGCGGCTTCTTTTTGATGCTTTGCGTCAAACATTCGTCTTGTAATATATTTGCATACATATAGATTTTCAATATGATTAAGTAGACCTTATCAAAGTCCTTGCACTTTGGAATAGGTTGAACCCTTAACTTAACCTTTTCTTACATACATACGCTTCCTGACGCCAATCTGCATCAGACGACTTTTGGAAACATTGTTGTTCTGTCATAATGTTTTCAACTCTTTTTAATAATAATATTTCCATTTATGAAGTTTTTTTACATCTTAACTAAGATGCATTCAAAGTTGTCTGCAACAAATTTCTTGTATGTGGGAAAGGGTTATATTGACAACATTTGAGGAATCAATTTTGAAAAGGGAGAATTTGCTCTGAAAATAATATATCAGGTAAATACATGTATGGTTAATCTCATATATATTAACGAATTTGTGAAGTATCATGTCTACAGAATGATTAAGAATAGTGTGAATTCAACAGCATGATAATTTACAAGAATGAACATCATACACAATGACATTCTCTATGGTTCCAAAACATTATTCGCCCTTTCCCACATGTAGGCGCTTTCTGACCACTCTGCAGCGGATGATTTTTGAATTCGGATTCAATATAATCCTTTCCCTTATACGACAATTCTACAGCAGAAGACTTTGAACATATTTTGTCAATTGAATAGGTAACCTATGACTAAAAGTGGAAAACATTGTGGCAAAAGGAGAAATTGCTCATTTTGCTGCAGAGGCGTCAGAAAGCGTCTATATGAGGGAAAGGGATAGGGAGCATTTACATGAACTTCAAATCCAGGAAGCAGAAATTTTCATGAATTTCAATGACAGTTCATCTTATATGTATTATGTAAGTATAAATAGAGATTTTCTTTCCAAGACAAATAATTAGACCCGCTAAAACTTGTCGTTAATTGTTGTCTTTTTTGTTGAAAATACATTTGAACCCTTCCCCAACTGTAGACGTATTTCGACGCAATAGCAGAAGACGACTTTTGAAAACATTGTGGCCAAAGGTGAAATTGCTCATCATGAGCAATTTCTCCTTTGGCCACAATGTTTCAAACTTTATTCAACAATTAAACTATCTTTTATAGTGATTTTTCAGGTTTTTGTCAATATGTTTTCAAAGTCGTCTGCTGCAGATTTGTTGTTTGTGGGAATGGGCTTAAACATTTTCGTCACAGAATCTGGTCTTCGTCACAGAATCTGGTCAACTCATTCCGTCACACGATACGGTATGGAGCTGTCAACTCTCTTGTAAATCACAAAGGCACCCAGTAATCCGAGGATTGCCCCGACAACCAACATCCCGATTCCCAGACCTGCCATTGATCCTGTAATAGAAATTAACAATTTACATGTTTATGGCAACATCACATGAGAGAGGACGGACTTAATAAAGGGGAGTAATCTGGGTTAACATTATTTCAGTTATATCGCGGCGACAGTTCACATATTCATGATCCTCGGGTAAACAAACCAGTACTAGGCAAGGAAATGTGCCTTGCCCAAGAGCACTCCACCATGACCGTTTGCCGCGACTGGGAATCGAACCCGGGATGCCCGATTTCAAATCCCCGATGCTAACCACTCGATTCCACTTGGCATTAAGTAATACTTAAATACTTAAAAGCATATTTCGCCATTTTTGTTTCCCTAATATTTTGTAAGACATGAATGGTGGAAAGTATTTAAGTGAATGACTTAGTTGATATCAATATTTACCTTGCGGAATAACAAAATTTGTTAAGAATCGAAATATTTTACTTAGAGCAAAGAAAGGTTGGTGGAATTGGACCCTGGTGCTCTTCTCCACAGTATCTCTTTTAATTAACCCGTTCCCACAAATAGACGCTTTCTGAAGCAGACGTCTTTTGAAAATATTGTGACAAAAGAAGAAATTGCTCAAAACGAGCAATTTCTCCATTTGCCTCAATATTTTCAACTCTTATTAATAATTAAACTGTCATTTATGGAGATTTTTCACATTTTTGTATATAGGTTTTTAAAGTCGTCTGCTGTAGATTTGCTGTTTGTGGGACAGGGTTAATACTCAACTGATCTTAAAGAGACGATTATTTGGAGAGCCCACAACATAGGGTTTGAATGCAAAATAAATGTTTGAGAATATGAAAAATGCCCCCTTTCTAGAGCTCTGATAATTATGAGGTTTCTAAATAAACCCTTTCCCACATACAAAAAATTTGAAGCAGACGACTTTGAAAATATCTACTCATAAATATTGAAACTCTCTATAAATGAAAGACCAATTATTGAATAAGATTGAAAACATTCAGACAAAAGGAGAAATTTCTCATCCCCAATTTGCCACAATGTTTTCAAAAGTCGTCAGCTGCAGAGGCGTCAAAAGCATCAGTTTTTGCGAAACGTTTACCGCTTTCCCTCATGTAGACGCTTTCTGACGCTTCTGAAGAAGACGACTTTTGAAATCATTGTGGCAAATGGAGAAATTGCTCATGATGAGCAATTTCTCCATTTGTCACAATGATTTCAACTATTTTCAATAATCATACTTTCATACATACAGTAAGTAGATATTTTCCATATTTTGGACTTGATAATCAATTTCAAAGTCGTCTGCCGCAGATTCATTGTATGTGGGAAAGGGCATCTTGTGTTGCAGCAGTTCTCCAGAGGCTTCACGGATACATTCACGACCCAATGGCAAACAGAGAAGATCCTGATCAGACTGTAGAGAGGTGCAGGCTGATCTTTATATTTGATGTATCTAAAAGTCCCAAAAGTCAGTTTTCCTGCAATGTGACTCGTTTGGTACTTCTAGAGTCGTCTGCTTTGAAAATGTGAGATCAAGCAAAACGTTTTGTTAACCTTTAACTCTTACAATACTGCTTAAATTTGAAAATATCTACGGTAGACAAAAATATGAAAATTCTCTTGACCGATATTTGAAAGTATAATTATTGAACCGAATTGTAATCATTTTGGCACAAGGAGAAATTGCTCATAAAGATTTCAAAAAAAGTCGTCTGCTTTAGATGTATCTGCAGGTAGGAAACAGTTAAGTATAGTATAAATACCCCTAGATGTTTTTAAAAAAGAATTGAAATCATTAATGAAAAATATCCTTTTGCCACAATGTTTTCAAAAGTCATCTGCTGCTGATGCATCAAAATGTGTCTGCATGTGGGAAAGGGTGGATATGTGCTGAGTAGTACCTGGGCTGTATGTTTTCAGGGTGGATGGGTAGGTCCCTGAATCTTTGGAGGACAATGTTTCCCAGAGTGTGTCTTTGACCACTTGAAAATTCTGCAACAGAAAAAAACAGAAAATTGAGGCATTTTTAATTATATAAATATTGCATGGCTTCCAGTGTGACAGTACATATTGTCAACATGAGGAAAATACTGTTACCCGAGGCTAAGCCGAGGTTAACAGTATTTGCCCCAATGTTGACAATATGTACTGTCACACTGGAAGCCATGCAATATTTATTTTATTATACCAAACAAAATTACACGTTTATTCAATTTATTCCGTACCTTTGTAGGGAAGGTGATCATGAGTAGATCTACTACAATGTAACACACAGATAAGAATATACCGGTTAACAGTATACTGTTACATGGCACATGCGTCTAAAAGGTGACTTTATTGTTTGAAATGAAGTCATGCACGTGCATAACCATTATTTTAACGTGCGTACCATGTAACAGTATACTGTTAACCGGACAAAAACGTACTGTTAGCATGAGACAGTAAGAATTTGCCCATGATGAGTATATGAGAATTTAACATAACAAAGTCACGTTAGGTATAATAATCATATTTATCTAACTTTTGGCTGAATGGTTGGTGTTTTTACGCCACTTTTAACAATTTTTCAGTTATATCACTTTTAAGGGTATATACTTCCTTGTTAAGTTACCAGTACTTCTGGTCCGTTTATCCTGACACCAGCCAGTCAGTCGTAATGCTAACCCCACAACTCTTGAGCGCCTAGGAGGGCAGCCATTACTACCATTTTTATAGTCTTTGGTGTGACCCGTTAGGAATCGAACCTGCGACCTCAAGTGCCTCTACACCACAGAGGCAGTATCTAAATTTAGGGGAAGAACATATTTTTCCAGATGTTTCTTGTTTAACTCTAGCATCCATCTTGTGAAGTGGAGCAGTAATAGTAGTCAAAACACAATGTTGTTGGTACAATCTGACCAGCTCTTAACCCTTTCCCTCATATAGACGCTTTCCGACGCCTCTGCAGCAGACGGTTTTTGGAAAACATAGTGACAAAAGAAGAAATTGCTCAGAACGAGCATTTTCTCCTTTTGCCACAATGTTTTCCACTTTTAGTCATAGGTTATCTATTCAATTAAAGAGATTTTCAATTTTTTGACAAAATATGTTGAAAGTCGTCTGCTGCAGAATTGTCTTAAGAGGAAAAGGGTTAATCCTTTCCCACTTGCAGACACATTTTGACCTATCAGCAGAAAAACGACTTTTGCAACATTGTAGCAAAAGAAGAAATAGGTCATAACTAGAACTATCACTAAAGGTGATTAATACCCCCGCCCCAACCCCTGACACATATTATATCTCACTGTATTATCTTTGACTCAGACAATTTGAATATCAGTATCAAAAAGAAATACTAAGATGATATCAAAAAGCAATATACAAATCTAATTTTAAAGAAATTTTGTCAGGAACATTTTCTAATGCATAAAATACAATCCGCATAAAGTACTATTTCCTCATGAAATAAGTTTGGATTTAGTTTTCTAGTTTCAGAAAACAAACAAACAAGAAGAAAATGAACCACATTCTTTATTCAAAGAGTAACAAGGTTTTTACAGTAAACTACTGAATATTCGCGAGGACCTATTTTCGATATTTATCATGATTTTGATATTTTGATATTTAAATTTTGAGAATATGTAGCAGAAGTTTAAATTTCACTTCTGATCGATATATTTTCACAAGGTATTAATTTCGCGAGGAGATCAGCTTGCGAATATAAGGGAATATAAAATCCTTACGTAATTTAGGTAGTTTACAGTAGCTATAATGTAATATAATATCATGTTCTACCTCTTGACACTAGCACAGCTTCTTGAAGGGAACAGCACCAGACACAATCAAGTGTTCACTGTAGTATGTTGGAATGACATGATGCACCAGATTAGATTTTAAGAAAAAAAAATCCTATTTCAAGGTCAGAGGTGAAGGTCACAGGGACATGAAATTTGCGTCTTGCACATCTACTACTCCTGATTAACATTTATGCCAAGTATGAAGTAAATCAGGTTGAAACTGAAGGAGGAATACAACAGATTAGAATTTAACAAAAAAAAAATCCTATTTCAAGGTAAGAGGTGAAGGTCACAGGGACATGAAATTTGCGTCTTGCACATCTACTACTCCTGATTAACATTTATGCCAAGTATCAAGTAAATCAGGTTGAAACTGAAGGAGGAATACAACAGATTAGAATTTAATAAAAAAAAAATCCTATTTCAAGGTCATAGGTCAAGGTCACAGGGACATGAAATTTGAGTCTTGCACATCTACTACTCCTGATTAACATTTATGCCAAGTATCAAGTAAATCAGGTTGAAACTGAAGGAGTACAACAGATTAGATTTTAACAAAAAAAAAATCCTATTTCAAGGTCAGAGGTCAAGGTCAAGGTCACAGGGACATGAAATTTGTGTGTTGCACATCTACTACTCCTGATTAACATTTATGCCAAGTATGAAGTAAATCAGGTTGAAACTGAAGGAGGAGTACAACAGATTAGATTTTAACAACAAAAAATCCTATATCAAGGTCAGAGGTCAAGGTCAAGGTCACAGTGACATGAAATTTGCGTGCTGCACATCTACTACTCCTGATTAACATTTATGCCAAGTATGAAGTAAATCAGGTTGAAACTGAAGGAGGAGTACAAAAGATTAGATTTTAACAAAACAAATTCCTATTTCAAGGTAAGAGGTGAAGGTCACAGGGACATGAAATTTGCGTCTTGCACATCTACTACTCCTGATTAACATTTATGCCAAGTATCAAGTAAATCAGGTTGAAACTGAACAAGGAGTACAACAGATTAGATTTTAACTAAAATAAATCCTATTTCAAGGTCAGAGGTCAAGGTCAGAGGGACATGAAATTTGCGTCTTGCACATCTACTACTCCTGATTAACATTTATGCCAAGTATCAAGTAAATCAGGTTGAAACTGAAGGAGGAGTACAAAAGATTAGATTTTAACAAAACAAATTCCTATTTCAAGGTCAAAGGTCAAGGTGAAGGTCACAGGGACATGACATTTGCGTCTTGCACATCAACTACTCCTGATTAACATTTATGCCAAGTATCAAGTAAATCAGGTTCAAACTGAAGGAGTACAACAGATTAGATTTTAACAAAAAAAAATCCTATTTCAAGGTCAAAGGTCAAGGTCACAGGGACATGAAATTTGCGTCTTGCACATCTACTACTCCTGATTAACATTTATGCCAAGTATCAAGTAAATCAGGTTGAAACTGAACAAGGAGTACAACAGATTAGATTTTAACTAAAATAAATCCTATTTCAAGGTCAGAGGTCAAGGTCAGAGGGACATGAAATTTGCGTCTTGCACATCTACTACTCCTGATTAACATTTATGCCAAGTATCAAGTAAATCAGGTTGAAACTGAAGGAGGAGTACAACAGATTAGATTTTAACAAAAAAAAATCCTATTTCAAGGTCAGAGGTCAAGGTCAAGGTCACAGGGACATGACATTTGCGTGTTGCACATCTACTACTCCTGATTAACATTTATGCCAATTATTAAGTAAATCAGGTTCAAACTGAAGGAGGAGTACAACAGATTAGATTTTAACAAAAAAAAATCCTATTTCAAGGTCAGAGGTCAAGGTCACAGGGACATGAAATTTGCGTGTTGCACATCTACTACTCCTGATTAACATTTATGCCAAGTATCAAGTAAATCAGGTTGAAACTGAAGGAGGAGTACAACAGATTAGATTTTAACAAAAAAAAATCCTATTTCAAGGTCAAAGGTCAAGGTCAAAGGGATATGAAATTTGCGTCTTGCACATCTACTACTCCTGATTAACATTTATGCCACGTATCAAGTCAATCAGGTAGAAACTGAAGGAGGAGTACAACGGAACAGAGTTTGCGGACAGACGGACCGACCGCATGACCGACAGTCTGATTCCAGTATACCCCCTTCAAACTACGTTTGCGGGGGTATAATGAGCATTTGCTACTTTTGTCACAATCCTTTTAACCTTCTTTCATTTATCGTTTTCATTAATCCAGATTTTCCATATTTTTGCGAAAAATGGTTTTAAAGTTTTCTGCAACAGATTTGTTATATGCGAAAAAGGGTTAATTATTTCCCACATACAACAAATCTGAAGCAGATGACTTTGAAAAGATATTGAGTTTAATTAATAGCAACATTCATTATGAGCAATTTCTCTCTTTGTCACATTGTCCTAAATGTCATCTGCGGCAGAGGCATCAGAAAGGTTCTGTATGAGGGGAAGGGGGGAGATTACAGACTACTGAAACAAGTCCCCTTTTGTATTTAAAGTCAATCAAAAAAATTCAGGCCCTTTCCCACATATAACAACTTTGCAGCAGATGACTTTGAAACCATCTAAACAAAATTATAGTAAGTCTCTGGAAATGAAAGTTAAATGATTTAATAGAGTTGAAAATATTGAGGCAAAAGGAGAAATTGCTTATTTCGAGCCGTCAAAAGCTGTCTGTTGCAAAGTCGTCAGAAAGTGTCTGTATGCGGGGAAAGGGTTAATTAACACATTGAGTTTTCCAGGCAGCACACACAACTCATGAAAATGATTAGCCCTTTCCTATGTACAACAAGTCTGCAGCAGATGTTTTTAAAACATCTAGGCAAAACTATGGAAAATCTATGTACATGAAAGTGTAAATATAAAACAAGAGCTGTCGGAGGACAGCGCGCTCGAATATATGCAGCTTATTCACATAAAGCACTATTTCAATTATATTGCACTTAAGTACTATTTCATTATATTGCACTTAAGTACTATTAAATCATATATACTCTATATGTAAAAGCAAATAAAAAGTAACATACATTTATATATATATAAATTAAAAAATCAAATTTCCTAAGTCAATCAATTGTGTGATGCTCCCTAACAAATGTATGAAGTATGAAGTGATTTGAATGAAGAGTATTGAAGATATCAATGAAAATGTCAGCTTGCCCTAAAACATTAACCGGACCCTGACACCAGGGCATGTAGTAAAGTCCTTGATCATTATTCTTCGAAAAAAAAATGAAAATGCCAACTTGCCCTAAAACTTTAACCACCCAAAACCATGTTTTTTACCCCAAAAAGAAGGTCATACTCAGCATCTTCAGAATTCAATGTGAAGAAAGGTAGTAGAAGTGACTAGAAATATCACTGAAGGTGATGAATACCCCCAGCTGGTGCCTGACAATATACATATGTATGAGAAATTCAAGGGGCCATAACTCATTTAAAAATAATTCCAGTGCAACACGCCCACAATATGCACAACTAGGCTTGGTATCAATCATTCTTGTGATGTTATATTGAATTCTGACCAAGGGTTGCTGAGAAATAGTGTTCACAAGAAATGTCTACAGACCAACTATGCATGAGAAATTCAGGGGGCCATAACTCATTTAAAAATAATTCCAGTGCAACACGCCAACATTATGCACAACTAGGCTTGGTATCAATCATTGTTGTGAAGTTATATTGAATTCCGAGCAAGGGTTGCTGAGAAATACTGTTCACAAGAAATGTCTATAGACCAACTATGTATGAGAAGTTCAAGGGGCCATAACTCATTTAAAAATAATTCCAGTGCAACACGCCGACAATATGCACAACTAGGCTTGGTATCAATCAGTCTTGTGAAGTTATATTGAATTCTGACCAAAGGTTGCTGAGAAATAGTGTTCACAAGAAATGTCCAGACCAACGGACCGACCGACAAGCGTGACTCCTATATAGCCCCCATATACTATGTATCTGGGGGTATAATTATATTCTAAATATGAAAGCCCTAGCAGAAGTACTTATTGAGAAAAAGTAAAAAAAAAAGAAAATGCCAACTTGCCCTTAAACTTTAACCACCCAAGACCATGTTTTTTATCCCCTAAAAAAGGTCACACTCAGCATCTTCAAACAAACGGAAACCGTACAAGCTGACTGTTTCAATGATTTGATATTGTACATCAAAGTTGAGTCCATTGGCTATAACACTAGAGAGATCAGTCTGGCCTGATCAAAGCTTATTGAAATAAACCAAATTAATTGACAGTTTTAATGGTTTGATATTGTACATCAATGTTGAGTCCATTGGCTATAACACTAGAGAGATCAGTCTGGCCTGATCAAAGCTGATTGACATAAACCAAACTAATTGACATATTCAATTGCTGGATAGTGTACTGTTGGCTATGGCAAAAGGGAGACTTAGTCTGGCTAGATAAACACTAAACAACACAGATAACAACCCTTTCCCACATACAACCAATCTGCAGCAGATGATTTTGAAAACATCTAGACAAAAATACAGAAACACTATAAATGAAGGTTTGATTACTGAAAAAGGTTGAAAACATTGTGGCAAATGGAGAAATTGCTCTTTTTGAGGAATTTCTACTTCTGTCACATTTTTCGAAAAAAAGCATCTAGATGTGGGAAAGGGTTTTAATTTATTTCCCAAAAGATCAACATGTTCTTATTTACCTGTTCAATGGTTTGGTATTGTACATCAAAGTTCAGTCCATTGGCTATAGCACTAGAGAGACTGAGTTTGGCTTGATTTAGGGAAGCGCCTCCATCATCACCGCTTAGACCTGTCAGCGAAAACAATGAAATATCTGTAGAACATATAATCGATTCTCCAACTGTGAGGTTTGGTTGATTTGAATTTAACCCTTTCCCTCACATGACAATACTGCAGCAGACAACTTTGAACATACTGCGTCAAAAAATAGAAAATCTCAATAATTGAATGGTTAACCTATGACTAAAATTGGAAAACATTGTGGCAAAAGGAGAAATTGCTTGATTTAAGCAATTATTTTCTTTTGTCACTATGTTTTCAAAAAGCTGTCTGCTGCAGAGGCGTCAGAAAGCGTCTATATGAGGGAAAAGGTTAACCCTTTCCCAAATACAATTAATCTGCAGTAGATGACTTTGAATGCTTTCAGGCTCAAATTTAGGAACATCTCTATAAATGAAAGCTTAATTATTTAAATGAGTTGAAACTTTGTGGGAAAAGGAGAACTTAAATTTACGACAGATTTACGCGGATCAACAAAATGAAATACTCACTTTAACAAAGCAGATTTAATCATAAAACACTGACGAATATGTTTCTGCTTTAGAAAATATTTCACACAGTACCAGTCCCATGCTGCTAAATAAATATTTCTGCCACAAGCAGTTAATTTAAACCTTACCATTTACCTTATTTGATAATGGAACTCATTCCCACATATAGACGCTTTTTGATGCCACTGCTTTTGAAACCATTTTGCCAAAAGTAGAAATTTCTCTCTTTGCCACAATGTTTTCATCTTTTTTCAATAATAAACTTTTCCTTATAGAAATTTTCCACAATTTGTCTTAGATGTGTTCAAAGTCGTCTGCTGCAGATTTGTTGTAAGAGGGAAAGGGTTAAAATCATTCCCACATATAATAAATCTGCATCAGACGACTCTAAAAACATTTTAGCAAAAATCTGAAAAATCTCCGTAAATGAAAGAATAATAATTGAATAGAGTGTAAACATTAAAGCCAAAGGAAAAATTGCTCATCATGAGCCATTTATCCTTTTATCACAATGTTTTCAAAAGCTATCTACTGAAGAGGTGTCAAAAGGTGTCTACATGTGGGAAATTGCTATGAGTCATCTGCTTTGAAGACATTTCCAGACATTAGATATTACCTATATAACATATATAATTTTGGCACCGTTTTGTCTGTTAAACCCATTTCCATATTCAACAAATCTGCAGCAGACAACTGTAAACGCATCTAGACAAAAACATAGAAAAGGCAACAAATCTGCAGCAGACGACTTGGAAAACAAATTGACAAAACTAGAAAAATCTCCATAAATGAGAGTTATATTATAAAATAGAAGTGAAAACATTGTGGAAAAAGGAAAAATTGCTCATTATGAGCAATTTCACCTTTTGTCAAAATGATTTCAAAAGTTGTCTGCTGCACAGGCATCAGAAAGAGCCTTTATGTGGGACAGGGCTAAGAAGTCCTTGGGACTTGAAAATAAAAGGTATAGAAGTAAAAAGTTCTAAAATACGATCATACCATTGACTTGATTGTCCAGTAGTTTGAAGTAGACAACAACCTGTGTTTGGTCATAGGGATTTTGTTCTGCCTACAAAATATATTATTACATGAGTATTCATTGTTCTGCATTTTTACAAAATTCATGTAAACATGTATTCATTGGTTTGCTTTCAAACAAATGATCATATTCAGTCTGCATTCAAGGTAAATGGTCAGGAAAATGCATTGGTTTGCTTTCAAAATATAAGATAACTAATTGGTCTGCTTTAAAAATAGAAGATAACTAATTGGTCTACTTTCCCCCCTTGTGACTCACAAACAATCTGGAGAAGGCAAACTTTAGAAATAATAAGTCAGGTAACATATTCAAATAAATATATGGATATATTTTTAACTGGAAGCATGATCTTTTGAAATATAGCTGTTTTTATAAGATTTTTACATACTTTTGTAAGATTATGTGTTTAGACCAAAAGTCTTCTTTTATTTGTATGGTGTTTTATGTGGCTTTGAACAATTTCAGTTATATCACATTATTTCCTGGGTGAGTTACCAGTACTACTGGTCCTTTTATCCTTACACCAGGCAGTCATGCTAAGCTAACAATCCTCAGCGCCAATTGATTGATTGGGGTTTAATGCCGTTTTTAACAATTTCTCAGTTATATCAATGTTCACCTACTCATGCATTTCCTGGTTTTCTCACACCAGTATTCCACACAACAATCTTCCCAAGCAACTGGCTGCTTTTCCACATAGCCTTAGCCCATTGGTGGAAGACGAATGACGCGTGTCGCATTGACTTTTGTCAATCGTCGGAAAGAAAGTTGGCCGAGCCGGGATTCAAACTCACAACCTCAATACTAATATTTAAAAGTTTTTCGTATGACACGGCAAGTGAATCAAAGCTGCAACCTCCAACACCCAAGGCAGACACACTACCACTACACCTTTGAGGTGGGCTTGAACAGATCTCAGGATAAAAACAATTATCACTTAACTCTTTCCCACATACAACAAATATTCCATCTTCAGCATTCCACTTTCTAAATTTCTAGACAAAAGTTTTGAGAACATCTATACATTAATGTACACTTATTGAGTAAGGTTGAAATCATGGCGATTAAAGATAAAATTGCTCATAATGCACATTTTCTCCTTTTGTCACAAAGTTTGTAAAATAACATCTGCATGTGGGTAAAGGTTAAATAAAGTATCCTGCAATTTTCACCTACCAAGATTGCTGTCACTCTAGTCAAAGAAACACTGGCTCCCCGTGCGATGGCAGATCTCACGGATGACACAAACTCTCGTTTCCGAAAATACACGTACGTTCCATAATCAACTGAAAAAATTAGAGAAAATAAGATAAATCTTTCACCTTATAGAAACCCTTTCTTGTATCTCTACAGCAGATGACTTTTCAAAACATTGTGGCAAAAATTAATTTCACTATAGCCAAATAAGGCAAAACAACCATGTGGCCATGTTTTTCTTCCACAATATTTTTAATTTTAATCAATAATCATTCTTTCAACTGAGTTTCCATATATTTCTTAGTTATCTGCTGCAGATTGGTTGTATGAAAGATACTAACTCTTTTCATCCCATAAGACTTTTGAAAATAATATGAGAGAAAAATATGTCCCTTTTTAAAAATGTTTTCAACTCTTCATTATAATTATATATTCAATCTTCTAGAAGTTTAAACATTTTCCTTATTTTTCATAATGAGCAATTTTTCCTTTTGCCACAAGATGTTCAACTCTATTAAATTATCATTCTTTCATTTGCAGAGATTTTAGAGATTTTTCCTTTTTTTAACAAAGATCTTTCCAAAGTCGTCTCCTTCAAATTTGTTGAATATGGGAAAGGGTTAAAGGGTTATCATTTACCTTTCACTTTGAAAGCCATATACACATAATGGTGTCCAAGGCTATAGCATCTGGCAACGTCAAACACCTCCGGGGCCGGGTGACTTGGATTAAAACCATAGAAATGAATCGTCTCCTCTTGCTGCAATGACAAATTATCCCTTTTTCTGATACTGAAAAACTTTAGACGCGTCGACAGCAGGTGACTTTTTCCAAACATAGTGGTATATGGAAACAACTGGGGACTTGGTAAGGAGGGTTATACTGGTGTTTCCCCAACAATATCACTCTAATTACTTAACCAAATCCTGTGTTGTGGGTACTCAAAAGAATCGTCCCAATGTTTTGAGTACCCAAAACAAAGGGTTTGAGTGTCAAATAAGGATTTTTATACATGAAAAATGCCCCTTATCTAGAGCTCTGGGAAACAAAGCTTATAATGGGCAGCCCGCTATTTGTGAGAAATTTCATATGGGATTAAACTTTGGTTACTTTGATTGGTTGCTTATTACCATTATTTTATGACCTTCACCTTTAATAATGCACTTATGACTTTGACAAAGTTATAGTGTTGTCTTAGGTTTAATCAAGTTAGCATTTTAAGCCTATTATCTTAGAATACTTCTTTTTAAAAGGTAGGTGAATGAAGATTCATATGTTAAAATAATAATTCCTCTTAAGTTTGAGTTTTTACTTAGATTAAGTTTTGTATTTTAGACCTTTTCTGAGTTTTTTCTTGCTCTAAATCAATTTGTACTTTTTTCTTGATGACATTTAAAGGGCCATAATTTGCATTCTATAGAGTATAGAGTTATCCAACTTGATAATTTACATAGGCGTGATAGTTGGGTATCATTGTAGAAAGTTTCAATGCAATACATCTAGTAGTAACTGAGCATGGATGAAATATATGTACATGTATGCAGAACCTTTACCAAGGTTTGACGCAGACTCCAACGGCAAGGTGAGTACAATAGCCCTCATATTCTCAGAATAGTTCAGCTAATAATGGACCTTACCTGTACTGGACTTGAAGACTTCATGAACACACCAACCAGTACTAAAGGCATTTCTTGACTTGGAATATGCCGCCCTGGAGCAGGTACCCTCCGTGGACGGGTAGGTCCCCCGTCATTTACATGCTTCTGAAATATTAAAGATGAAATATTTGAATTTATTTTCATAAGAAGGCATGTGAAACAATAAAGATGAAATATTTGAATTTGTTTTTATATGTAGGCATGTGAAACAATAAAGATAAAATATTTGAATTTATTTTCATATAAATGCATCTGAAACATAAAAGAGTAAAAACAATAAATCCATTTGCATTTGCATGTATCTGAAACATAAAAGGTGATATAATTGAATCTGTTTTACTGGTTTACCCAATCAATTTGAGATGCCTGCTTGAATGCTTTCCCATATACAGCAAATCAAGAACAAACATAATTTCTAACTTAACCCTTTCCCTCATATAGATGCTTTCTGACGCCTCTGCAGCAGACAGCTTTTTGAAAACATAGTGACAAAAGAAGAAAATGCTCAAAACAAGCAATTTCTCCTTTTGCCACAATGTTTTCCACTTTTAGTCATAGGTTGTCCATTCAATTATAGAGATTTTCTATTTTTTGACAAAATATGTTCAAAGTCGGCTGCTGCAGAATAAGGGCAGAGAACATGGGAAAAGGAGAAGCTGCTCAATGTTTAATGCAAACCTCTTTGTAACTCAATGAAAGTTCAAGAAATAATGATAGTATAGACAGCTTAACTTTGTGGCAATGTTAAATACATCCTAGGAACAATAAAAAAAACTTGACTGTGTTAAGCTAATAACCAATTATAATAACCTATTAACCCTTTCCCACGTGACACATCTACAGAAATAAACTTTTGAAAACATCTTGGCAAAAGGGAAAATTTCTCATGATGAATAATTTCTTCATTTGGTCAATGTTTTCAACTCTGTTAACAACTATGATTTCATTTGTAGTTATTATTCATAAATATTTCTTGATGTTTCTAAGTCGTCTGTTTCAGATTTGTTGTACATGGGGAAGGGCTAAATGAAACCTGGACAAAGGAAAGACAGACTGACAGATAATGATCTTGTATGTGTCAACTAGCAATGGCTGGCGACTCAACAATATGCTGCAATGTTTTCAAAATAATTTGAAATACACTCAAGTTGAAATTCAATTCTGGTAACTGCAGAGGTCTAGTTAACCCTTTCCAAAATATAGACGCTTTCTGATGCCTCTGCAGCAGATGACTTAAGGAGCAATTTCTCCTTTTACCACAATGTTTTCAACTTGATTCAATGATGGTTCTTTCATTAACCCTTTCCCTCATATAGACGCTTTCTGACGCCTCTGCAGCAGACGACTTTTTGAAAACATAGTAACAAAAGAAGAAATTGCACAAAACGTGCATTTTCTCCTTTTGTCACATATTTTGCACTTTTAGTCATAGGTTATCCATTCAATCATAGAGATTTTCCATTATTTGACAAAATATGTTCAAAGTCGTCTGCTGCAGAATTGTCATATGAGGGAAAAGGTTAATAGAGATTTTCCATATTTTGGCCAAGATGAAAGTAGTCTCCTGCAGGTTTGTTGTATGTGGGAAAAGTTTAAGGGACAGTTTACTGGGTTGCCCTAAACTTAAAACTGGAAAGCATTTTCTCTACTCAGAAATGAACTCCTTGCTCATAGAACAGAATTCTGACTGTTCGTTTTTGAGAATGAATGAAAATGAATTCACTTCTAACCAAATTGAGGATAATTGAGCACAGAGTATTTTTTTTAAATTTCATAGCCTCTTCTTTTTTATTACAATACAGTATGTAGCATGAGGAAGGGCTGTTTTCATATGACATGACGGACATGAACATACCTGGTGGAAAAACAATTCTGTGAAATGCTTTGAAGTCTCATTGATAAAAGCCCAGGACTCAGCAGAAAACCCTCGAAACATTTTCTGTGAAAGAAGAAATAAATGTTAAATGAGCCAAGACTGGCGATTTGCACTCTTAAATCTTAACAACTTTGATTTGATACATCTGCTTTGATGATGTCTCCACATTCTTCACTTTTAGCATAAATAGTTTACACCTAAAAGTAACTTCTGTTGAAGAAATATTTTATCCAAATGTAGATTCTCATGATGACAAACCAGATCGGTCAATAAGACCCAAAATCAAGACGCGGCTCAATTAATTATCACTTTGAAAATATTGTGGCAACAGGAAAAATTGCTCATTTTACAATGTTTTCTATTATTTTCTCAATACTTTCATTTAGATAGTTCCTATATAGGAAGAAAAACATAGAAAAAGGTAGAAAAACTCCAAAATAGGCTAGCTAGAGTTTTTCCTTGCATTGTTTGATTCTCCTGATCAATAACCCTTTCCTTCATATAGGCGCTTTCTGATGCCTCTGCAGCAGACGGCTTTTTGAAAACATAGTGACAAAACGAGCAATTTCTCCTTTTGCCACAATGTCTTCCACATTCAGTCATGGGTTATCCATTCAATTTTAAAGATTTCCTATTTTTAGACAAAATATGTCCAAAGTCATCTGCTGCAGAATTGTCGTATGAGGGATGTTAACCCCCCTTTCCCTCATACGACAATACTGCAGCAGACGACTTTGATATATTTTGTTTTCAAAAAGCTGTCTGCTGCAGAGGCGTCAGAAAGCGTCTATATGGGGGAAAGGGTTAAACTTGAATTAATCTATTTCTAAAGCCATTGTTACCATTAATTGTCAATTGGAGCAAAATTACTTTTGAGCTGCCGTTTAGATACATATATATTACAAACAGTGTAAATTGAATAAATGAAATATACCTTGCCCTGGTAGACAAAGTCACCTTGGAATATTGCCAAAAACTGATCAGCAGACGTAAAACTAGGAAGTTTTGTATAGCGTCCTGTTGTCTTGACGACAGTACAGTTCTCTTCCCATTGGTCGATAACATACAGCAGACCTGAAATAACATATCCAGAGCTTTAGATAACCCTTTCCCACATACAACAGACATCTTAGAAATCATACAGGCTATTTAGTAGAGGACACTATCTGTCGGATTTTGTTCTTTAACTCTTTCCCACTTGCAGATGCGTCTGCAGCAGAGGAAAATGAGACAAATGAAGAAATTGCTCAAAATAACAATATTGACAACAAAATTCAATAATTATATACACATTATATGAAATTTTCAATTATTTTTGCTACATTTTCTAAGATGTCTGCTGCAGATTTGATGTATGTGGGAAAATGTTAACCCTTTGCCACCTATAGATGCTTTTTGACGCCTCTAAAGCAGACGTCTTTTGAAAACATTGTGACAAAAGAAGAAATTGCTCAAAACGAGCAATTTCTCCTTTTGCCACGATGTTTTCAACACTTTCTAATAATTACACTCTCAATTATGAAGAGTTTTCGCGTTTTTGTATATAGGTTTTCAAAGTTGTCTGCTGCAGATTTGATGTATGTGGGAAAGTGTTGTCTCTAGCTGTAATTACTCACAAGAGTTCAAAACAACCTCCCAGATCGACAAAAATACCAAATATCCCTTTGTAATCATTTCACCTCTTCGCTTCAAGCATGATTTTATTTGACAGAAAGTGCAGATGATCCTTTTCCCACTTGTAGGAGCATATACAGCAGAGCAATCTTGAAAATATTGTGGCAAATATAGAAAATTGCTCAAAATAAACATTTTCTCCTTTTGCCATAATGTTTTCAATTATATTTAATAATCACTTTCATTTTTACAAATTTTTATCAACATGTTTTCAAAATTGTCTGGTCATACCAAAACTTAACAAGTAACCGCTGAAGACGGTAAGGCTGGATTGTCGGCAATTTGACCTTTATAATCAACAAACCAAGGTCAAGGTCAAAGTAACCATAGAAATCAATAGAACTTGTTACTGGTTACCTTTAGGCAAAGTTTCAAGTTTGTAACCCTTTCCAGTGCTGAGATTTTGCCTCAACCTGAAACTTTAACCAAAATGTTGACGGACAGACAGATGGACAGACGGACGGACATCGCCAATCTATAGAGCAATCCGGCCAAAAAAATGGCTGTCCCTCCTTGGCGTTCAGGATTGTGGGGTTACCATTACTACTGACTCGCTGGTGTAAGGACGTAAGGACGGAACAGCAGTACTGGTAACTTACCAAGGAAATGCCATGATATAACTGGAATATGGTTGAAAACAGTATAAACAAACAAATCAGTGAAAGGGTTAGTACATATATACCTGCATTAGAATCACTTATATAGGTCAATGCAGCTTGACCAAATTTCATCATATCTTGTGGAGTGAGCGGAGCTGGTAAATCGAGGCGCATCACTTTTGCACTCTGGTCCATGTACAGTGTCATCGATAACTCTTTGTGATCATCGCCAATATCTACAACTTGTTCCACACCCGAGGAGAAATGGGCCGGAACATCTGGGAGCACTTTCGTAATCTTTGATCCATTACAGAATACACCTGGAGGGATCTGAAAGATTTATTTATTTATTTAATGTGATTGATTGAAGGTTTTATTATTATTGAATAAATGTGATTGATTGATTGATGATTGATTGATTGGTCGGATGGCCATCAGGCTGATTGGTCGTGCAGAAAAGCTTTGACAATTTTTAACTTTATTTGTGAAGATTACAGAAAAATACAAGTCTACAAAAGACCGATGTCACAAAAAAGAATCAAATTCAGTTTTTTTACTTAAAACAAGAGGCCCATGAGGGCCTATGCTCTACTGGCATTGATCTGGCTTGTTTCAAAAGGAACCAATATGTCATCAATATTCAAATACCATCTAAGTTTGGTGAAGATCAGATAGTAAATGGAAGCTCTATTGTGTTCACAAGCTGTATTATAGCAATTTTGACAATTTCAAGGGCCATAATCCAGCCATGCATGGGTAGATCTGGCCGTTTTTTTCGAAAGGAACCGAGCTCTCATGGATATCTAACTACTGTATAAGTTTGGTTGAGATACAATCAAAAGTGAAGACTGTATCGTGTTAACAAGATCTTTTATAGCAATTTTGACCATTTCAAGGGCCATAATCCAGTCATGCATGGGCGGATCTGTGGGTGGTTTTCGAAAGGAACCGAGCTCTCATAGATATCTAACTACTGTATAAGTTTGGTAAAGATACAATCAAAAGTGAAGACTGTATCGTGTTAACAAGCTCTTTTATAGCAATTTTGACCATTTCAAGGGACATAATCCAGTCATGCATGGGCGGATCTGTGGCTGGTTTTCGAAAGGAACCGAGCTCTCATGGATATCTAACTACTGTATAAGTTTGGTAAAGATACAATCAAAAGTGAAGACTATCGTGTTAACAAGAAATTGTTTATGGACGGACGCACGCACGACGGACGAATCGCCATGACATAAGCCCTTCTGGCCTTTGGCCAGTAGAGCTAAAAACAGTATTTTTTTAAATAGGGTTTTATTACATTATTTTCGACAGTGTTTCAGTTATAAATCTTATTCATAATCCCTGGGTTATAGTCATATACTAGGCCCTACACCATTACAACCACAAGCAGGGATTAAAGCCAGAATTCTCTGCTCCAAATCCCCCAGGCTAACTACTTGGCTAAGGCACATTCCAGCTAAAAAAATCTATAAGTTAGGTGATCAAAGTACAGGAAGTACTAAAAGCTTATCGACATAATTGCTCCTAGAAAAAATATAGCCACATTATAGCAAACTCTTTATGAAAGTACAGAAGACAGAGAAGCGTGACATTTTGGCAATCTGAAATTTAAGTTGTTTAAAGTTAACCCTTTCCCTCATATAGACTCTTTCTGATGCCTCTGCAGCAGACGGCTTTTTGAAAACATAGTGACAAAAGAAGAAATTGCTCAAAACGAGCAATTGCTCCTTTTGCCACAATGTTTTCCACTTTTAGCCATAGGTTATCAATTCAATTATAGAGATTTTCCATTTGTTGACAAAATATGTTCAAAGTCGTCTGCTGCAGAATTGTTGTATGAGGGAAAGGGTTAAAAGCTGTTTTCAAGGGTTTCTTCAGAAATATCACGATGGCCAATTCATCAAGGGTTAGCATCCTTGCTTTCTCACACCAGTACTCCTTACATCATTCTTCTCGGGCAACTGATTATCTTGCCCATTTTTTGTGGAAGACAATTGATGCTTGTCACAATGATGTTTGTCAAGCCTTGTAAATGATCAAGCCTTGATTCAAACTCACGACCCCTGGATTGATAGCCCTCATCAAAACTGACAGAGCTATCATGGCTCGACACAGGTCAGCGTGAAGAGGAGAGAGTAAATCCTGTTAGTAAACTTGAGTGGGAAGGCCGAAATAATGTCATTAATTCTAGAAGTTACCTTCCTGGATTAAAGGTGCAGAGTAAAAATCATACAATAAAACATGTAAACAAACCTCAAAAACATCTTGGTCCATAATTGGTCCTGCATGGAAGTTTGTGAATTCATAAACATGATTAAATGAATGAATTCCAGATGATTTGTTGCGCATGTTCTCACCTGAAATTAAGGATGCTATCAATATAGTTCTAAACTGAAATCAAGGATACTATCATTATAGTTCTCACCTGAAATTAAGGATTGTTTTGTCTTAAAACCCTGAAAATAGCATATCTCAGCATACGGTTAAATGTAACAGTCTACTGGCAGACAATATATAAATATTGCATGGCTTCCAGTCCGACAGTACATATTGTCAACATGAGGAAAATATTGTTAACCGAGGCGAAGCCGATGTTGTTAACAGTATTTACCTGAATGTTGACAATATGTACTGTCACACTGGAAGCCATGCAATATTTATTTTATCATACCGAACAAAATTACACGTTTATTCAATTTATTCTGTACCTTTGTAGGGGAGGTGAACATGGGTAGATCTACTACAATGTAACACACACATATGAATATACCGGTTAACAGTATACTGTTACATCGCACATGCGTCTAAAAGGTGACGTTATTGTTTGAAATGACATCATGCACATGCATAACCAACAAGTAACAGTATACTGTTAACCGGTCAAAAACGTACTGTTAGCATGAGACAGTAAGAAATTGTCCATGATCAGTATATGAGAATTTAACATTACAAAGTCATGTAAGGTATAATAAATTGAATTATTCACCTCTACGAAGACGGCCATAAAATCACAGAAAGTCCTTGTGAAATACAAATGACCTAGGCAGCTATAAAGTAGTTTAAAATTTAATGTCCAGGTAAACACATTTAACTGGAAAAGGATTGTAACAAGGACTAAACATGTCTAATATCAAACCACAATTTCAATTTAGGGGCAGACATGACAAACCCTTTAGGCCCTGAATCTTCCAATTTTGGGGCATAAAGAATCTCAAATATAAATAAATAAGTAAGAAAATTAGCGTACCGATTCCCATGAGGGCAGCTCTGACTGGTACCCTGACTGGCTGTCCATCGACCAAGTAATTCATATCCTTAGTGAAATAAAAGTCCAGCGTGAAATTACCCTCTGCATGTTTGTACTTCAAGCAGGTCTGCCAGTGGTCCACAGGTATTCCTCGCACCTTTGAATCACAAATAAATAAATCAAATGTTGTTTAACCCTTTCCCTCATATAGATGTTTTCTGACGCCTCTGCAGCAGATGGCTTTTTGAAAACATGTTGCCAAAGAAGAAATTGCTCAAACCAAGCAATTTCTCCTTTTGACAGACTGTTTCCACTTTTAGTCACAGGTTATCCATTCAATTATGCAGAATTGTCGTATGTGGGAAAGGGTTAAACCTCATCTCAACATGCATACGACATCTGAAAACATTATGGTAAAAGGAGAATTTGCTCATAATGGTTATCTGATGAACCCTTTCCCTCATACGACAATTCTGCAGCAGACGACTTTGAACGTGTTTTGTCAAAAAATGGAAAATCTCAATAATTGAATGGATAACCTATGACAAAAAGTGGAAAACATTGTGGCAAAAGGAGAAATTGCACATTGTGTGCAATTTCTTCTTTTGTCACTATGTTTTCAAAAAGCTGTCTGCTGCAGAGGCGTCAGAAAGCGTCTATATGAGGGAAAGGGTTAAGAGGAATCATTTCCATTCGCACCAGTTGACATTTGAAACATTGTGGCAAAAGGTGAAATTTTCTTATGATGAGCAATTTCTTTTTGGCATAATGTGTTCAATTCTATTCAGTAATTATACTTTCATTTTGCGTATTTTTTCTTAGATGTTTTCAAAGTCTGCTGCAGAACTCAAGTAAGTGGGAAAGGGTTAAGCCATTTTCAACACAATTCCACTAACTTACACTATTTTCAACACAATTCCACTAACTTACACTATTTTCAACACAATTCCACTAACTTACACTATTTTCAACACAATTCCACTAACTTACACTATTTTCAACACAATTCCACTAACTTACACTATTTTCAACACAATTCCACTAACTTACACTATTTTCAACACAATTCCACTAACTTACACTATTTTCAACACAATTCCACTAACTTACACTATTTTCAACACAATTCCACTAACTTACACTATTTTCAGGGCAAGTTACTATAGTCTACTAGTGACATTTATCCTGGCAACAAGCATAATACTACCCGTAAATAAATGTCATAGATTTATCATCAGGTTTTTTTCAAAGTTTCATATAAATTTAATAACAGTTAACCCTTTCCCTCATATAGACGTATTCTGACGCCTCTGCAGCAGACAGCTTTTTGAATACATAGTGACAAAAGAAGAAATTGCTCAAAACGAGCAATTTCTCCTTTTGCCACAATGTTTTCAACTTTTAGTCATAGGTTATCCATTCAATTATAGAGATTTTCTTTCTTTTTTGACAAAATATGTTCAAAATATGCAGAATAGCTGACTAGAGGTCAATGAGGGGTATGCAGGTCTTTTTCCAGCAATATCTCTCTTATTATCCATCTAAACCATATCATGATGTTACTCAAAAGAGTTGTCTCACTTAGATGATCCTTTTGAGTACCAGCAATATAGGGTTAGAGTGTCAAAAAAGGATTTTAAAACCGGCAAAACGCCCTTTAAACCTTTCCCTCATATAGATGCTTTCTGACGCCTCTGCAGCAGATGGCTTTTTTAAAACATAGTGACAAAAGAGGAAACAAGCAATTTCTCCTTTTGCCACAATGTTTTCTACTTTTAGTCATAGGTTATCCATTCAATTATAGAGATTTTCTATTTTTTGGCAAAATTTGTTCAAAGACGTCTGCTGCAGAATTGTCGTATGAGGGGGAAGGGTTAAATAGAGCTCTGGCTGATCATAACAACCGATCAATATTAAGTAACTGTAACCTTGACCTTGATTGAAATAATCCCAAAATACAATCTTCCTTTCTATCTAAGTTACTCAATCATATAAATTGGTGGTAAAGTTTCACTCTTAGCCACACAACCTGTAACACAATGAGGTTAGAGGTATACACGTGAGGCCAGCGGTATAGCCATATACAGGGTATGGGATGATTACGTGTATACGGCGCACGCCCTATAGTATATATAGTATGTTTATTTGGAGAGCGGGAAAGTCAGAGAATGATATGTCGGCATGAGAGAGAGAGAGAGTCATGAGACTCTAGTTTACTTATTTAAATAAATAAATATATCACTATACGATCTCGTTTATTTACCTGTGTTTTCCTCGTGGACAATTTGATGTAGCTGGCCAGAGTGCTACATAAGTTATTTGGTGCCGTAACAATGGATAATCGAACTTGTGTTGTGTCGGACATGATGTGCGAAGTTATGTGAAAGGTAGTGTTGGACACTTTGACAATTGTGTTGCCGTGTTGAGCCATCCAGAGACGTTTGCCAGTGAATCGTAAGTTACAATCTTTTGTTATTCCTTTTACGTAATTGGCAAGGCAAAATGACAGAACAAATGTTTTTAGAATTGTTTCAGTCCGTAGATGGACACATGACTAATATAAATACCACTATGGGGGCTCAAGGCGTGGCAAAAGTTGTTCAAAGATTTGATGGTAGTAATCCAAAAGAATTTAAAGAATGGATTAAAAGTATTGAAAAGTTTGGGAAGTTAACTGGAATATCTAATGAAAGGGTTAAATATATAGCATATCAGTCAAGCATAGGCCCTGTCAGTGATTTCATAAAACGATATATTGAACAGTATGCTGATCACTGCTGGAATCAAATTAAGGGGAAGTTAAAATTGCGGTTTCACGAAGTAGTAGATTCTCAGCATGCGCTGCTGATTTTGAGGAAAATTAGTCAGCAAAAGGGGAAAACAGTACAGATTTATGCCGAGCGCACGTTAAATATGGGGGAAGATGCTTTTGATTGGCTCAGGGAAGATTCTCTTAAAGTACAGGTTTATGCCGAGCGCATGTTAAATATGGGGGAAGATGCTTTTGATGGGCTCAGGGAAGATTCTCTTAAAGTACAGGTTTATGCCGAGCGAATGTTAAATATGGGGGAAGATGCTTTTCTTAAAATGAAAATAATGAGGGAAATCATACAACTATATCAGAACGCGGTTACGATAGCTACGCGATTTCAATTGCGAACGGGTCACGCGCCAAGAGAAAATCATCAAGTTGATGAGGCCGTCCCGATGGAGGTAGATCACTGTCGACAGAAAATTATGTGTAATTACTGTCACAAGATAGAGCACCTCATTGCATATTGTAGAGCGCGGAACAGTTACGGGCAAGTAAGTCTTGCGCAAGTCAGGCAGGATAAGGGTCGATAACAGAAAAAGCGTTATCTGTTATCAATGCGTAGAGTCAGGCCACTATGCTTGGGAATGTGGAAAAAGAAGCAATGTGTCTTCTGGAATCCATAAGTCAGGGCAACATTTTAACGCAAATACTTTCCGTATGGAGTAATCGGTTAGTTGGCTGTACAAACAGAACAAAAATACTATTTTTATAAAGTCTTCAGGTGTAGGCACAGATTCACTTCTTCTCAAATTTTGGAAACAAAAATAGAGAACATATTGCTAAATTCTTGTGCCGAGGTATGCTCGCAGTCAATTGAAAATAAAGACCCTTCCGCAAACAGTTCATGTTTGTTATTGTCAGGTATTTAAACATTCGGAAAATCCTCATTTGAAAAGGGTTACATTGGAAACAAGCCCAGAGTGCTTATCACTAATGCTGTTGTTAAACTTTCCTGGGGTCGTTTCTCCGAGAAAACTGAGTTGGTTAACTGCGACGCGCCGCCGATATACAAACAACAGGTCATTAAAATTAGGCGTAAAAATAGAGAAATCTGTGCAGACACAGATGTTAGAATGAAAATGTATACAGGTATCTAACCTCCTATTAAGCTCAGACCATATCGCACTCAGTTGAACAACCGTAAAGTTATAGATAAAGCAGTAGATGATATGTTAGAAGCTAATATAATTAGAAGAAGTCGGTCAGAATGGTCTTTTCCTGTCATTATTGTAGATAAAAAGGATGGATCAAAGAGGTTTTGTTTAGATTTCAGAAATCTAAACAGGATAACAAAGACAAATTCTCATCCTTTACCGATTATAGATGATATTTTAGCCATATTAGGTAAAGCAAGGTATTTTACATCCCTCGACCTTAAATCTGGTTATTGGCAGGTCTTAATGGATGACGCGGATAGAGCTAAAACCGCATTCGCCTGTCATAGGGGTCTTTTTGAGTTCAATGTCATGCCGTTCGGGTTGAAAAACGCACCTGCGATATTTCAAGAATTAATGAATCGTGTGCTGGAGGGGTTATCAGATTTTGCGACCGCTTATCTCGACGATATTCTTATATTCTCTGAAACCTTAGAAGACCATTTGTCTCACATACAAAACATTTTTGATAGGTTACGAAAACACAAGCTAAAACTGAAACTCAAGAAATGTGGGTTTCTTAAATCGGAAACCACTTATCTTGGATTTGTGATAAATGAGCATGGTATTGTTCCCGAGAAGAGAAAGGTTGATATTATCAAGAATCTGTCTGCACCTACGTCGGTCCGCGAAGTTCGTAGTTTTATCGGCATGTGTAGCTATTATCGTCGATTTATTCCCCATTTTTCGGACGAGGCAGAGGTCATAATAGCTTTAACGAGAAAATATGCAAAATTCTCCTGGACTGATAAATGCCAGATGGCATTTGATAAGCTAAAAGTTGCATTAGCCGAAATTCCTCTTATTGGTTTTCCCGACCCCAATCTACCATATACGTTATATACGGATGCTTCTGATAAATGTATAGGGGCCTGTTTGACTCAAACAGTTCTACAAGATGGTCAAACAGTTGAAAAGCCGATTTATTATCTGAGTCATAAATTAAGTGATACACAAACACGCTGGTCTACTATAGAGAAAGAAGTGTATGCTATCTATTTCAGTCTCCAAAAACTAGATCATTACCTGCACAATGCACAATTTGTGATCAAATGTGATCACCGGCCTCTTAAATACCTTCTTGATTCCCCCATGAAAAATAGGAAAGTTTCCTTGTGGGCATTGTCAATAGCTGGTTATAACTGCAAGATTGAGTATCTTGCAGGCACGGAAAATTCTGTAGCTGATTTATTATCCCGTGTACCATTACATACGAATCAAGTTGATAGCTCACCTTTGTCTGACCCGGACATAAGTGGAAATACGTTTGAGATTAATGCCTTGAACTCTAATAAGTTCACACCCAAGAACTATGCGAGATGTAAGCCACAGTTCAATGATCAGGTTACA
Organism: Serripes groenlandicus; assembly: GCA_031761405.1. Lineage (NCBI taxonomy): Eukaryota > Metazoa > Mollusca > Bivalvia > Cardiida > Cardiidae > Serripes > Serripes groenlandicus. The sequence continues at coordinate 13,668,777 of JASEVX010000013.1, read as the reverse complement.
AAACCCAAATTTAACAATTTAGTGGACATGAAAATAGAGCAGGATAAGGATGACGTCATTTTTGGGCTGAAACGAGGTCTTTTACAAGATTCTCTTACTCCCTCAATTGCCCGTAAATATGTCATGCTAGAGGATATATTGTACTTCATTTCTAACCCTGATGCTGACCCATTTTTGTGATTGGTTGTGCCGGAACAAATACAAAGCACGTTAATTACCCATTATCATGATGAACTTGGGCACTTGGGAATTGATAAGACATATGACGCTATTCATGCAAAGTATTTTTGGGTCAATCTTTTTAAAGACGTAGTTGGTTATGTTAATAGCTGTGTGACGTGCCAATTGCGCAGTTCAAAGAAAGGTAAGGTTCCTGTGCAGGAAACTGACACACCTCCCTTTGCATGGGCAAAATGCGCAGTCGATGTGTCTGGACCTTATCCAACTTCCTTGAGTGGGAATAAGTACATTGTTAGTTTCATTGACTTGTTTTCTGGGTATCCCGAAGCATTCGCAGTTCCGAATAAGGAGGCTCAGACTATAGCTCATCTGATAATAGACGAAATAATACCGCGATACTCGTGTCCGTTAGAAATATTATCCGATAACGGTTCGGAAAACGTTAATAGAGTAGTCAAAGAAACGTTAGGATCATTAAACATACACCACGTTTTAACATCTTTTTATCGGCCTCAATCAAATGGTGTTATAGAAAGATATCACCGTTCGCTCGTAAATGTCATTTCTAAGAAAATTCACACTAATGAGGGGACTTGGGATATGTTTCTTAACCAGGCGTTGGCTGCGATCCGATTTGGTGTTAACGAGTCAACGAAGCATACCCCATTTCAATTACTATATAACCGGGAAGTGATAATGCCAATTGATACGGTACTTTGCCCGCGAAGGAAATATCACGGTGAAGAACCTCATAAAATTGCCCTAGAACAACAACATAAGGCATTCCTTCTTGTTCATCAAAACAGGGATAAAGCTCGAAAGAAACGTAATGAATATGCCAACAAAAATGCCACTGACGTTACATTTCAGGTTGGTGATCCAGTTTATTATCGAAACCAAACTCGCAAAAAAGAATTAGACATTAAGTGGACGCCTTATCATCGCATTCTGGAGCAGACATCTCCAGTCACATTTATTATAAAAAACCAATTAAATGGGTCTACGTTCAAAGCACACGCGCAGCATTTGCGGCTCGCTACTGTAAATACATGGGAAATACCTCAAGATAAGAACGGTCATAATCTCCGGCAAACTAATTATGTTGTGCCACCTGTTAGTTCTGGCAATGATTCAGATTCGTCCGACTCAGAAAATAATGAGCCACTACTATCACGTCATTATCGTAAAGTACGCTCTGACAGTGAATCGGAAGATAACATTCCGTTATTTGAACTCCGCCGTCGACTTCGCGATCGTAAATCACGACAACAAGCAGATGTATTGACAGGTGATCCTGTTTTATCTTTTACTGCCTGTTCTGTTTCTGAAGATGATCACACGCCCGTGCACTCATCTTTAGATGGGGTTATTTCTTTTTCCTATTTGTTGCAGATCATGTATCTCTTGTTAGTAAACAGTTTGGCAGTTATAATAGTTGTGGGGTCTTATGCTAATGTGTTTGGCGAAGGGGACGTTGTCGTGCGAGACAATGTTGTATTTTACAAGACTAATGAAGTATCCACAACTAGGGCAAAGTGGTTGGCTACTCTTGTCATTGACTTTGATGAGATCGATATTTTCTTTTTGATGATAGCAAAAGACATAAAAAGAGCGCGTACAATGCTTCAAGAAGCAATTGCGTCTTATTGAGATAAAACCATGTATGAGCCATTCCGGAAAGCTCTGCAAGGTTTGTTGTCTGAAATAATGTATTTAGATAAAGTACGATGTGACATTAAAAAAGAAGTTAAACAATTACGGAGAGTAAGAAATCGCGGAAAACGTGCTGTATTAGGATTTGTTGGCGATGCCCTTTCTTGGCTTTTCGGCACCGTATCAGAAAGTGATTTGCAAGGAATCAGGTCACATATGCGAACACTCGAAGAAAATCAGCAATCTATTGTACATGTGGTAGAAAAAAGTCTATCGTTTATAAATGAATCCCGGGAATTAATACGTGAAAACCGACACTCAATGAACGACATTATATCGAGTCTTAGAACGCTGGATTTAGAATTAAAAACCTTAACTACAGATCTTGCAAAATCAATACATTATATCGAGTCTTAGAACGCTGGATTTAGAATTAAAAACCTTAACTACAGATCTTGCAAAATCAATATTAGAAAATCTATATTTCCTAGAGATCACTTCAAAAATGAATCTACTTATAGGTGAAATACGAATCTTGCTAAGAGATGTGAGGTTGTATTTGAATACTTTGCAATCACAGTTGGACTACCTTGCTCTGGGGAAAATTTCCACTCGCATTATAAGTCCAAACAAGTTACAAACATTGTTGAGGGAAATCGAAAAGAACGCTCCGAAATTAATGACGCTGATAAGCGACCCCATGAAAGATATTTGGACATTTTATAGATATTTAACGAGCACGACGGTATTTATGGAGGGCAAAATAATGATTGTGCTGTCAATACCAATGATTAAACTTGACGAGCAATTCGAGGTGTTTCGAGCGTTATCTGTACCAATTATATCTCCGAAACCACTTTATCATTTACAGCAAGAAAAGGCTGTTGATCTGTCCGCCATTTACACATTAGAATCAAATGGGTTTCTTATCGATAAAGCAAGACAAAAATATGTTCTGCTAACCGACCGTGAACTCGATACGTGTAGTCAAAATGAGGTCAAATTCTGTGGGATTCAAAGCCCAATATATACAGTAGTAAAAGGTAAATCGTGTATCATTAATTTATTTACAACAACTGTGGCCAATAAACATTGTCTTACTTCGGTAACCATGGAAAACTTACCTATCGCTTACCATTTAGTTCAAAACAATTGGGTAATTATTTCTAGGGTGGATTTACATTTTGATTTAGTCTGTAATGCGCAGCATACGAAAGTTAAAATTAAATCACCTTTTGACTTAATGGAGCTCAAACAGGAATGCACTGCATCCATAGAGTATTTCACACTCGCAGCACCGTATGTTGTAGGAGTTACCCCTACAACTAAGATCAACACATTTGATCTAAGAGCGGTCAACTTTTCCCAAAACGTGTTATGGAATAAGCTCAATGATACATTTGCAAACTTCTCTGATATTCAAATTCCCACGACTTTGTCAGAAATAAAGAACTTGCCTATCGATAAGTTAATTAAAGAGTTAGAAATTACAAGGAACAGAAAAATTAAAGTAAGTTCGTCGCGCAGCGCTTGGTATTACGTTAGCTTGGGTATCGCCATAATAGTGGTGTGGATATTGGTATTTCTGTGTTGTTTCAAAAGAAAATGTCATGTTTTTATTAACTGCCTGCCAAATTGTTTACGTAAAGGGATGACAAAAGGGCGGGACGAAGCGGTTCACAATGAAGTTGAACTCCAAATAATGGATAATGGCGGGAACCAACCGCCAACCGTTTCAGCGCTGTCCGGAGAAGGGTTAACAGGGCCCGTGGGGCCGCCCAGAGAGTACCTGTATCCGAGTTTGTTTTTGAACAAAGGGTCTCATGATGTTCCGGAACAGAACTAACTATGTTTAAACTGTATTGTGTTTGTAGCGGTTAAGCTGCAATATATTGAATCATATATCTAGTGTAACCCTATACTACGTTCATGTTGTTTTCATCGTGTTTACATTTTAATCACATCGAGATCATAAAAATCATCGTATAGGCCGGATTTGTTGATAGTGAGCAGGCACCAGAATAATGATCTGTGCAGTTATCTGCTTGTTGATGGACAACCGAGTAGGGACTCGAGTAAGGACAATTAAATTTTATAGCTAGCGAGCCAATGCTATTTATACGCTGGTTAACGAACCAGAAAATCATTCATTCGTCTAAAACCACAACGTACTAACACGAACATTCCATCATGGCAGACGAGTGGTGTAACGTTTTTGAAACAACGTACAGGATAGCAACAGCTACCCTCAGAAGCAAATTGCCATATCTAACAGAGGACAGTCTCACGGACTTGGCCGTGACAATGGCCAGGGAAGTGGCACAACGGATGGTAGATCCGACACACATAGCAGCCGAGGTGAATGTCGCCACGCAAACGGCACCCATACGGCCGATGCCAGAGCCCAGGAGTCGTCAGGCGGAGTTAACGCTGTTGTGTGATGCAGTCACGGGCTTACCAGTCGGGAGAAGACGAGGGCGTGCCCTGGCGTACGCTCTCGCCCTTGAACGGGGACCAGCGCGACAAGACCACATGCCGTAGATTCTTGGAAAATAAAACAAACGGAAATACGGACAATTAACGCATGGAATTCCTGGGGAAAGTACATTTCAGAGATCCTGTCTACATCCGATATCAACGCCATGCTTTGAGCATCCGGTTAGGATCATTACATAAACAGAAATAACTTTGAACAATTAATTCTTTTACTTTTTATTGAAACATCAGTGCAGACTTTGTTTCTGAAGAATTTGTTTTTATATTTGTAATTATGCATATAAAATGCTGTGTTTAGTTAATGCATGCACTGTTTCTTGTAGTTATTTTCCAAGGTATAGGGCTGCGTCAACCCATTGTGTTACTTATATTTGAACAATTTTCTGGGTGAAAATTTGTTAAGAGGGGGACGAATGTAACACAATGAGGTTAGAGGTATACACGTGAGGCCAGCGGTATAGCCATATACGGGGTATGGGATGATCACGTGTATACGGCGCACGCCCTATAGTATATATAGTATGTTTATTTGGAGAGCGGGAGAGTCAGAGAATGATATGTCGGCATGAGAGAGAGAGAGAGTCATGAGACTCTAGTTTACTTATTTAAATAAATAAATGTATCACTATACGATCTCGTTTATTTACCTGTGTTTTCCTCGTGGACAATTTGATGTAGCTGGCCAGAGTGCTACAAACCTTACTTCCAGCAGCCAACTCACCAAAACAGTGATTAATTGATTAGGTTTTGAATCGCTGTTTCAGCAATGTTTTAATCATATCATGGTAGCCATTTCATTTATGCATATGTTTTGCTGGCCTTTTCACACTATTACTCCACACAATAGTCTTTCAAAGCAACTGGCTACTTTTCCACATAGATTGTTAGCCCATTGCCCGAACAATGTAATGACCACTCTAATAACAAGGTGTAAATACTTGATTAAACCAGATAAAAAGGAGGAATAGCTCAACATGGCAGAAAAATAAGAAAATAATTATCCTTTTGAGCATTTCTCTATTTTCAACAACGTTTTTCAAAAAGCCCAACTAACCCTTTCATCTCCACCTATGTATTTCTCCCCATACTCAGACCCAAAGGCCATCAAATCCTTGATACTTCTAACATGGGTACCATTGGGTCCAGAGACAAACGAGAAAAAACTCCCTCCTGTTGAGTTGATGTGCTTAACATGACAGCTGCCGTCTGAAGTAAAAAGGATACAATCTCATTCATCTGAAAATCTCTCCTTTTACCAAAATGTTTTGTAAAGCCCTCAATACAGAGCTCTTAACAAAGCAAATTAAATTGAAAACATTATGGACAAAGAAAAAAACAAGAAACCGCTAGAGACGGTAAGGCCGGATTGTCGGCAAATTGACGGTATGGTAAGGCCGGATTGTCGGCAATTTGACCTTGAAAATCTAAAAAACCAAGGTCAAGGTCAAAGTAACCATAGAAATCAATAGAACTTGGTTACCTTCAGGCAAAGTTTCAAGTTTGTAACCCTTTCCAGTGCCGAGATTTTGCCTCAACCTGAAATCTATAGACCGTAATTGCTAGAGCAATCCAGCCAAAAATTATCGCTTTCAGCATTTCTCTATTTTCAACAACATTTTACATTTTTTTTTATCACAAATAACATAACTGACATATTTTTTCATTTATCGTATATGCAAAATATAATTAATATATGATTGAACATTTGATACTAGAATTCTATCAAGAGTGACATTATGGGCATGTCAAAAATGAGTGCACCTGCAAAAATCACAGGGGCTAAGAAAATGTCAGCATGTTGGGAAAAAATAAGCATACAGCTGAGACTTACTGCTGTAGATTAACCAGCCTTCATTGTCTTCAGGTCTACTGATACTTCTGACCTTTGATCCATCCACATGATTATATCATGACAATAAAATCACAGGGAAACAAGAAAATGTCTGCATATATGAGTAAGAATTAAGCATATAGCCGAGATTTACTGCTGTAAATTAACCTTACTTCATTGTCTTCAGGTCTACTGACACTTCTGACCTTTGATCCATCAACACGATTATATTATGACAATGAAATCAAAGGGGAAAAAGAAAATGTCTGCATGTGAGAAAGGATAAAGAGTAAAGCCATGACTTACTGCTGTAGATTAAACTGACTTCATCGTCTTCAGTTCGACTGACACTTCTGATCTTTGACCCATCCACACGATTATAACTTGTTGAGGAAAACCTGTTATTTGTGTAGTCATAGTACTCTTCTATGTTCATCGTGTAGTTTTTCTGAAAGTAAAATGTTCAGTTACACATTTACTTCGCACAGAAGACTTATGAAGTCTTTGCAGCAGACGACTTTTAACCCAATCCAACATACAACAAATATGCAGCAGATAACTCTTTAACCCTTTCCATCATATAGATGCTTTCTGACGCCTCTGCAGCAGACGGCTTTTTGAAAACATAGTGACAAAAGAAGAAATTGCACAGAACGTGCAATTTCTCCTTTTGCCACTATGTTTTCCACTTTTTGTCATAGGTTATCCATTCAATTATGGAGATTTTCTATGTTTTGACAAAATACATTCAAAGTCGTCTGCTGCAGAATAATGAGCAATTTCTATGTTTTGACAAAATATGTTTAAAAGTTGTCTGCTGCAGTTTTGTTGTATGAGGGAAAGGGTTAAAATGTCTAGACAAAAGTATGTAAAATCTCAATAAAGTACAGTATAATTCTGGAATAGAGCTGAAAACATTGTGGCAAAAGGAGAAATTGCTCGTTTAAATTAATTCTTTTGCCACAATATTTTAAAAGGTCATCTGCTTCAGTAGCATCAGAAAAAATGCCTTCAAATGCGAAAGGGTTAAAACCATTGTGAAAACAAGAGGGTCATGATGGCCCTGGAATCGCTCACCTGATTTTTTTCTTCTTCACTTTAGCTATATAAGCCCCGCCCCCCTGGCAGCCATAGTTTCGGACCAATCAACTTGGTTTGAAGGAATCTGATAGAGGGTCACCCTAGGAACATTTCTACAAAATTATTTGAAAATCGGCCATACACTTTCGGAGAAGAAGATTTTTTAAGTTTTCACTATAGCCATATAAGGCAAAATAGCCCCACCCCCCTGGCGGCCATGTTTTTTGACCAATCAACATGGCTTGAAGGAATCTAATAGAGGGTCATCCAAGGATCATTTCTACACAATTATTTGAAAATCTGCCAACCCGTTTGGGAGAAGAAGATTTTTTAAGTTTTCACTATAGCCATATAAGGCAAAATAGCCCTGCCCACTGGCGGCCACGTTTTTCGACCAATCAACATGGCTTGGAGGAATCTGATAGTGGGTCACTTAAGGAACATTTCTACAAAATTATTTGAAAATCGGCCCGACACTTTCGGAGGAGAAGATTTTTTAAGTTTTCACTATACCCATATAAGGCAAAATAGCCCCGCCCCCCCCCCCCCCCCCCCCCGGCGGCCATGTTTTTCGACCAATCAACATGGCTTGAAGGAATCTGATAGAGGGTCATCCAAGGAACATTTCTACAAAATTATTTGAAAATAGGTCTGACACTTTCGGAGGAGAAGATTTTTTAAGTTTTCAATATAGCCATATAAGGCAAAATAGCCCCGCCCCCCCCCCCCCCCCCCCCCCCTGGCGGCCATGTTTTTCGACCAATCAACATGGCTTGAAGGAATCTCATAGAGGGTCATCCAAGGAACATTTCTACAAAATTATTTGAAAATCTGCCAACCAGTTTGGGAGAAGAAGAATTTTGAAGTTTTTTTCATTTCGTTGCCATGGAAACCAGAATTCTGCATGGATCTCAAAAATTTGAAGGAAATCTGGTGAGGTCATTGAGAGGATGCTTTCTGTGAAGTTTCATCCCAACTTACCCACTGGTTACTGAGGAGAAGAAGTTGACGCACGAAGGACGACGCACGATGGACGCCGGACAAAAGGCGATCACAATAACTCACCTTGAGCAAAGCTCAGGTGAGCTAAAAAGGAGAATTTGTTTCAAATATAAACAATTTCTCCTATAAAAACATGAATTCAGATCTTTATTAAAAATCAATCCTTTATAGTATAAAGAAGCTTTCTGATGCATCAGCAAGAGACAAATTTTAAAAACTTTGTGACAAAAGGAGAAATTTCTCAAAATGTTTTGTTCTCCATTTGCCATGATGTTTTTAACTTTTTACAGAAATCATATACCTTCATTTAAAGAGATTTTCTGTGTTTTTGCCTTATTGTTGTCAAAGTCAGCTGCTGCAGACTTGTTGTATGTGGTTAACAGATGTTTTCATGTTAAACCCGAGCCTTACACGTTTTAACCCTTTCCCTCATATATAGACGCTTTCTGACGCCTCTGTAGCAGACGGCTTTTTGAAAACATAGTAACAAAAGAAGAAATTGCTCAATACGAGCAATTTCTCCTTTCGCCACAATGTTTTCCACTTTTAGTCATAGGTTATCCATTCAATTATTGAGATTTTCTACTTTTTGACAAAATATGTTCAAAGTCGTCTGCTGCAGAATTGTTGTATGAGGGAAAGGGTTAATATCATTACTACATGTAATCCCCTTAACCCTTTCATGCATCTGCAAACATTGTGGTAAAAGGACAAGTTCCTCTTTCTCTTTTACTAAATTTAACCCTTTCACACATACAACAAATCTGCAGCAGAAAACTTTGATAATGTCTATGCAAAAGCACAGAAAAAGGACAATAATTGAATAGAGTGAAAACATGCCGACAAAAAGAGAAATTGCTCATTTTGACGATTCACAAACGTCATCTTCATCCAGTGGACTAAGACATGCAGTCTATGTGGGAAGGTTCCCAATTACCCTGGAAGAATGTTGTAGTGTGTTACTGTGTAGTGGTTCAAAAGCCAGGAAGCATGTGAGAGATGAGCTGACCGGCAGACCGCCATGAAATAACTGATATATAATATTGTCGAAAACTTCAATCAGCCATGCAATACTCAATAAACACTTTCCCACCCACAGACACATCTGCAATCGACAACTTTTGTAAATATAGTGCCAAAGAAGAAATTGGTCTTAGTTTCTCTTTTTACCACAATGTTATCAACTCTATTCAGTAATCATACTTAAATTTATTTAGATTTTCCATTTCTTTGCCTAGATATATTTAAAGTCGTCTGCTGCAGATTTGTTGTATGTGGGAAAAGGTTAAAAAAAAACCACAACACATTTACAATGAAATATGCAGCAGAAGACTTTGAAGACATTAAGTAAACAAGAGGACTATTATGGTCCTAAATCACTCACCGGATTTAATAGAAATCACAGTTTTCAATGTTCTTACCATATGCATACAAGGAAAACAAGTAACGCCCCATGGCCTATATGTCTAAACAAGTTTTTTCAAGAAAAACAAGCCCAGCCCCCTGGTGGCCATCTTTTTCAATGAATCAATAATATAGGAGAGGTCATTTGAAGCAAAATGTTGACGGACGATGGACAAAGACCGGTCACAATAGCTGACCATGAGCCTCTGGCTCAGGTGAGCTAAAAACATGTATAGTAAGTGAACATAAATGAAAGAACTATTCTACTGTACTAATGACATGTTGCTCTTTGTGAGAAGATTTACTACCCAGAAAGAGCAATTTATCAGATATCTTCTTGACACTGATTTGCCAACAGTATTTAGTCTACCCGAATACAATCGAACCTGTTATGTCCAATTGTGTATGCGATATATACATAATGTATTGAGAAACAGTTCTGTTTAGCTGTAAATATACCCAACGGATAGGCTTATGATGTACATGTGTATGCATAAGCACATGTATATGTATGTGTGTGTTTGTATGTGTATGTATGTGTACATGTATATATATATGCAGACATGTGTATGTATGTATATTCATATGTGTTAATGTATATGTATATGTATATATATATCTTCTTCTTCACCCTCTGTCTTTCATCTGTATTGATTTCTCATTCTCTCTATCTAGAGATAAACATATTCTATCCCTTCTCTCAACTGTCTGTCAATGATTCTGTTATGTCTTCTCATTTTTACATTTACTATAATAATTACCCTTCAGAGCAATTCATATTTCATTTCGATGAGGTGCTCTTCAGGGGTATCTTATAAGAATATATCTTGCGAACAATGAAGACTCTGGTGGTTCTACTCATTTGAGCAGAATATCCAGAGTTTTCACAAAAACTAACTCTGTTTTTGTTGTGCATGCAACGTGAATGAATGCTATTGTACTCATTGTATATATTCATGTTTATTATTGATGTATAAGTGCTTTTTCAATCAACTTTACGAAATGAATGCTGTTTGTGTAATGTGTTAACTATTCAATGTTTGTCACGTTTGGTTCAATGTTTGTGTCAACGTTCTCTATCAACTTTGTATTGTTTCTTTGTACTTTGTACTATCTTCGGTGATCGGAGGAAATAAAGATATAATAATAATGTAAAATTTTATTGAATTCCACCCAGTGGTTTGTAAGAAATAGGCTGGACAAAATATGGTTTCCGACCGACAGACAGCCCGACACAGTGACTCCTATATATCCCCTCTTCTTCGGAGGGGGTATATTCATGTGGCAAATGAGTTGGAAAGGGTTTAGAAAATGTAACTTTACCTGTACTATGTTTGCTTCTACACTTGTCCGATATTGGTCAGGAAATACAGGAAGTGGTGGTCCGGTATAGGGCGACGAGGTTGTGTTCTCGCATGGAATGAAAATAGGATTCTGGGAATGAACTCCTAACACAGCCCCAAAGATTAACAGGAAACTTGGAGGCATCATCTTTAACTGTAAATTAAAAAGTGAATTTCTTGATAAAACCTTTCATGGGTTGACAATGATTTTCCTTTTCTGTTATATAATATTTAATAGTTTGGATGCTTTGAAAAATGAAAAATCTGGCAAAAAGGAAGTACAGAATATGAATGTGTGTCTGTGATTTAGTGGTTACAGTGTCCACTCTTGAGTGGGGGACCAGGGTTTGCCCACATGGGAACCAAACAGTATGGTCTTCGTTCACAGGTGGGCTTTAAATGCAGAATTATTTATGCAGAAAATGAGTATTTGGGAAACTAAAAGTGTGGTTGCTAAAGACAGGGATTTGCTATTCCAAGGTGATCTTTATACAGAATGTATATCAATAATATCAATCGCTGTTCAAACTTGTACATAATTGAAAAGAGTACAATGTCATATTAGCGGCCTGGTTAGGTTAGTCGGTAGAGTACACAACTCCCGGATGAGCCCTGGACTAGCTACATGTTTTCTCTCCCTGTGACCTGGGACTACTAATACAGGGAAGAGAAACGAGTGTGATAAGCTATATAAGGCTATATAATATGCTTGTCGTTCTTATCGATCGATATTCCATATTACCTGTACAAGCTTTATCTACCCGCTTATTGAGGTTTACGTACACGAACAGTTTTGTAAAGACGACAAGCAATTGGCGCTTATCGCACTCGTTTCTCTTCCCCATATTAGTAGTCCCAGCTGTGACATATCAAAATAAACGTAGCAACATTTACAAAGCTACTTTAAACGGAAATTCCCATTTTTTTGTAACTGAATGGTAGGAATAATTGACCTTTTTCCCACAATTGTTTCAACTGCCTTTTTTTACCCCATTCTTCAATTTGGAAGAGAATCATGTATAAATTGAAAACAAACAAAAGACTTCCTTTTCTAACCATTTTCCAATCGCAGCAAATTGTTGGCTCGGCACAAAACAGTTGTAACTGCTTCTTAACCCTTTCCCTCATACATCAATTCTGCAGCAGACGACTTTGAACATATTTTGTCAAAAAAAAGAAAATCTCTATAATTTAATGGATAACCTATGACTAAAAGTAGAAGACATTGTGGCAAAAGGAGAAAGGGCTTGTTTTGAGCAATTTCTTCTTTTGTCGTTATGTTTTTAAAAAGCGTCAGAAAGCGTCTATATGAGGGAAAGGGTTACCGGTAAATTACAAACAGTTAAACCATTTCACACTCTTAGCCATCAAAATATACAGCAAACGTCTTTTGAAACATGGGAAATTTAAATAGATATATATATGTACATGTAATAATTGAAAGAGTTGAAATAATTGCGGCAAAAGGAGAAATTGCTCATTATGATTGGAAAGGGTTAACAGTTTCCCTGAAAGACCATTTCTGAAACATTGTGGGAAATTGGCCAATTTCTCCTTTTGTCACAATATTTTCAAACTTTTTAAGTAATTATACCTTCATTTCTAGATATTTTCAGTGTTATGCCTTTATGATTTCAAAGTCATATGATGCAGATTTGCTGTAAGAAAGAAAGGGTTAAGACTCTAAAATAAACAGAACCTTGTCTTGCTCAGATGTAATAAGAGCAGCCCACATAAAATAAACCAGCTTAACCCTTTCCCTCATATAGACACTTTCTGACGCCTCTGCAGCAGACGGCGTTTTGAAAACATAGTGACAAAAGAAGAAATTGCACAAAACGTGCAATTTCTCCTTTTGCCACAATGTTTTCCACTTTTTGTCATAGGTTATCCATTCAATTATGGAGATTTTCTATTTTTTGACAAAATACGTTCAAAGTTGTCTGCTGCAGAATGGTCGTATGAGGGAAAGGGTTAAAAAAGTTATTGAAGAAACTCCGGGGTTATAAATTACATGTCCAATATTTAGAAGTATGTTTAATCATAACTACAACCACAAAATATTAACCAACACATCAACATAATTGAGATAAAAGTCTACTTTACTGTTTACTGTGATATATCTTCTATATTAAAATCCAAGAAAGTGAATGATTTAAATTGCAACTTTAACACACAACCATGTTACATTATTAGGTCCCATGCAAAACAATAAATAACTAGAACACTCAAACAATACCTTTGATGTCAGTCCTTGCTATAAATACCCGAGGTATGGATTCATATACTGCAGTGTATTTAACCCTTTCCCACATACAACAAATCTGCAGCAGACGACTATGTGAACAATATTAAAGCCAAAAATATACTCTCATTAAATGAAAGAACCCTAGTTGAATATAGTTGAAAATAAAGTGACAAAAGGAGAAAAGCAATTTCTTCGTTTGCAGCAAGGTTTTCAACAATGGCTGCATCATAAAACATCTGCATTAGGGAAAGGGTATCCCTTTTCCATATGCCGACTTATTTTAACACATCTGCAGCAGATGAATTTTGAAAATATTGTGGCAAAAGGAGAATGACTAATTTCATCTTTTGCAATATATTTTATTATTATTTCATTTTACAGAGATTTTATTATTTGTGACCATGTTTTTAAAACAAATTGTGCAGATTTGTTGAAAGTCAAGTCAGAAAGGGTTAACCCTTTTAACCCTTTTCTCAACCGAATATTTTCTCAACCGAATCGAGACTTGACAACTTTAACTACAGGGGGATGCAATATTTGAAAATGTTCTCAAAAATGTCTCATTTTCCCGTAAAGCTTACACCCCTCTTGTATTTTCTATATTTCTATTCATAAGTTATTGATTTTGCGGTCCATATATGTTAAATAGTTGTGGCGGGTAGAATTACCTGTACGTGACATATTTTGTCACTGGTGTGTTACACGTTAAATCGATTGCACGGTTCAGTAACTTTAAATAATGTGTATATTGATATTCCCGCGCATTTTGACAACCGGAACAAGAACTTATCACTCGATAGACTCGGCTTTTGTCTAGTGTTTGTAAACAACGTGTGTTTATTAATTAATCAGAAGCACTGCTGCAGATGTTTTGTGTTGTAGGTATCGATTGAAATTAATGAACTGACAGTATTTGAGCTTGACGAAGCAAGTTTCTCTTGCTTTTTTCTTCCTTAAATAAACGGCTTAAAATGTTGACAAACAAAAACTTTGATAGATATGTTCAAGCTTGTTCAAGTACATAATGTATTCATTTTCTGTAGTGTAGACTCGTTTAGCATGGAAACACCGGTTCTCGATCCTCTTTAACATTTATCAGGGCTCATGGGAATACTTATATATACATGTCAAAAACCAACAATACTGACGAATAAATTCAACAATTTATTTGTAGGTAAACAAAGTACCAGTTAACATAAAATTTATAACGTAAAATGCGTTTTTGGAAATATATAAACTGTCCTTGAACTAAAGTTTCGAGAACAGGGACCTATACGATATATTGACTAAACACCCAAACATTTACCTTACGCATGTGATACAGTCAAGTTACCCTTAACGGATCAGTAACGAAACAACGTAGTGCATAAAAGAAACGGTCAATGTTTCAGAACTTTTTTGTTTATACATGTATTCAACAAGTAAAATAATTTTCCTTTAAATTGACAAACACTTTTTCAGTTTTAGTGCAGTCAAACGGCTGTACATTGTTTACCAGTTTGAGATATTAATGCATTAACGGATCAATTGTAGCAATAGGGGATCACATGACTTTCTGATATCAGGAGGGTCATCTCAAGGAACATTTTAGCTGTCAAAACTTCTGTTGTTATTACACAAGTTATATTTTATCTAACTGCAGATTTGTATCGATAGATTTCCGATTTAATCACTAGCATCTTTGGGAATGGCTAAATTGTCAAAAATAACATTTTGAGAAAACCCCTCAGACTCAGTCATGGAAACAAAATGGCGATCCGCTAATGGTAACTTACCTAGCTATTCTATTATCGCTTCAGTGTCAACATGCAAAGACAAATTAGAATGATTGGTTACATTTCAATAGGTGTATGTATTTGTCTTCCATAAAATGTCAAAATAGATAACTAACATAATTAAGATCGCTACCTATTGCCGCGAAAAACACATGTTCTCTTTAAAAACAAGGTAGAAATAACTGAGACACGTAAACACTTGCATCAGGCGAATTTGATGTCCGACAAGCAACATTTTTATTGTGTATTTAAATTATACCATAATTTTAAAGTACTTGCCTGCAAATTTATACACAACAATTTTGTCTAATAAATTAGTTAGCTTGTCTTGAACATTAAAGTGATCCGTTATTGGTGATTATCCGCTAAGGGTTACTTGACTGTAATATATTACAAATATACGAAAATGTGTTATAAACAATTATACAATAAATTGAAAGAAGACATTAAAATGGTCATCACAACAACTTTTTTCAAGATTATGCTTTTAAGACAAACTTACTGTAATTATATGGTATATTATAATATATGAATATATTCATATCAAAATAATCCTTTTCTTGAAAAAAAAATCAGTTATAAGACAACATGGCAGTTCCTGGGTAAGTTACTATAAATCCATATATCCTGACACCAGCGAGTTGTAATGCAGACCTTTTTCTAGGCATCTCATGGGTCAGATATTCTGACCCATTTCGAATGGCAAAAGTCTTTAAAATAATGCAGAATTCCCAAATATGTCATGTTAACCCTGGCCTCATAAAGGGTCAAATTATTTTCCCCACAATCCTGAGCGCCAGCAAGGTAAAGCCATTACTAGCATTTTTGAAGTTTTTATATGGTTGATGCTCTAAGCCTCAATATACTTAGTCTCAATGTTTTGACATACATATTCGGTCATGATGGAGTGCCCTTGGGCAAGGCACGTTTTCTAGCCTAGTACTGGTTTTTGGGATAGGGGCGTTTCGCGCCTATCCCATACTCATGCTGATTTCGAAAAGTCGGATTAAAGCTGCAACCACAGTCCACATGTGTATACCTACACCAAAATCGAGTTTTGATTGGTTATAATCTGCCTTTTCAACGATTTCATTGGTTCGACCGAATCACGAAAAACCATCCGCTTGCATTTATTAATCATCGGATACAAAATAGTTCAAACGAGTGAAACACACTCTGAACTATGATTGACCTTAATGTCAGTGGTGTAAGGTAACGTCGACCGTGCTGTGACCCCATTAGTTTACAACAGTCGACTTACATAGAGAAATGTGCAAATCACTGTAAATATTTATTGAAAGGAGTTGAAACCATTGTGGCAAAAGTAGAAATTGCCTTTTGTCACAATGTTTCCGATTGTCGTCTGCTGCACATGCGTCTGTAAGCAGGAAATGGTTACATCCTCCCCATGGAAGCGGAACCCTTTCCGTCATAATATAACAGTTCGAATATTGAAATATTGTTGAAAATGGAGCTATTGCTGACAATGAACAATTTCTCCTTTTCACACAATGCTTTTAAACACGTTTCAAATTAATTCTTTTCATATTTAAACATTTTACTGTGGACATTCTTTTACTCTATCTCCTTTCCGGAGACATTTTGAATAACATGCTAGAGATTAATGATAACGAGCAATATCGCCTTACATCAAAAGGAAAAATATATAGTTTATACATAGCTTTGTGGAAAAAGAGGAAATGGGTCACGAATAACCATTCTGCAGCCGTCTGCTGCACATGCGTCAAAAAGCGACTTTAAACGGGAAAGGATTGAACCGTTTCCGTTATAGCAACTTAGTTACATACGAATGTTGAAAGTATATTTGCCTACGGAGCAACTGCTGACAATGAGCAATTCCTCCTTTCCAAACAATGCTTTGAAACATGAATCAATTTTTTTCTATAACCTAGATAACGAAAATATTTGTCTACAGTTATTATTTTAACCTTTGCCCCGGCCTTTAAGACACATTTGACTAACCTTAACAGATAAATGATAATCAGCAAGTTTGTCTTTTTCCACAATGTTTTAATTACTATTCAAAATAATACTTTCAGGCTTAGTAAAATGTTGTTTGCTGTATATTTAGTCTACGTGGTCAAGGGTAAGGACTTGTTATTACATAATCCGTCCAAAGAGAGAGATCCTACTGTGTATATATGCCATGAAAGAATGGTACTAACAGTATCACCGCTACTGGAGAATTGTTGGTAAAACAGGTCGCGTGTTGTGTTGAATATTCTCACGTGTCGCTGTATGTCGACCCAACTAGGACATAGGAATTAAATCTACAAATTAGAGATAAGATTTCAACACTGATTGATTGTGGTTTAACGCCGTTTTTAACATTTTCTACGTTATATCACGGCGGCCAGTTCATCTACAAATATGTTTCCTGGTTTTCTCACACCAGTACTCCACACAACAATCTTCCCAACCAACTGGGTTCTTTTTCACATAGACTTAGCCCATTTGTGAAAGACGAATGACGCATGTCGCATTGACTTTTGTCAAACGTCGGAAAGAAAGTTGGTCGAAAATGTCAACATACACACGAGTTATAACCGCAAGGTCATTATTTATTTTATAATTGAGGCGCTTCTACCGATTTTGGGACTAAAATTATAATATATATGCATTTGCGCTAATTGAAGATTCAACGTTCGTCAACGTGTAATCTAGTCCTAGACGTATCTGTTGACAAATAAACTAGAAGTATAGTCTAAATAGGTTTTTGTAAATTAACCTTGTAGATTTCGGAGATACAATTAATTTGCAAATACTTTACAAATACCATAATCTAAGCTTTCCTAAGCACAGAGTCTGACGTGTTTTGACGCATCGAACCAGTCTTCTGTAATC
Source organism: Serripes groenlandicus (assembly GCA_031761405.1). Taxonomy (NCBI): domain Eukaryota; kingdom Metazoa; phylum Mollusca; class Bivalvia; order Cardiida; family Cardiidae; genus Serripes; species Serripes groenlandicus. The sequence continues at coordinate 13,650,900 of JASEVX010000013.1, read as the reverse complement.
AATACTTTATAAGTTGTCTCTGTCTGTAAAGCTTGGAGGTATAATCCGGTGTCCGGCCGGCTGTCTGCCTGAATGTGCATTCGTCCGTCCGTCATGGATTGCATGTATTGGTCAAAACGTTGTTTCTGTATGGCAGATTTATTTGAAAGTGGTCACACTTATACCGTGTGATCAGGAGAACGGCAAAATACTAGGTACATAACTCTGGTCTGCTTATCTTAGTTATCTTCATTTTTAGCTCACCTGAGCTTTGCTCAAGGTGAGTTATTGTGATCGCCTTTTGTCCGTCGTGCGTCGTGCGTCAACTTCTTCTCCTCAGTAACCAGTGGGTCAATTGGGATGAAACTTCACAGAAAGCATCCTCTCAATGACCTCACCAGATTTCCTTCAAATTTTTGGGATCCATGCAGAATTCTGGTTTCCATGGCAACGAAATGAAAAAAACTTCAAAATTCTTCTTCTCCCAAACTGGTTGGCAGATTTTCAAATAATTTTGTAGAAATGTTCCTTGGGTGACCCTCTATCAGATTCCTTCAAGCCATGTTGATTGGTCGAAAAACATGGCCGCCAGGGGGCACGGGCTATTTTGCCTTTTATGGCTACAGTGAAAACTTAAAAAATCTTCTCCTCCATAAGTGTCAGGCTGATTTTCAAATAATTTTGTAGAAATGTTCCTTGGGTGACCCTCTATCAGATTCCTTCAAGCAATGTTGATTGGTCGAAAAACATGGCCCCCAGGGGGCGGGGGCTATTTTGCCTTATATGGCTACACTGAAAACTTAAAAAATCTTCTCCTCCATAAGTGTCAGGCCGATTTTCAAATAATTTTGTAGAAATGTTCCTTGGGTGACCCTCTATCAGATTCCTGCAAGCAATGTTGATTGGTCGAAAAACATGGCCCCCAGGGGGCGGGGGCTATTTTGCCTTATATGGCCAAAGTGAAAACTTAAAAAATCTTCTCCTCCAAAAGTGTCAGCCCGATTTTCAAATAATTTTGTAGAAATGTTCCTTGGATGACCCACTTTCAGATTCCTTCAAGCCATGTTGATTGGTCAAAAAACATGGCCGCCAGTGGGCAGGGCTATTTTGCATTATATGGCTATAGTGAAAACTTAAAAAATCTTCTCCTCCAAAAGTATCTGGCTGATTTTCAAATAATTTTGTAGAAATGTTCCTAGGGTGACCCTCTATCAGATTCCTTCAAGCCAAGTTGATTGGTTGGAAACTATGGCTGCCAGGGGGCGGGGCTTATATAGCTAAAGTGAAAAAAAAAAAAAATCAGGTGAGCGATTCAAGGGCCATCATGGCCCTCTTGTTCCTTATTTAGTTCAGCGATTGCCTCAATTAATTTCCATTGTATCCATTTCCAAACTTGGTTTGTAGGTAACTTATGACCTACACATTTGCAGTGCACCATTACCATAACTTTAGCATGCTGCGTTTAGAGTGTGTATATTTTTGTCTTTTCATGTTCTCACTTATTATATGACTTTCGCATGAAAAACACATGCCCTTGTTTCGTTAATGAGTGTTTCCCAAGCGTTGTACTTTGTCCAGAGCGACTGACTGTCTGTCCGTCTTTGTGTTCATCCATCCGTCCGTCTGTCCGTTACGGTTTGCATTAATGGGTCAAAACTTTGTTTCTGTTTCGCGGATCCATTTCAAAGTCGTCACACGTATACATTGGGATTAAGAGATCGATACAATATTTTGAACACAAATCTGATCTGCTTTTTTTAGGTGTAAAACTCATTTTTCATTTCTTCAGTTATTGTCTCAATAGATGTCCAATGTATCAATTTAAGACTTGTTGTATAGGAAACTCAGAGCTACAGATGTGCAGTGCAAAAGAAACATAACTCTAGCATGCTTTCGATTGTCTTTCATTTATCAGCATGATTACAATATACATTGTGAATCTTTAGTGATTTCTGAACTGGAAATATTTTAATTAAGGGTCTCTGCTCTGCTTTTGTCAATCTTGTTATTTTGTTTATACAAGAAAAGGGTGAAACTTTGATAAATTAGGTATTTGTATTGTATAGGCAGGCAATATGTGTGCTTTGCACATTTTTGGTTTGGTTTGTTTAAAGGTCATTGTTTCAACAATGTTTGTCTATATTATCTATGCCATATATTTTCAACTTACATATGCCCCTATACCACCAGCGCTTTCAGCGCTTTGATTTTCCCAGGGATCATGAATAAGTGAACTGTCGCCGTGATATAACTGAAATAATGTTGAAAGCGGCGTAAAACTCCGATAAATAAATAAATTGACATACATATTGCATTGTTTATGTACAGTGCGAACTGTCAAAATGTGAAATCTCTTCGGAATACAGAAATATTGTCCAGCTTATACTATACTTGGTTCCTCTGTAGAGCAGTGTAAATACTCTCAGATAATTTTTAGTTCACATATGACAACTATTAACTCTTTCCCACATGCAACAAATCTGCAGCAGTCAACTTTGAAAACATCCCCTCAAACAGAATCTGATGGAGTTATCTCTTTAAATGAAAGTATAAAATAATTTATAGAGTCGAAAACACAAGTGTAATTGAGAAATTGCTTATCATGCCACAATGTTTTCAAAAGACATCTGCTGCATAGGCATCAGAAAGTGTCTGTATTTGCTAAAGGGTTAATAAAAACCTAGGAACAATACAAAAAGAAAGAAGGAATTATATTTCAAGTATTGTGTTCTTTTCAAAATTACAGCTCTTACTCTTTTTGATGTGTCTGACACAGAGGACTTATGAAAATATTATGGCAAAATAAGAAACTGCTTATGATGAGCAATTTCTCCTTTTGCCATAATGTTTTCAACAGTTACTGTTTTCAAAAATAATACTTTCATTTATAAACTTTTGCAGATTTTCCATAGGTTTGCCGAGATATTTCCATAGTCGTCTACTGCAGATTTGTTTTAATGTGGAAAAGGGTTTAATGTATGGTAATTTAAAATTTCTCTTTTCAGAAAACATGAAACTGAAATTTAATCCACCGGCTAGAAAATCAGCATTTAGATGGGAACTTCCCAGGTCATCAAAGGAAATCCTAGGCCTTTTGCTGTTCATATTTGGCGGTGTTTACCTCCTGTGGTATGAAGTCTGGCATATTCTCCCAACATACTACTCCAAAGATGACCTTCAGCATAAAACTGAGTGTTTTGTGCACTTCTTCATGGCTGGATTCTTTGCCGTTAATATCTATGGCAACATGTATAAGCTGGTAACCATGGATACATCTGTCATGAGATTTCTGTTCACATCAGGGTCTCTTTTACCGGAGGGATGGCGATACTGTTCCTTATGTGACCTAAACCTTCCCCCAAGGTCACACCATTGTAAGATTTGCGATGTTTGTGTTCTGAAACGAGACCATCATTGCTGGTTTGCGGGATATTGTATTGGTTACCATAACCACAGATACTATGTTGCCATGGTTACCCATATGGTTCTAGGAGCTTTGTATTGTAACATATTTAACCTTGACTTTGTCTTGTCAGTGAAAGGTCATTTAACATTGTACACTTTTGTATCATACATTGGCCCACATATGGGGCTACTGCTAGGTTACTATGACTTTTACACCTTTTACATTACAACCATGACATCAGTTGGAACACTGTTGCTGATTATTTTCTCATGGCTTCTGTACATACAATTGAAACAGTTATTATTTGGACAAACCCAGTTTGAATCGAAGCGTAATATCAGACGATACAATTTGGGACTAGGTCACACTTTGCGAGAAGTTTTAGGAAAAAGATGGTATTTAGTGTTTTTGTTTCCATGGATATCATCCACTCTTCCAGATAAAGGATTACAGTTTAAAGACAAAAATAGTTGAGAGTTCAGCATCAAACCTGTTATATATTTTTATTTGTATATACAGTGTTGTTATTTGGAATTGCAGTTATGTTGTTAACCCTTTCCCACATACAGCAAATCTGCAGAAGACCTTTTGGCAAAATCATGGAAATTCTATAAATGAAGGTATAATTACTAGAAAAAACTGAAAAAATTTTGATTAAATGAGAAATGCTCGTTTCTTCTTTTGTGACAATGTTTTCAAAGGTCGTCTGCTGCAAGGGCGTCAGAAAGCGTCTATATGTGGGAAAGGGTTAACCTTTTCTCACCTGCAGGCAACTTTTGAAAACATTTTGATAAAGGAGAAATTGCTCTTTTTGCCACAATGTTTATAACTGTCTTCAATAATAATTGCACAGCAGATTTGTTGTAAGTGGAAGAGAGTTAAGATTCTAGTTGGTAAGATCATGGGAAGTTTGATAGATATTATATCACATCAATGTATTAAACTTTTGATTTGTATCATTCGTTTATCTAAATTTGGCATTTCTGGTGATAACAGTTGACGACTTTGAAAACATCTCGGAAAAATTGTAAAAAATTTCCATAAGGGAAAGTTTCATTATTGAAATGAGTTGGAAAACATTGTGGCAAAATGAGAAATTGTTATTTTTGAGCAGTTTATACTTTTCACACAATGTTTTCCAAAGTACTTTGCTGCTGAGTTGTCAGAAAGCGTCTCTATGTGTGAAGGGGGGACGGGGATTAAAAGCTAGTGTTAACTAAGTTATTATGTCATTCATTGAAACTGCATTGTACTAATAAGCAAACTGACATTTTGTATCGTCATCTGATGTGAAGACGTCTGAGCAGAGGACTACATAGAGGGAGTAAACTGGTATTTTTAGCTCACCTATGCACGAAGTGCAAGGTGAGCTATTGTGATCACATTTTGCCCGGCGTCCGTCCGTCGTGCGTCGTCAACATTTGAGCTTGTTAACGCTCTAAGGGCTACATTTTGCATCCAATCTTCATGAAAGTTTATCAGAACGTTCATCTCCATAAAATCTTGGACAAGTTCGAAACTGGGCCATATGAGGTCAAAAACTAGGTCACTAGGTCGAATTGAAGGGAAATCTTGTTAACACTCTGGAGGCCACATTTTCAACTTGACCATGTTGAAACTTTATCAGAATGTTTGTCTTGATGATATGTAGGTCAAGTTCGAACATGGGTCACATCGGGTCAAAAAGTAGGTCACTAGGTCAAATTGAAGGAAAATCTTGTTAACACTCCAGAGGCTGCAATTTTTGCTTCAGCAGTTTGAAATTTTGTCAAAATGTTTGTCTTAAAAATATCTAGGTCAAGTTCGAATATGGGTTATGCCGGGTCAAAAACTAGGTCACTAGGTCAAATTGAAGGAAAATCTTGTTAACACTTTGGATGCCGCATTTTTAGCTCACCTATGCACGAAGTGCAAGGTGAGCTATTGGGATCACATTTTGTCCGGCGTCCGTCCGTCGTGCGTCGTGCGTCGTCAACATTTGAGCTTGTTAACACTCTACAGGCTACATTTTGCATCCAATCTTCATGAAAGTTTATCAGAACGTTCATCTCCATAAAATCTTGGACAAGTTCGAAACTGGGCCATATGAGGTCAAAAACGAGGTCACTAGGTCAAATTGGGTCACGTCGGGTCAAGAAGTAGGTCACTAGGCCAAATTGAAGGAAAATCTTGTTAACACTCCAGAGGCCGCAATTTTTGCTTAAGCAGTTTGAAATTTTGTCAGAATGTTTGTCTTAAAAATATCTAGGTCAAGTTCGAATATGGGTTATGCCGGGTTAAAAACTAGGTCACTAGATCAAATTGAAGGAAAATCTTGTTAACACTTTGGATGCCGCATTTTTTGCTTCAGCAACTTGAGATTTGGTCAGAATGTTTGTCTTAAAGATATCTAGGTCAAGTTCAAATATGGGTCATATTGGGTCAGAAACTAGGTCACTAGGCCAAATTGAGGGAAAATCTTGTTAACTCTGTAGAAGCTGCATATTTTGCTTCAGCAACTTGAAATTTGTTCAGAATGTTGAGCTGAATGATATCTAGGCCAAGTTCGAATATGGGTCATGCCGGGTCAAAAACTAGATCACTAGGCCAAATTGAAGGAAAATCTTGTTAACACTTTGGATGCCTCATTTTTTGCTTCAGCAGCTTGAAATTTTGTCAGAATGTTTGTCTTAAAGATATCTAGGTCAAGTTTAAATATGGGCCATATTGGATTAGAAACTAGGTCACAAGGCCAAATTAAGGGAAAACCTTGTTAACTCTGTAAAAGCCGCATGTTTTGCTTCAGCGGCTTGAAATTTGTTCAGAATGTTGAGCTGAATGATATTTAGGCCAAGTTCGAATATGGGTCATGCCGGGTCAAAAACTAGGTCACTAGATCAAATTGAAGGAAAATCTTGTGAACACTTTGGATGCCACATTTTTTGCTTCAGCAGCTTGAAATTTGGTCAGAATGTTTGTCTGAATTATATCTAGGTCAAGTTCGAATATGGGTCATATTTGATCAGAAACTAGGTCAATAAAGGAAAATATTGTTCAAACTCCGGAGGCCGCATTTTTACTTTGAGCAAGTTGAAACTTTGTCAGTATGTTGTCTTAATGATATCTAGTCCATGTAGGAATATGGGTCATATCAGGTAAAAAAATATAGATCACTAGGCAAAATGAAGGAAAATATTGTTAACACTGTGGAGGTTGCATTCAGAATAATTGTCTTGATGTGTTTTGCATTGCAGTACATTGTATAATTAAGGTGAGCGATCCAGGGCCATCATGGCCCTCTTGTTTGCTTCAGCAGCTTGAAATTTGGTCAGAATGTTTGTCTTAAAGATATCTAGTTCAAGTTCAAATATGGGTCATATTGGATCAGAAACTAGGTCACTAGGCCAAATTGAGGGGAAATCTTGTTAACTCTGTAGAAGCCGCATGTTTTGCTTCAGCGGCTTGAAATTTTGTCAGAATGCTGAGCTGAATGATATCTAAACCAAGTTCGAATATGGGTCATGCCGGGTCAAAAACTAGGTCACTAGGTCAAATTGAAGGAAAATCTTGTTAACACTTTGGATGCCGCAATTTTTGCTTCAGCAGCTTGAAATTTGGTCAGAATGTTTGTCTAAATGATATCTAGGCCAAGTTTGGATATGGGTCATGCCGGGTTAAAAACTAGGTCACTAGGCCCAATTGAAGGGTAATCTTGTTAACACTCTGGATACTGCATTTTTAATTTCAGCATAATAAAACTTTATCAGAATGTTTTTCTTGATGATATGTAGGCCAAGTTTGAATATGGGTCATGCTGGGTCAAAAACTAGATCACTAGATCAAATTGAAGGAAAATCTTGTGAACACTTTGGATGGCGCATTTTGTGTTTCAGCAGCTTGAAATTTGGTCAGAATGTTTGTCTGAATTATATCTAGGTCAAGTTCGAATATGGGTCATATTGGATCAGAAACTAGGTCAATAAAGGAAAATATTGTTCAAACTCCGGAGGCCGCATTTTTACTTTGAGCAAGTTGAAACTTTGTCAGAATGTTGTCTTGATGATATCTAGTCCATGTTGGAATATGGGTCATATCAGGTAAAAAAATATAGATCACTAGGCCAAATGAAGGAAAATATTGTTAACACTGTGGAGGTTGCATTCAGAATAATTGTCTTGATGTGTTTTGCATTGCAGTACATTGTATAATTAAGGTGAGCGATCCAGGGCCATCATGGCCCTCTTGTTCTACAATATCTCACAAATTACTAAGCCAAACCTTATGTTGTGGGTACTCAAAAGAATCGTCTCAGTGAGACGATTCTTTTGAGTACCCACAACATAGGGTTTGTGTTTCAAATAAGGAGTTTAGAACATGAAAAAAGGCCCTTATCTAGAGCTCTGAGAATAAAAATGAAGAGTACTACTCATTCCCGCACAAGTTTATACTCTTTCCCACATGTAACACATCTTCAGCAGAAGACCGATAATGATTGGGCAAACATATGGAAATATATGAGCCGTTCCATGAGAAAACCAACACTGTGGACTCTGCGTAAAGTATCGCCCTGGGTCACCCTAAGTATGCAGCGCATGCTAACCCGGACACTTTTCCCCTCCTGTGGATTTTCTGTTTCAGGAATCATTCCTCTATACCTCTATTCCCCTGAGACGGAAAGTGTCGGCCTGGATTAGCCTGTGTGGACTGCACATACTGATCTGGGTCTATACATTATGCAGAGTCCATAATGTTGGTTAATCTTGTGGAACGGCTCATATATATTATATACATGAAAGTTGAATAATTGAAAAGAGTTGAAAAGTTGTCTGCCAGCTGCTGAAGCATCTAAATGAGTCAGTCTGCAAGAGGAAAAATGTTTTAACGTTATCGGAATTCAAGTTGCTTGTTTCACATTTTTGGACGTATTGCTCTAGCAATTCCGGTCTATAGATTGGCGATGTCCGTAATTTGCTGCAAAGGCATTCATAGTGAACTGTTAACCTTCAGCATGTTCTAGTCACATAACAAATTGGACAATCGTTTGCTCCGCGGCGCTCTCGTCTATATATGCAGCGTGGAAAACATTATGGGAAGGAGAAGGAATTGCTTATTTTACGCACATTTCTTCTTTCACAAACAAAGTTTTTAAAATTCATCTGTGTGAAGATACCTCAAATTCCCTCTGCATTAGGAAAAAGGGGTAAAGCCATTAGTCAAGTAAAATTGTCTTTGCCCCAAAACATCTCTCTTATAACTCATTTAACCCTTTCCCTCATACCACAATTCTGCAGCAGACGACTTTAAACGTATTTTGTCAAAACATAGAAAATCTCTATAATTGAATGGATAACCTATGACAAAAAGTGGAAAACATTGTTGCAAAGCACGTTTTGTGCAATTTCTTCTTTTGTCACTATGTTTTCAAAAAGCTGTCTGCTGCAGAGGCATCAGAAAGTGTCTATATGAGGGAAAGGGTTAACCCCTTCCCACATAGAGACGCTTTGTGACACCTTTGCAGCAGAAGACTTTTGAAATCATTGTGGCAAAAGGAGAAATTGTTTATAATGAGCAATTCCTCCATTCACCACAATGATTTCAACTGAATTAAATTATCATGCTATCATTTATAGAGATTTTTTATATTTCAAAAGTCGTCTGCTGCAGATTTATTGTATGTGGGAAAGGATTAATCCCTAATTAATTGGTACACTAAAGAACTTCAGATGTGAAATAAATTTTTAGGGAGATGAATTTCACCCCTTATTCTAATCAGCTGAGATAATCAATAAAACTTTGTTTGCTGTATGTTGACATACTTGAACCAAATCTTATAATAAAATGTGATCATAAAGATTGAAATTTATTTTATACATGTGTTTTACAACAGCCCTAGATAAGGTGTTTTTAGCTCACCTGAGCACGAAGTGTGGGGTGAGCTTTTGTGACCACTCTTCTTCCGTTGTCCTTGTCTGTCTGTCCGTCTGTTAACATTTTCCTACAAACGACTTCTCCTAAACCAATGAATCAAATTCAAAATAGTTTCACTGGAATGTTTCTTAGGTGGTCCTCTTTCAGGATTTTATCAAAGAATTCAATTCCATGTAGAACTTTGGTTGCTGCAGCATCGGAAAAGGGGAAAATGCCAAAACTTTAAAATTCTTTTTGTCCAAAAGTATAGGCCCGATTTGTAAAACAAAATCTCAAATATTCCTCGTTCTTATTAAAACAAGTAAATATTGTATTGCAAGAATACAAGAGTACCCTACCGGACCATTGACCTCTAAGTGTGACCTTTGGGGTACAAGCCTGTGTCTTGTGTGCCACATGTCACCTCATCATGGTGAACATGTGTGCCTAGTTACTTGGAAATCCTATGATACATGGTTAAGATATGAGCCGGACAAGGTACAGTCCTATCAAACAGTACTTATTTTGACCTTTGAGTACAGGCCTATGTCTTGTGTGCCACATATCACCTCATCATAGTGAACATGTGTGCCCAGTAACTTGGGAATCCTATGATGCATGGTTGAGATGTGTGCCAAACAAGGTACAGTCCTATAAAACAGTACTCCCTTTGACCTCTGAGTGTGACCTTAACCTTTGAGGTACAGGCCTGGGTCTTGTGCGCAACACGCCACCTAATTATGGTGAACATGTTTACCTTGTAACTTGGGAATCCTATGATGCATGGTTGAAATGTGAGCCAGACAAGGTACAGTCCTATCAAACAGTACTCATTTTGACCTTTGACCTCTAAGTGTGACCTTGACCTTTGAGGTACAGGCCTGGGTCTTGTGTGTGACACGCCACCCAATCATGATGAACATGTGTGCTTTGTAACTTGGGAATCCTAGGATGCATGTTGAGATGTGGGCCGGACAAGGTACAGTCCTATCAAACGGTACTCATTTTGACCTTTGACCTCTTTGTGGGTCCTTGACATTTGAGGTACAGGCCTTGGTCTTGAGCGTGACACGTCGCCTCATCATGGTGAACGTTTGCGACAAGATTCATGGAAATCCTATGATGGATGGTGAAGATGTAGGCCGGACAAGGTAAAGTCCTATCAAACAGTACTTATTTCGACCTTTGACCTCTAAGTGTGACCTTGACATTTGAGGTACAGGCCTGGGTCTTGTGCGCGACACGCTGCCTCATGGTGAACGTTTGTGCCAAGTTTCTTGGAAATCCTATGATGGATGGTTAAAATGCGTGCCAGACAAGGTAGTTCTATCAAACAGTACTCATTTTGACCTGTGACCTTAACCTTCTAGGTACAGGCCTGGGTCTTGTGCAAGACTAGCTGAATCATCATGGTGAACGTTTGTGCTAAGTTTCTTGGAAATCCTATGTTGGATTGTTAAGATGCGGGCCGGACAAGGTAATCCTATCAAACAGTTCTCATTTTGACCTTTGACCTCTAAGTGTGACCTTTGAGGTACAGGCCTGGGTCTTGTGTGAGACACGCCGCCTCATCATGGTGAACGTTTGTGCCAAGTGTCTTTCAAATCCTATGATGCATGGTTAAGATGCGGCCGGACAAGGTTAGGTGGGACTGACAGACAGACAGACAGACGGAATCGACCAAACCTATAGTCCCCAAACCGTTCTTTGACTGGTAGGGGACTAAGAATTGTATGTGACCACCGTAGCCCAATATTGTGGGTACTCTAAAGAATCGTCTCGTGATAATTATTTAGCCCTTTCCCACATACAACAAATCTGCAGCAGACAACTTTGAAAACATTGAAGCAAAAACACGGAATATCTCTATAAATGAAGGTAAAGTAACTGAACAAATTTGAAAACATTGCGGCCAAAGGAGAAATTGCTCGTTTGATCAATTTCTCCTTTTGTCACAATGTTTTTAAAAGTCGTAAGCTGCAAAGGAGTCAGAAAGCTTCTAAAAACGTGTGTTGGAAAGGGTTAAGTAGCTTAAATACGTCTATGTATATGTAACGGAATGTTGTATAAGGTCGTACAAGTCTTGTTTTTCATTATTTCATAGGAAATAAGCAGTTAAAAAAACGTCCGCTCCTTGTTTTCCCGTTAAAAATACCGTGGAATTTCCTCTTGCTCATTTGAATTTGTGGATTCAATTCGGCATTCTCTAACACTATCGACTCATTACATTCATGTATGCGTGAGTGTAAGGAACGACAACTCTGGGAAGGACATTGTCAATTAGGTTGTAGTGATCACGTGATAAGTATACAGCGATATTTTTAGATTTACTGGGTTATTAACCCAGTAGATTTTACAATGCAAAATAACGAAAAATCTCCGCAATATTAATAGTGTGCATATATTGTAGTACATCAGTCAGCAAATCTCAATGCATTACATGCAAAAACATCAAGGTAGATTCAGTCCCTTGTTATCTAGGACGCTGTATATATAAATACCTGCTGAACTTTTAAATAGATTTTTTGAAGATATTGTTGAAAAAGTAGGAATTGCTCATAAAGGATGAATTATATTGATTTCTCCATTTCTTGCAATTGATCTCTTTCATCATCTGTCTCAAAAGTAGTTCCGTTTGACCCCTTTGCAGCGTACAGCTTTTCAAACCACTGAAGAAACCGTATTTTTTTTTTTTTTTTCAAATCTAGGAAATTCCTTTTTTGCAAAACATTATTTTTACCCTTTCCCATGCTATCTGAAGCCTCTGCAGTAGATGCCTTTTGAAAAGTTGTGACAAAGGGAGAACTTTATTCAACAACTAAACTTTCATTTATAGAGGTTTTATGCGGGGGATTCAGCTATGCTGAATACCTCCGTATATTGTCATGCCCAGCTTTCAGGAAGTGTAAATTTGTAAAATAAAGTGTGCTGCCCTCTGTTTTTTTTCAAAATGGACAATTTCTCTTGATTGTCCAGGGATCAGTTAAATACGTTTCACAACAAGCTAAACAGTATGAACATTATACAAAGTAAACGTACACAATGTAAAGTTTTAATCCATGAAGTTGTATACATAATTTAGAAATTTAAGTTAGACATAAGGATCTTAAATGTTTCTTTTAAATATATGGAAAACGAGTAGCTTGAAAGCGGGTATCTCAAAAACCTTTTGAGAAAATCCCTGCATTGAAAAATACGGAAATACGGCTGTCGTGCATCGTCAACATTTTCCCTTGTAAACACTCTACAGGCTACATTTTGCATCGGATCTTCATGAAAGTTTATCAGAACATTCATCTCCATCAAATCTTGGACAAGTTCGAAACTGGGCCATTTGAGGTCAAAAACTAGGTTACAAGGTCAAATTGAAGGAAAATCTTGTTAACACTCTAGAGGCCACATTTTCAACTTCAGAATGTTTGTCTTGATGATGTAAGTCATGTTCGAACATGAGTCATGTCGGGTCAAAAAGTAGGTCACTTGATCAAATTGAAGGAAACGCTTGTATTTAACTGATCCCTGGACAATCAAGAGAACTTGTCCATTTTGAAAAAACAGAGGGCAGCACAAAAAAAATACAAATTTACACTTCCTGAAAGCTGGGCATGCCAATATACGGAGGTATTCAGCATAGCTTAATCCCCCGCATAAAAATCAAATCTCCAAACAGCCTGCCCCCTGGTGGCCATACTTTTTACCAACCACCATTGCTTAAAAGAATCTTGTAGAGTGTCACCCAAGGAATGTTTCTGCAAACTTATTTGAAAATCGGCCTGACGCTTTCGGAGGAGAGGATATTTTAAGTTTTCACTATAGCCATAGGCCTATAAAGCAAAATAGCCCCATCCTCTGGCAGCCATATTTTTCAACCAATCAACATGGCTTGAAAGAATCTGATAGAGGGTCAGCCTAGGAACATTTCTACGAAATTATTTGAATATCAGCCAGACACTTTCGGAGGAGAAGATTTTTTAAGTTTTCTCTTTAGCCATATAAGGCAAAATAGCCCCGCCCTCTGGCAGCCATGTTTTTTTACCAACATGGCTTGAAGGAATCTGATAGAGGGACACCAAATGAACATTTCTCCAAAATGATTTGAACATCTGCTCAACACTTTCGGAGAAGAAGATTTTTTAAGTTTTCACTATGGTCATATAAGGCAAAATAGCCCCGCCCTCTGGCGGCCATGTTTTTCGAGCAATCAACATGGCTTGAAGGAATCTGATAGAGGGTCACCCAATGAACATTTCTACACATTTATTTGAAAATCGGCTGAACTCTTTCAGAGAAGAAGATTTTTTAAGTTTCACTATAGCTATATAAGGCAAAATAACCCCGCCCCCTGGCGGCCATGTTTTTCAACCAATCAACATTTCTTGACGGACTCTAATAAATGGTCACCCAAGGAACATTTCTACAAAATTATTTGAAAATCGGCCTGACACTTTCGGAGAAGAAGATTGTTTACGTTTTCATTATTTTTTTTCTTTTGGTTGCCATGGAAACCAAAAAAGGATTGAAGGAATTTAAAAGAGGACATTGAGAGGATGCTTTCTATGAAGTTTCAACCAAATTGGCCAAGTGGTTAGGGAGAAGAAGTCGTTTAAAAGAAAAAGTTAACGCACGCACGCACGGACGCACGACGGACAATTCGCCATGACATAAGCTCGACTGGCTTTCAGCCAGTGTAGCTAAAAATGATAAAGCAACTGTGCAAAAAAACCAAACACATTCCAGAAGACTTTTGCTGCAGAAGGGAATAAGACAAGAAACTTAGACCTACTAAGTTTCTGATTGCAGATGAAATAGCGGAAAAGTAGGCTTAATATCTAGTGTTTTCTTTGTTAGAATTTGTTTCCGCCGCTAGCCTTTTTGCTGTATCGTCTGTCATTGCAGAGTGACAACTATTGTTTAAGGGATATATGGGATATCTTATTCGTCCATCTGTCTGTATGTATGTCAATCAAACTTTGACATATCGGCAGAGAAAAAAAGAAAAAGGTTTACCATCACTCTTGTTTCAGATGTCTTTTATTTCTTAAGAATGTTTTAAATAAACCTTGGTATTTTAAGCATTAGATTCTATAGTTTCCATTGGTACAAATAACAAAAACATATCATGTGAATATCGAGGGCTTGGCGTGAAACGGTTGTAACTAAAAACCTATTTTGAAAACCCTGGTTTAGGGGCAGTTTCGACCCCTTTGTAAACAATGCAAATGTAGGTGCCATTGCTCAGAACGAGCAATGGCACCTACATTTCCATTGTTTACTAAGAAAAATGTTTTAATGCTTATAAAGACTTTATGATTAACCTTGGTAAAAAAATACCAATTTTAGTTACAACCGTTTCACGCCAAGCCCTCGATATGTGCATGCGTACGCATTGAAAAGCTATGCATTTTGACGCATCTGCAACACACATCATTTGAAAACTTTGTATCAAATAGAGAAGATTATCCTTTATCAACAATGTTTCCAACTGCTCGATATTTATACATTTTTTAATAGAGACTTCCCCTATCTTTTACCTAGAGACTTTCAAAGTCGTCTGCTGGAGTGTTGTATGTTCGGGAACCCTGGCGAGAGCTACGTTATCTGTCTAAATACCCTTAGGGAGCCCTAATAGCGGAACCTACTGAACCAATCAGAATCGGGTATGTTAATTAGGTTGGTGAGACGTGCGACTTCCTGTCGGAGAGGAGCAAATGACAGACAGTCTATTTTGGAATTTACGGTAAGAAAATGTAAACATTCATGTATATCAAAAGTTAGAACTTCATTTGTAATCGATATATAACAATTTCTCTGCATTTACAGCTTCTGAACATACAGGTAAATGCGAATTTTGACCGAGTTTTGGTTTCGACCTCTTTGTCTGTCTGTCTCGGTCATGTCCGACTTGTAGACGTTTGTGTGTGCGTATGTACGCGTATTTTTCGTCCTTATTTCAGTATATTTCAAATGTTATATCAGTTCTGAATGCATTTTAGCATGAGTCAATTAATATTTTGCAGATGGAACTCAATATCGACTCGTAAACACGAAAGCATTGAAATTGAGAGCATTTGTCCGTTCGATAGTCTGTGCATGTAAATTAGATGCTTGGGGCTACCTATGGGGAAATATGTCATGTGGGTTCGCCTTCCATATATTCGCTTTAAATGATTTATTTCTTACTGCTCCTATTAACCCTTTCCTAAATGCAATGATTCTGCAGCAGACGACTTTGAAAACATATTGATAAAAATGTGAAATACCTCCATAAAATAAGAGATGCAAAACATTGTGGCAACAGGAGAAATTGCTCGTTTTGACGAACTTCTCCTTTTGTCACAATGTTTTTAAACGTCGACTGCTGCATATGCGTCAGAGAGCGTCTATATGAGAGAAAGGACTACAGTAAACTTACATAGCAACATGACAGTAGACGAAAAGAAAAGTTAAATGATCATGCCTACTATTAACCCTTTTTGAAAACATAGTGACAAAAGAAGAAATTGCTCAAAACAAGCAATTTCTCCTTTGGCCACAATGTTTTCCACTTTTAGTCATAGGTTATACATTCAATTATAGAGATTTTCCATTTTTTGACAAAACATGTTCAAAGTCGTCTGCTGCAGAATTGTCGTGTGAGGGAAACGGTTAAAAGTTATAACAATAATAACAGAGCCGGTTACCCATCCCTGTTTCACAGTGATTGCTAAAAAGATTTCCCATAACCCTTTCCCTCATACGACAATTCTGCAATAAGACGACTTTGAAAGTATTTTGTCAAAACATAGAAAATCTCCATAATTGAATGGATAACCTTTGACAAAAAGTGGAAAACATTGTGGCAAAATGAGAAATTGCACGTTTTGTGCAATTTCTTCTTTTGTCACCATGTTTTCAAAAAGCTGTCTACCGCGGAGGCGTCAGAAAGCATCTATATGAGGGAAAGGGATAATATGCAATATGAAGCAGACTCCATTTGAAAACATTGTAGCAAAACGACAATGAACCATTTCTTGGTTAACCCTTCCCCACATGCAGTTGCCTTCTGATGCCTCTGCAGCCGACAGCTTCTTGAAAACATTAGTGACAAAAGAAGAAATTGCTCAAAACGAGCAATTTCTCCTTTTGACACAATGTTTTCCACTTTAAGTAATAGGTTATCCATTCAATTATAGAGATTTTCTATTTTTTAACAAAATATGTTCAAAGTTGTCTGCTGCAGAATTGTCATATGAGGGAGGGGGTTAACCCTCCCCCACATGAAGTTGTTTTCCGAGGCTTTTGCAGAAGAAGATTTTTGAAAACATTGTGGCAAATGGAAAATTTACTCATGATGTCTTCAACTCTATTCAATAGTTATGCTTTCAATATAATTGAAAAGATGTTTTCAAAGTCGTCTGCTACAAATTTGATTCATTATATTGGAATGGTTTAAACAAACCTCTGATGTGGAATACAGTGTCACAGAGAGCGAGCGCCAGCCTTATGACCCAAAGGTCCCAGGTTTGAATCTGCTGAGCACAGGATGAATATTTGCAATCTTCCCACTTAGGCCAAACATTGTGAATACTGGTTGAGAATCCAGGAAGTAGCCATTGAGAGGGATTGGTATATGTTGTAATAATTTGGTAATCTAGCCATGTAAACTACATTGAAATTGAATTTCTGATGACTGTGTTATGATTAGTCTTTTTGCAATATTAATAAATAATTAAAAATAATTAAATCATACATACTATATTAATATGAGTATAGGTGCTACCTATTTCGGCTAAACATTTATTAACTTTTGTGATCGGTAAATAATTCTCTGCGAACTGCAGTTAGCCCCTTGCTTGCAGCACGATAAGTTATTTACGTCAATTACGAGTCTTAACGACCTAAGCAAATAAAATAAAAATCATCATCAGGTTAAGCTTATATTTTAACTTATAACCAAGATTTTAAACAACAAGATGAGCAATTTCTTCTTTTTCCACAATGTTTTAAACTGTTTTTAGGTAATTAAAGTTTAAACTTTCTTTTTCCTTTGACTTTCCCAAGAAGTTTTTAAGTTGTCTACTGCAACTTTTTAGCTCACCTATGCAAGAAGTGCAAGGTGAGCTATTGCGATCACATTTTGTCCTTGCGTCGTCAACATTTGCGCTTGTTAACACTCTACAGGCTACATTTTGCATCGAAACATCCAATCTTCATGAAAGTTATTCAGAACATTCATCTCCATCAAATCTTGGACAAGTTCGAAACTGGGCCATATGAGGTCAAAAACTAGGTCACTAGGTAAAATTGAAGGGAAATCCTGTTTACACTCTGGAGGCCACATATTCAACTTGAGCATGTTGAAACTTTATCAGAATGTTTGTCTTGATGATATGTAAGTCAAGTTTGAACATGGGTCATGTCGGGTAAAAAGTAGGTCACTAGGTCAAATTGAAGGAAAATCTTGTTAACATTGTAGAAGCCGCATTTTTTGCTTCAGCAGCTTGAAATTTGGTCAGAATGTTTGGATATGGGTCATGCCAGGTCTAAAACTAGGTCACTAGGCCAAATTGAAGGGTAATTTTGTTAACACTCTAGAGGCCACATTTTCAACTTCAGCATGTTGAAACTTTATCAGAATGTTTGTCTTAATAATATGTAGGTCAAGTTCGAACATAGGTCATGTCGGGTCAAAAAGTAGGTCACTAGGTCAAGTTTAAGGAAAATCTTGTTAACTCCCTAGAGTTCGCATTTTTTGTCAGAATGTTTGTCTTAAGGTCAAGTTCGAATATGGGTCATATCGCGTCACAATGTACTGGTATATGAGCTAGCCGTTCCACGAGAAAACCAACAGTGTCAACCCAGATCAGCTTAAGCATGCTGAGCAGGCTAACCCGCATAGACACTTTTTGCCTATTGTAGATTATCTGCTGTCTGGAAATTTTGGAAGAAAAACAAATTGTTGGAAAAGGCTCTTTTGGATCAATTTCTCCCTTTTTCTTTTTACATTTTCTGTGACATCAAAATTATGCTTCATCTAGGAATGGTGAGATTATTTATGATTTTATTTGTTCCTTTTTTCAGCTTGAAAGAAGAAAGTTGAGAGAAAGAAGAATTATGAAACCGTTAAAAGCAACTTGATCTCACCAGAAATGTGGACTAGAGTGAAGCCAGCACTAAAACCAGGAAGTCAATGTGCTGGCTAGACAACTTTGTGGATTTGAGAGAAGAATTGTCATAACATGTTGAAAACATAAAGTCTGTACTTATCTAGACTGTATAGCATTAGTGCATTAGGTACATAATGCCAAACAAGCATTTACTAATTTGATCTGGTCACACATTTAACGATCTGAACATAACTGAATCTCATACCTTTTTACTGAAGAATCTTTATTGAATAGAAAGAAATGTGATGTCATTGATGAAATGTAATACAACCTACCATGTTATGCGGTGATTTTCCACAATAGACATATATTATGTATGTTTGCTGTTTAACAATCAATTGATGGGGAGATAAATTTCAATTTTAAAAAAGCAGAGTTACAGTGCTTGACATTCTTGAATTGTTTAAATAATAAATATGGAGTCTTTCAACAATCAACAGACAAACCCAAGTGAGCCATCACAGGTTTTACAGGATGCTGACATGTCATCTCCCTTTGCAATAGCTAACTTGAGAAATGATGATCTGCCTGACAATGACATAATGAGTATAGTGATGAAACGTAAGCTTGGAGGTGTTAGAGCTAGTAACGAGTTTGTGCCTCCACAGAAAAGATACAAACCAGAAAAAACCGAGCAATGTGGCTTTGAAGAAAACAGTAAAACCATAATCAAAGAATATGGCAGCTCATCAGTCGACATGGTACATCAACCAAATGATAGACTGTCTTCCAGTGGCTTTACAATGACTAGTAATGAAGATGCATGCACTTCCACAAACTTTCAGAGTCTAGACTCAATGGCCTGGACCGAGGTTAAGACTGCAACCAAAAATTCTGAACTAAATTATAATGGGTATACTGGAACTGATACCAGTAAATCTAGTGATGATTTGTCAAGTGAAAGAAGTAATGAAAATACTTCTGAGAAGCTTGCTGTAAAGCAAGAAGAGGCCAAGGATTTTGAGAGTTTAGTCGATAGTGAATATCTTAATGTGAATGGATCAACTAATGACTGTGAATTTAGTTTATTGAAGGCAAAAGCTGCACAGAGTGATCAGTCTAGTGTGGACTCATATGAAAGTGTTGGTGTAAGTGAATCAAATTCACCGATTTTATGGAATTATGACCAAAGATCTTTAAAAATTAAAAATAGATCTGAGAGTTTCACAGATAATTTAGGTGGTAAAGAAATCTCAAAAGACATTTCTAAATATACAACAGAGACATCTCCAGCACATGTAAAAGAAGGCAATGTTTCTTTTGAAATTGATGAGGCATACAATGACATGGAACCTAAGTCTGACTTAAATATGTCTAGACGGACAGCAGAGAAAAGATTGTTTCAGACTGCAAATGTGTTAAGTGTTCAAATAAAGACAGAAAATTATGGTAGTTCTTATAAATCGGGTCATGAAGATGGACAAGAGGTTAAGATTAAAGAACCAGAGGCATGGGATTTTCAAACAGGAATTAAAAAAGAGAAAGAAAATGAAAGCATAAGTGGCAGTTTTACTGATGCAATGGAGAATGTTGAGGTTAAACTAGAACCAATGTCGGATGCCTCCTATGATTTAAATTATGAAGTTAAACCAATAGCTGCAGATGAAGTTGATAGTTTAAATGCTTACCCTCATGACCAAACTGAAACAAAACCAGAAGTCAAAAAGTCCAGAAAGCAACACTTGCCCAAACGAGTACCATTAGTAAGTCAAAGCAGTAAAACATCAACATTTAATAAATTAGAAATCAATCCATTACGGAATGTTATCAAACCAGAGAAATCAAGAAAGCAAAATGTCCCCAAAAGAGTACTTAAGGAATCAGACACAACTGGGTCGGATCTGGAATGCTACTATGATGATGGGGATAGCGGTAAATGTTCCAATTTAGACAACAACGATGACTATGATTTTGACAGTGTTGAGCATTACCTAAACCATGGTCAGAGACCAGAAACAAAAAAAACGCATGAAATGATTTCTGATCTAGGACGTGCAAATTTTAAAGGTCATGGGACATTTTGTATTGAAAATCCTGATATGCCTGATCTGAAAAGGGGAACTACTGCTGAGATGTTTGGTAGCAGAACAAGCACTAGTATTGAAAACAGTTTTGACTCGCCACACACGCTTCCACTGCACTTTCAAACTGCAATGTTTTCCTATAATTCAAAGAAACTCTTCCAGTATCCAGTTGTGAGCGACTTGGCTGTCGAGAAGCTGCTGGAGCAAAATCAATCTAACTTGACTGAAAACTTAGAAGTTGTGAAAAAACTGCGAGAAATTCGATTTAATAGATACCGAAAAATATCCATTGCAGAGAAAAAAGAAATTGCTGACTATGCAAAAGTAAATGGGGTTAGCAGTGCAGCTCACCATTATGGTGTGTCTAAATCGGCTGTATCCATGTGGACTCACATGGATTTTACTGACATTGAAGACGATAAAACTAAAAGAAGGAAGAATTGTATGGTTGGAAATAAAAAATTTGAAGAGCTTGTAATACGGGTGAAAGGTGAAAAGGCTAACAAGTTTAAAACTCTGTCAAGAGAAGATAAATTTGAAGTTTCAAGGTATGCCAAATTGGTTGGTGTGCGAGAAATGGCAAGATGTTTAGATATTGCCCTAGGAACGGTATCTGGCTGGATGAGGCAGTTTCCATACTTGATAAAACCAACAAACCAGGAAGAAACATCTGACCATGATGTGTGTGAGATAAGTGATACAACTATTGATTCAAGTGCAAGTAGATCTAACACAGATTCACCTGCTAATATTAATGAAGATGATCAACGGTCCTCAGAGAAAACTGAAGAAACTTATTTAAATATACCAGGCAGCGGTGAATCTAAGTCACTGAAAATGGACAGTGATAACTTCAAAGTTGTGTCTGCATATTCATATATTGAGAAAGAAAATGAAAAAGGTTTTCGTACTGAAAAGGACAATATGGCTAAAATGGATTTTGTACGAGACAGTAGCTGCTCGAGTGAAGACAGTGGCACCACAGATAGGAAACTGAAAAGCAAGAATGGTAACGAAGAGAAAGCAGATGAGATAGATGAAATGATTGCTGTGACATATGAAACACCAAATGTAGATAAATGCTTTGAGGATGCTAAAGAAATGTTCAAAGATACCATTCTAGAAGGTGACACATTCTTTGAAAAACTTTTCAAGCGAGTTGTGGAATGCAGAGCTGATAAGTACAAGTCCTTAAAAGCCAGTGAGAAACTGGAAGTTGTGCGATTTGCTAAAAGGATAGGTGTTCGAAGAATCGCTAAAATCCTTGGTCTTGCTACAGGAACCTTGTCAGGTTGGACTACCAAGTACCAAGCACATCTTGGTCTTACATCAGATTTCACCCTGGACCTGAACCAATCTGATTCTTCCTTATTGTCTAATTTGGATTCATCACTTGATACAAGTAAAAATACGGAAGATCTGTTGAATGAATCTCTAGCATCACAGAAGAACCCGTTGTCCTTTCTTATGATACCCCCGTCTTCCTCGTCTGTGCTTGATAATCCAGAAAAAGCTGAGGTTACTGCTGTGAAACTTATTCTGAAAGATCGCTTTGATTATCTCAGAGATAAAATTGAAGTTGCACGGAAAATAAAGTTTAAAAACATAACTCATGATGAAAAAATAGAAGTTGTGAAGTGTACGAAATTGGCGGGTATTCGACCAACTGCTCGAGTTTTAAACATGCCAATTGGAACACTGTCTGGTTGGATAACGAAATACACGAGTAATTTACATCCGGTCTACCAGGAGGAGTGCGACCGTCTAGGGGGACCATCTGTACACCGACCAAGTCAGACCAGCTATGCATACGGGGAGGAGCAAGGCAGTCAGTCCTACCTCTTTAACCTCATGAATAGTCAGTGGCCAGGCATACAACATTTATCCACTTTGTACTCTGAAACCGGAACAGATTCACCACACAACATAAATAATGAACACATTTCAAATAAGGTTGATAATATGTATATAAAAACAGATTTAAATTCTGATTCTACCAACAGTCATGCATACGAAAGGGGTGCAGGGAACCGATTTGAAGTTATAACTCCAAAGTTGGTCAATAACATGGAGCAGTCAAACAATAAATCTGATGCCTTTGACGAGGAAGCGAAAGACATTGCTGCTGAATATCTACAATCTCTTTATAAGAACTTTGGTGTTGCTTAATTTGTTTATTTAGATCTACCTTAACCCTTTCTCTCATACAGACTTATATTATGTTGACGCTTCTGCAGCAGACGACTTTTGGAAATGTTACAATTAGTGACAAAAGGAGAAATTGCTTATTATTTCTCCTTTAGCTATTATGATTTTAAATCTATACAATAATGATATGTTTAGCTATAGAGATTTTCAATATGTTTGTCTAGATGTCTTCTGAATCTTTTGCTGCAGATTCCTTTTCAAAATGAATATTAAAACATTTAGCTTGCCTGTACCAAGTACTGAAGATCTGTCACTTTGAAAAGTCTGCTCTGTCACTGTGGGAAAGTGGTTAGATCGTCTACCAAAGACTTTAACCCTTTCCCTCATACGACAATTCTGCAGCCGACGACGTTGAACATATTTTGTCAGATGGATAACCTATGACTAAAAGTGGAAAACATTGTGACAAAAGGAGAAATTGCACGTTCTGTGCAATTTCTTCTTTTGTCACTATGTTTTCAAAACGCCGTCTGCTTTAACCCTTTCCCTCATACGACAATTCTGCTGCAGACGACGTTGAACATATTTTGTCGATAAATAGAAAATCTCTATAATTGAATGGATAACCTATGACTAAAAGTGGAAATAATTGTGGCCAAAGGAGAAATTGCTCGTTTTGAGCAATTTCTTCCTTTGTCACTATGTTTTCAAAAAGCTGTCTGCTGCAGAGGCGTCAGAAAGCGTCTATATTAGGGAAAGGGTTAAAAACAGTAGTAATGGACTCCCTCCTTGTCACTTCGGTTTGTGGGGTCCATCAGGACTGCGTCCAATTCCACCAACGTTACTTAGCGCTACGTAATACTTAAAAGCGCATTTCACCATTTTTGTTTCCCTAATATCTTGTCAAACATGAATTGTTGACTGCATTTCAGTAAGTGATTAAGTTGACATAAATAGTTAGTTACCTTGCTAACTAACAGCAGTTGATAAGAAATGAATTGGTTTGGCATTTTTATAAGAGAAACTAAAATGATAAAATATACATCTAAGTATTTAAGTATTACTTTAGCAGTAAGTCATGTTGGTGGAATTGGACCCTGATGCATTGTTAGAATCGATAATTACTTGTAGTTCTGGTGATTTATGCAGGAAATGCTAGGATATAAATGACAAACTGTAGAATGAGACGTAAAACAACATTCAAAGAAAAGATAAGGTTGCTGAAGAGTTGTCTGTATCAGACAAAGGGTACAATCATATGTTTATTTATTATTAACCCTTTCCCTCATATAGATGCTTTCTGACGCCTCTGTAGCAGACAGCTTTTTGAAAACATAGTGACAAAATAAGAAATTGCATAAAACGTGCAATTTCTCCTTTTGCCACAATGTTTTTCACTTTTTGTCATAGGTTATCCATTCAATTATGGAGATTTTCTATTTTTTGACAAAATACGTTCAAAGTCGTCTGCTGCAGAATTGCCGTATGTCGGAAAGGGTTATGAAAATAGTAACAAAAATAGAAACAGATCTTTTTTGCTCCCCCTAGCCAAAGGCTCAAGGTGAACTACATTTGTATTCGGATCACTCTTGTGTCTGACTGTAACTTTTAGCTTCAAATAACATCGGCTTTTTCAACCACTGAACCAATGTTAACCACACTTCACAGAAATGTTTCTTTAATGGTCCTATTACAAAAATTCAACAATGTAAATTTTTTGTTGAATTTTGTTTACTGCGGAATCAGAAAGGGGGATAATAATGCCCAAACTTTAAAATTCTTCTCCTCTGAATCTGCTTATCGGATTTCAACATTATGTTGTAGAAATGATCATTGGGTGATTCTCTACTTCTTTTTCAAGCTATATATATTGAATAGTTGAAAATCATTGTGGTCAGACGACATAAAAAAATGGGCAAAATGAACTTTAAAATCCATTCTTAGTAAAGTGCATGTCTGATTTCAGGATAGTTTAGTAGAAATGTTCTATCATTGACACTATATAATTTGTTTAATCTTTACTGATTGGTTAAAAAACATAGCCACCAGGTGGCATCAATAATTGGTAAAATGGACATTAAGCTTCAAAGACTGGACCAATATCAACCAAACTTCGCAGGAATGTTCCTTTGGTGGTCCTCTTTCAAGAATTTAACACTTTATTACAAATGTCTAATATTAAAAAAATGTTCCGTTTACTGTCCACTCCTGGCACTTACATTCCCATTCTTGATTTATTTTCTCCCAATATTAGTGATTATACACATTAGTTACTATACTATCGCTCAGGACAGTCAGTTGATTGATTTAGGGCCATATTGGTTCTCTTGTTATAACCCTTTCCCACCTGCATACACATTTTTACACACCTACAGCAGACTTCAAGTGAAAACATTTTGACAAATGACGAAATTGCTCATGGTGAGAAATTTCTACTATTTCCACAATGTCTTCAAGTAGGTCATTTATTGATTATACTTTATTATTTTATTATTTTTTATTATCATCTGCTGTAGATTTTTTGTATGTAGGAAAGGGTTAAATTTATGTTAAGATTAAGTGCTGAATCCATATGTGTTTTGAAGTGATTTTAAACATGCAAATTACTTGATATAAAAAGAACAAATTTCAAAATACGAGGATTGAAATAAAAGCATAAATCTCATTCTGAACAATTTCTCCTTTTGCCACAATGTTTTGAATTGAAAATTTGATTGTCTGCTGCTGATACCTCAAAATGTGTCTGCAACAGGGTTAGTGAGTCCCCGGGTGAGCTATAATCTTCTTTAACCCTTTCCCTCATATAAACGTTTTCGAACGCTTCTGCAGCGGACGGCTTTTTGAAAACATAGTGACAAAAGGAGAAATTGCACAAAACGTGCATTTTCTCCTTTTGCCACAATGTTTTTTACTTTTCGTCATAGGTTATCCATTCAATTATGGAGATTTTCTATGTTTTGACAAAATAAGTTCAAAGTCGTCTGTTGCAGAATTGTCGTATGAGGGAAAGGGTTAACCCTTTCCCACATAAAACAAATGTGCAGAACAACGACTTTGGAAAACATCAAGGAAAAACAATGGAAGCCTACTATAAATGAAAGAAAAATTATTGAATAAAGTTAAAAATGTTGTGGCAAAAGGTGAAATTGCTTGTTTTGAGCAATTTCTCGTTTTGTCATAATGTTTTCATAAGTCTTCTGCTTCAGATACGTCAGAATGCGTCTGCAAGTGGGAAAGGGATAAGAGCTACTTTTTCAAATATTTTTTTAGTTTTCTTTTATATACATGTATTATTATTATGAATGCAAAATGCATCCTTTTGTTATGTTTTTTCTTTTTTATTAATTTATAGATTGAATAGAATAAGGGATAAAAAGAGGTTGATTTTTTTGGGGGAAATATTTGGTGAATTTGTGAACAGCGTGTTAAGTCTCTCCCACAATAAAACAGAACTGCAGCAGACGTCTTTGAAAACAACTTGGTGAAAACAAAAAATGAAAATCATAGGGAACAATTTTTCCCTTTGCCATATTTGTTAAATGTCGAAATCAGTGATATTAAATTATTTAGCTGCCAAAACAATGTTTGGTCATGTTAAGTCATTTTAAGCACTTTTTTTGTTGTGTGTAAATTGTAAGCTGTTTGCTATATTTCCATGTTACCTGACCTTGTTAAATATTTATCCCTTTCCCACATACGACAATTCTGCAGAAGACCACTTTAAAAAAATATTTGCAAAAATGTGAAATATCTCGACATAAATGAGAGTTTAATTATTAAATAGAGTTTAAATTATTGTGGCAAAAGAGGGAATTGATCATCATGAGCAAATTCTCCTTTTTCTGAATGTTTTCAAAAGTCATCTGCTGCAACTGCATCAGAATGCTTCTGCAAGTGGGAAAAGGTAATCTTGTGACAGTTCAGTTTTCATGTAAAATACTAGTTGTAGTAGGTGAGACCAAATGTCGTTGCTGTTTGCAAATTTAGACAAACTTGTTTTAGGCAGCAACTCGGGTGAAAGTCACAATAAATCCATTTTACCCTTGACCACATACAAGAAATTTGCAGTAGACATATTTTCAATAATTTTGCCAAGCTGTTTTCAAAATTGTTTGCTCCCGATTTTTTGTATGCAAGAAAGGGTAAAAATGAATGCTTGATTATTTGAGAAAGCTGAAACATTGTGTCAAAAGGAGAAATTGATCAAGGCAATAATAGGCAATTTATTCTTTTGCCTCAACTCTATTCAATAAATAGTACTTTCATTTATAGACATTTACTACATTTCCTACAAATGTTTTCAAAGTTTACTGCAGATTTGTTGTATGATGGAAACATTTAAGTAGAATATGATTTGGAGGAATTATGTGTGTTTTTTCAAAAGACAAACCTTCATTAGCAAATTCGATTGGCAAAATTATTGATTTGGTTGGAGTTTGATACTGTTTTCAGCAGTAGTTCAGTAATATTACCACAGCAACGATTTCACCTAACGTGTGTCCTGGCTTTTTAGCTAATCTAAGCACGAAGTGCAAGGTGAGCTTTTGTGATCACTCACCGTCCGTCGTCGTCGGCGTCTGTTAACAATTTCCTACAAATGACTTCTCCTACTAAACCAATGAACAGGTTTCAAAATAACTTCACAGGAATGGTCCTTAGGTAGTCCTCTTTCAAAGTTGTTCAAAGAAATTAATTCCAAGTAGAACTTTGGTTGCTGCGGCATCAGAAAAGGGAAAAATTGCCAAATCTTAAAAAAAATTCTTGTCCAAAAGTACTGGCCCGATTTGAAAATTATTTTGCACAAATGTTCCTTGAGGTACCCTCTACCAAGATTGTTCAAATATTTCCAATCCGTTGAAAAACATGGCCGCCAGGGGGCGGAGCTTATTTTCCTTACATGTGCATTGTTAAAACTTTAAAAATCTTCTTGTCCAAAAGTACTGGCCCGATTTGAAAATTATTTTGCACAAATGTTCCTTGGGACACTCTTCACCAAAATTGTTCAAATATTTCCAATCCGTTGAAAAACAAGGCCGCCAGGGGGCGGAGCCTGTTTTCCTTATATGTGCATTGTTAAAACTTTGTAAAATCTTCTTGTCCAAAAGTACTCGGCCGATTTGAAAATAATTTTGCACAAATGTTCCTTGGTGCACCCTTTACCAAGATTGTTCAAATATTTTTGATCCGTTGAAAAACATGGCCGCCAGGGGGGGCAGAGCTTGTTTTCCTTATAATTTTATGTGCATTGTTAAAACTTTAACAATCTTCTTGTCCAAAAGTACTGGCCCAATTTGAAAATTATTTTGCTCAAATGTTGCTTGGGGCACCCTTTACCAAGATTATACAAATATTTCCAATCCGTTGAAACATGGCGGCCAGGGGGCGGAGCTTGTTTTCCTTATATGTGCATTGTTAAAACTTTAAAAATCTTCTTGTCCAAAAGTACTGGCCCGATTTAAAAATAATTTTGCACAAATGTTCCTTGGGGCACCCTTTACCAAGATTGTTTAAATATTTTTGATCCGTTGAAAAACATGGCCGCCAGGGGGCGGAGCTTGTTTTCCTTATATGTGCATTGTTAAAACTTTAAAAATCTTCTTGTCCAAAAGTATTGGCCTAAAAAGAGTGAAAACTTTGAAAACTATTGAAGTTCTATTAAATCAGGTGAGCGATATAGGGCCATCATGGCCCTCTTGTTTGTACATGTACTCCACACAACATCCTTTCCAGGCAACTTGGTAACAAACTACTATTCATGTCACCCATTGGGGAACGTTTTTTGAACCATTTACTTAACCCTTTCCCTCATACAGACCCTTTCAGACGCCTTTGCAGCAGACAGCTTTTTGAAAACATAGTAACAAAAGAAGAAATTGCTCAAAACAAGCAATTTCCCCTTTTGCCACAATGTTTTCCACTTTTAGTCATATGTTAGCCATTCAATTGTAGAGATTTTCTATTTTTTAACAAAATATGTTCAAAGTCGTCTGCTGCAGAATTATCGTATGAGTGAAAGGATTACTTGACATGTTGGCCCAGACTTGATACAGATCTCT
Source organism: Serripes groenlandicus (assembly GCA_031761405.1). Lineage (NCBI taxonomy): Eukaryota > Metazoa > Mollusca > Bivalvia > Cardiida > Cardiidae > Serripes > Serripes groenlandicus. The sequence continues at coordinate 13,622,255 of JASEVX010000013.1, read as the reverse complement.
GCAAATTCATGTCCATGTTAGAGTAAAGACAATCATACGACCCATATACAACATATCTGCAGCAGACGACTTTGAAAACATCTGAACAACAATATGGAAAATCTCTAGAGATGAAAGAACAATCATTGAATAAAGTTGAAAACATTGAGGCAAATGGTGAAATTGCTCATTATATGCAATTTCTACTTTTGTAACAATGTTTTCAAAATGTGTCTGTAGCAGAGGCTTGTGGGAAAGGGATAAGGGTCCCACACACAAAACATCTGCAGCCGATGACTGAGAAAACATCCAAATGAATTTAATTGAAGAGATGAAAACATTGTGGTAAAAGTTATCTGCTCCTGAGGTCTTAGGAGGCATTTATATATGGGAAAAGTTCAAGATTGATTTTAACGGAGTGTCAATATACTATCCTGTCTTTACCTTAAGAAAATATTATGCAGAAATATGTATCAAACCCAAGTCAACATGTCATTTATAATCAGAACATTACCAGATAGAATAATGTTATTATTAGATCACTCTCTGTCCGTCGTCATTAACTTTTACCTTTAACCAACATCTCCTCCTAAACCACTGGACCAATCTCAACCAAACTTCACTGAAATGATCCTTTGGTGGTCCCCTTTCAAAGTTGTTCAAAAATTTAAATTCCATGACGAACTTTGGTTGCTGCGGCATCAGAAAGGGGGGAAAACTGCCAATCTTTAAAATTCTTCTTCTCTTTATCCACTTGTCGGATTCCAATATAATTATACCCCCTTCGAAGAAGAGGGGGTATATAGGGTCAATGTGTCGGGCAGTCTGTTAGTCGGTCGGAAATTTTACATGAAGCTTCTATACCAAGAGGAGATGTGCATATCTTAAAGGGGTTACAATTGCACAATATTTTCTTACAAACCACTGGGTGGAATTCAATAAAATTTTACATGAAGCTTCTATAGCAATAGGAGATGTGCGTATCCTAAAGGGGTTACAATTGCATTATATGTTACAGAGTTATGGCCCTTTTACTAATTAAGTTATGGTGTAGGTCAAGGTGCTGTTTAAGGGGGGTATTTATCATCTTCAGTGGTAGTTCTAGTTTGATATTATGTTCAAGCCATATTGATTGGTTGAAAAACATGGCAGCCAGCATCAGAAAAGGGGCAAAATTCCATTCTTATGAATATGCTGGTCTGATTTCAAGATGAATATGTAGAAATGTTCTTTTAGTAACCCTCAACATCATTTTTCGAAGCAATTATGCTTGGTTGAAAGACAGATGGCATCAGAAGAGGGGTAAAATTAACTTTAAGCTTCAAATGACAAATAAAAAATAGGAATTATGCTTTGGGGATCCTCTTTCAAAAAATTTCAAAGATATAAATTATATACAGAACTTTAGTTGCTGCGGCATCAGAAAGGGAGAAAAATGCTTTAACTTTAAAATTCTACTTTTCTAAATCAGCTTGTCGGATTCCAAGATAATTTAGTAGAAATGTTCCTTTAGTGACCCTCTACAAAATTTGTTCAATCCATATTTATTAGTTGAAAAAGATAGCTGCCAACCAACATTAGAAAAGGGGTTAAGGGAACTTTTAGCTTCTAACGACATCTCTTATACCAATGGACCAATATCAACCAAACCCCAACAAAATGTTCCTGTGGTGGTCCTCTTTGAAATTGGTTTAATGATTTAATGCATCATTTACTTTGTGGTTAATTCCCACTTCTGAACAAATTTTCACCTTTATTATCATTAACATTTGCTACTCTACTATAACTCAGGTGATCGATTTAGGGCCATCTTGGCCCTCCTTGTTTTTAAGTATTTTGCTTTGAACAGATCCATTGATGCAAATGTAATGCCTTTAGAAATAGAAGTTTAATTGGGATAATGCCTGTGACACATGTGCAGTGGGGCAACTTTGTTCTATGCTTACACATCTTCCATATTTTTTTGGTAGATGTTTTTGAATTAATCTGTTGCATGTTTGTTGTTTGTGGGAAAGGGCGGGGGTAAGTGCCAGCTGTTAAGACTGCATTTGTTCTTGATTTTGGTGCTTTATATACATGTATAATTATTTGTTGTTTATAGCATAGATCTGATTTCCTAATTATTTAATAACTGATATTTATTTGGAATTAATTATAACCATGTATAATAAATTTTGAACTGGGAGCGCATCTTCTATTGCTTTTTGTGTTGCCTACCTCTTCAGGTCAACAAAGAAGGATGTCCATCAGTCTGTCATATTCCCTTTATCACTCTTGTTATACCCTACCAAAGGTGGACGGGATATTGGTTTGGGTGTTGTCCGTCTGTCCGTCTTTCTGAATGTAGCCAAATCTAAGGCATGCATTGATGGGATTCAACTTTTACAGAAAAGTATCACTTTGATTGACATGATAGCACAAGAACTTGAACTTCCTGTATGTCCTATTTTAACCCTTTCCCTCATATAGATGCTTTCCGAAGCCTCTACAGCAGACAGATTTTTGTAAACATGGTAACAAAAGAAGAAGTTTCTCCTTTTTTCACCATGTTTTCAACTCCATTCAATAAGTGTTCTTTCATTTAAAGGGAGTTTCTAAAAACAAATCGGGCATGTTTTCAAAGTGATTGATAGTCGTCTGCTGCAGAGTTGTCGTATATGGGAAAGGGTTGAGGTTAAAATTACAGGGGCATCCCCATATTGAATGATCTAGGGTATGGAGTTGAAACTCTGTGCATGTCTTAACTAATGAAGGTCATTAGGTGAGGTCTACAAGCAGGTCACATGACTGACATGTAATTTTACAAAATTATCTCCCTTTTTAGCTCACCAGAGCACGTAGTGCTCAAGGTGAGTTATTGTGATTGCCTTTTGTTTGTCGTCCGTCATCAACATTTGCTTGTTAACACTCTAGAGGCAACATTTTGCATCCAATCTTTATGAAAGTTGATCAGAACATATATCTCCATCAACTCAAGGCCAAGTTCGAATGTGGGTAACGTGGGGTCAAAAACTAGGTCACTAGGTCAAATTTAAGGAAAATAGTGTTAACACTCTGGAAGCCACATTTTTGGCTTGAGCATGTTGAAACTTTGTCAGAATGTTTGTCTTAGTGATATTAGGCCAAGTTCGAAACTAGGTCATGTCCGGTTAAAAACTAGGTCACTAGGTCAAATTTAAGAAAAATCTTGTTAACAGTCTGGAAGCAACATTTTTGGTTTGAGCATGTTGAAACTTTGTCAGAATGTTTGTCTTAGTGATATTTAGGCAAAGTTCGAAACTAGGTCGTGTCTGGTTAAAAACTAGTCACTAGGTCAAATTTAAGAAAAATCTTTTTAACAGTCTGGAAGCAACATTTTTGGCTTGAGCATGTTGAAACTTTGTCAGAATGTTTGTCTTAGTAATATGTAGGCCAAGTTCGAAACTGGGTCATGTCTGGTTAAAAACTAGGTCACTAGGTCAAATTTAAGAAAAATCTTGTTAACACTCTGGAAGCAACATTTTTGGTTTGAGCATGTTGAAACTTTGTTGGAATGTTTGTCTTAGTGATTTCTAGGCCAAGTTCGAAACAGGGTCATGTCCGGTCAAAAACTAGGTCACTAGATCAAATTTATGAAAAATCTTGTTTCTGGAAGCCACATTTTTGGCTTGAGTATGTTGAAACTTTGTCAGGATGTTTGTCTTAGTGATTTCTAGGCCTAGATGGAATATAGGTCATGTTTGGTCAAAAACTAGGTTACTAGGCTTAATTTAAGGAAAATCTTGTTAACATTCTAAAAGTCGCATTTTAAACTTGAGCAATTATGGGTAATTTTGAATCTTTGTCAGAATATTTGCCTTGAAGACATCTAGGCCAAATCAAATATAGGTTTGGTCAGGTCAAAAACTAGGTCACTAGGCCATATTGTATAAAAATCTTGTTAACACTATAGAGATTGCATTTTTGACTTGAGCAGCTTGAAATTTTGTCAGAAAGTTTGTCTTTGATGATATTGCCTTTTGCACTGAAAGAGTGAAGTCTTAAAAAGCCCATTCTCAGGTGAGCGATCCAGGGCCTCATGGCCCTCTTGTTTTAACCCTTTCCCTCATATAGACTCTTTCTGCCGCCTCTGCAGCAGACAGCTTTTTGAAAACAGTGACATTTTGCCACAATGTTTTCCACTTTTAGTCATAGGTTATCCGTTCAATTATTGAGATTTTCTTTATTTTGACAAATTATGTTCAAAGTTGTCTGCTGCAGTATTGTCGTATGAGGGAAAGGGTTAAGCTTACAAAAATCTGTAAGCCTAATATATCTTTTTTGGATATTAATTAATTTATTAACTGTTTTGTGTCATACGGTGGTTATTGCTCGGATTATTTCGATTAAAGTGATAATTGTGTCAGCTGCATGTAAGGAGATCTGTCAGTCAGTCACATCTTACATCAACCTTTTCCCTCATATAGACGCTTTCGGACGCCTCTGCAGCAGACGGATTTTTGAAAACATAGTGACAATAGAAGATATTGCTCAAAACGAGCAATTTCTCCTTTTGCCACAATGTTTTCCACTTTCAGTCATAGGTTATCCATTCAATTTAAGAGATTTTCCATTTTTAGACAAAATAAGTCGTCTGCTGCAGAATTGTTGTATGAGGGAAACGGTTAACCGGTCTTAACTTCTATTTGGTAGATTCACTTCAAATTTGAAACAGTTGAATCTTGTGATCAGGAGAATGGAAACATGCAAGAATAGTGATAGTTTGGGGTTTAACGCCGTTTTTAACAATTTCTCAGTTATATCACGGCGGCCAGTTCACCTACTCATGCATTTCCTGGTTTTCTCACACCAGTACTCCACACAACAATCTTCCCAAGCAACTGGCTGCTTTTCCACATAAACAAAGCCCATTGGTGGAAGACGAATGACGCAGGTCGCATTGACTTTTGTCAATCGTCCGAAAGAAAGTTGGCCGAGCCGGGATTCGAACTCACAACCCCTGGATTGACAGCCCGCGTCGCTACCGACTGAGCTACCGGGGCTCGGCCAACCATAACATAACAAGCATGTTTATTTTAGTTATCTCCCTTTATAGATCCCCTGAGCTTAATATGGTGATCGCTCTTTGTCTGTGGTCAGTCCACAGCAAGCAACATTTGATTGTCCTCACCAAAATTCCTTCAAATCTTTTGGATCCTTTCAGAATTTTGGTTTCCATTGCAATGGAATAAAAAACAATGAACAAAATTCTCCTCCCAAACTGGTTAGCAGATTTACAAATAATTATGTGGAAGTGATCCTCTATCAGATTCCTTCAAGCCTGTCGAGCCCCGGTAGCGACGCTGGCTGTCAATCCAGGGGTTGTGAGTTGAAACCCCAGCTCGGCCAACATTCTTTCCGTCGTTTGACAAAAGTTATTGTGACAAGCAGCATTCGTCTTCCACCATGGGCTAACAGTCTATGTGGAAAAGCAGCCAGTTGTTTGGAAAGATTGTTGTGTGGAGTACTGGTGTGAGAGAGCCAGGAAGCACATGAGTAGGTGAACTGGCCGTCGCAATATAACTGATTTTATGAAAAAAGCGTTAAACCCCAATCAATCAATCAATCAAGCCTGTTGATTGGTCAAAATACTCTGCCGCCAGAGGGAGGGGAGGGGCTGTTCTGCCCAAATGCCTATAGTGAATACTTGAATAAAAGTCTTCTCCTTGGAAAGTATCTGCCCAATTATCAAATAATGTTATCGAAATTTTCCTTGAGTGTCCTCCAAGTCATGTTGATTGGTGGAAAAACATGGCTGCCAGAGCTGTTTTGCACTCTATACCAAGAGTGCAAGGTTTAGACAAGACTGAACTAGACACTCACAGTCTACATGTTGAGCCTGTTCCTAAGGTTTTGTCACAGACATAGTGCTCTGTAAGGCAATTGCTACATAGACTGACAAAGAGTTGACCTGATAGCAGTTAATTAAGGGCCTTCTGCGATACCAAATTAGTTAATAAATGTCAAAAGTATAATAACCAAACATTTTGTTTTTATTTTTGAGATAGATATTATTATGAAGTTTAACATGCATCATTTTGAGCATGGATTGTTTATGAAAGGTTCAGGCATATTAATTTAACAAAGGAATAACACCGACACATGTATTGAAAATGATATTTCAGTCGCAAATAGAATGATCTTATTCCTAACCTTCAATTTTGACAGATCAAACAATGTTTGTATTTCTATACATTTGTCAGACACTTAGTTTAATATATATAAGTGAAAGTGACGTATTTAATTGTCTCAAAGTCAAACAATCAATTGGCAAAATTTTCATCTTTAAAATGTGTGACCTTGACCTTCAATGTACAGACCCGGGTCTTCATTTGACGAGCTATCCAATCATGGTGTACATGTGTGGTCAGTTATTGGGAACACTATGCTGCATGGTTGAGATGTGGACTGGACAAGGTAGTCCTATCAAACAATTCTCACTTCGACCTTTGACCTCTAAGTTGGACCTTGACCTTTGAGGTACAGAACTAATTCTTGTGTGCCACATGTCACCTCACCATGGTGAACTTGTGAACCCAATTACTTTGGAATCCTATGATGCATGGTTCCTCATTTTGACCTGTGACCTTACCTTTAAGGTACTCATTTTGATCTTTGACCTCTCAGTGTGACCTTGACTTTCAATGTACAGGCCTGGGTCTTGTGCGCAACACGCCAACTCATCATGGTGAACATGTGTGCCCAGTAACATGGGAATCCTAAGATGCGGGCCGAACAAGGTACAGTCCTATCAAACAGTACTCATTTTGAGCTTTGACCTCTAAGTGTGACCTTGACATTTGAGGTACAGGCCTGGGTTTTGTGTGCGACACGCCACCTCATAATTGTGAACATTTGTGCCAAGTTTCTTGGAAATCCAATGATGCATGGTTAAGATGTGGTTCGGACAGACGGATGCATGCAACCGCCATTGTGACAGCTATGTCTAGCAATTTCACCATTTGCCACAATGATTTTAAATATCGTCTGCTGCAGAGGTGTCAGAAAGCGTCCATAAATGGGAAAGGGTTAAAATTAAGGAATTGCTGAAGGTAAACAGTCCCCTTTGCAACTAATTACTGTTGATTTGTTTATTTGTATGGTGTTTTATGCAGCTTTTAACAATTTTGCAGAAAAATCATTGTGTTTCCTGGGTAATTTACCCGTACTACTGGTCCATTTATCCTTACACCAGACATTGAACCTGTTGTTATGCTAACCCCACATTCCCAAGCGCCATTACTCCAATTTTTAAGGTCTTTGGTATTACTGGACCGGGAATCTCACCCATGACCTTTCACAACCGAGGTGGACGCTCTACCACTACACGACCGAGGCGGACGCTCTACCACTACACCATCAAGGCAGTAATTTTACTTTGAAACACATTCAAAAGTGGGGAAAAAATGAGAAACAAGCAATGATTATTTGTTGTTTCGCCCATTGTTACTCTAAATCATAACTAGAACTATCACTGAAGATGATAAACACCCCCAAAATAACATGCAATTGTAATATAGAAGCTTCATGTTAAATTTTATTGAATTCCACCAAGTGATTTGTAAGAAATAGGCCGGACAAAATATACCGACAGCCCGACACAGTGACTCCTATATACCCCCTCTTCTTCGAAGGGGGTATAATTATGGGGTACAAAAGACTTGATGCTTTAGGTAATGGTCAATATCACACTGATGCCTAAATCTGTTTATCATAATCCATTGAAAGATGTATTTTTAGAAGAATTTTACAGTCTAGATTTGAAATTATTTAACCCTTTGCCTCATACAACACATTTGCAGCAGACGACTTTGAAAACATCTAGACAAAAATATGGAAAATCTCTTTAAATGAATATGTAACTATTGAATACAGTTGAAAACATTGTGGCAAAAAAGAGAAATTGCTCGTTTTGAGCAATTTCCCATTTTGTCACAATGTTTTCAAAAGACGTCTGCTACAGAGGCATCAGTAAATGTCTGTATGTGGGAAAGGGTTAAATTTGTGTTGCTCTATACCTCAAACCATGAGATAGGTACAACTACTGAACACAATAAAATAGCTTTAATTTTCATTGAATTCATTGATGATTAAAATAACACCAATAGAACAAAAGCACTGCCGAGTGAATGCCAATCCTCGTCTGTTTTTTCATGAATTTATAAGTCAAAAGGGGGCATTACTGAATAATTGTTCAAGCCAGTGTTATGCGACTTGGTATAGACATTATGTATTGCTTCTAGGAACATGTGTACCAAGTTTCACTGGAATATGTGTAACTGTTTTTGAGTTATGAGGTCAAGGTTAAAGTTTTGAGACGACAATGCCAAGGGTATCAGAATAGCAGAAGTTTTATTCTTCCAAAAACAGACGAGCTAATAAAATACATTAATAATAATGTTTCTTTTCTCTTAAATATTACCAAAAACCCCATCTGAAAGGCTGCTTTTTAACCCTTTCCCTCATATAGACGTTTTCTGACGCCTCTGCAGCAGACAGCTTTTTGAAAACATAGTGACAAAAGAAGAAATTGCTCAAAACAAGCAATTTCTCCTTTTGCCACAATGTTTTCCACTTTATTTATATTCATCAGGATTGACCCTTTCCAACATACAGATTCCTTTCGTTGCATCAGTAGAACACTTTTGAAAACATTGTGGCAAAAGGAGAAATTGCTCATTGTGAGAAATATCTCCTTTTGGAAAAAAGTTTTTAATTAAAAAAATATAATATATAATATAATAATATAATATAATAATATAATATTATAATATAATAATTTTATAAAAAAATGTGGAAAATAAGACACTTAAAATAATAAGAATTGTCAAAAAATGTATCCTAGATATTTTAGTGCCTATATGGTATACATTTTTATAAATTTGAAAACCCCTGAGAAATAGAAGTACAACATTTGAAACAATGGAAATATGAACTTGATAGAAAGTATTACCAAAAACATTGGAATTGGTTGAAAAAGACAAATTACTTCTTTTGAGCCATTTCTCTTTTCTCACAATATTTCAAAAATCTGTTACAGAGGCATTTTAAGTTGCCTTTATGAGGGAAGGTTAATGTAGATCTACATAAAGGAACTAAGCAAGACCAAATTTCGCTACCATAACTGTCATCAAAGGTTTCAGAACTATTGTTTGACTCAGAGGACTATTTAAGGAAATTCAACCCTTTCCCACATACAACACATCTGCAGCAGACAACTTTGAACATATTTTGTCAAAAAATAGAAAATCTCTATAATTGAATGGATAGCCTATGATAGCCTATGATTAAAAGTGGAAAACATTGTGGCAATAGGAGAAATTGCTCGTTTTGAGCAATTTCTTCTTTTGTCACTATGTTTTCAAAAAGCCGTCTGCTGCAGAGGCGTTAGAAAGCGTCTATATGAGGGAAAGGGTTAAGGAAATTCAACCCTTTCCAACATACAACAAATCTGTAGCAGACGACTTTGAAAACATCCAGAGAAAGATATGAAAAATCTCTGTAAATGAAAGTATAATTATTTAACCCTTTCCCTCATACATACGCTTTCGGACGCCTCTGCAGCAGACGACTTTTGGAAACATTATGGCAAAAGAAGAAATTCTTCATATTGAGAAATTTCTCCTTTTGTCACAATGTTATCAACTCGATTTAAAACTTTCACTCTCATTTATGGAGATTTCTCACGTTTTTGCAAACATGTTTTCAAAGTCATCTGCTTCAGATTTGTTGTATGTGGAAAAGGGTTTAAAGAGTTGAAAACACTGTGGCAAAAGGAGAAACTGCTCATTGTGACACAATAATTTCAAAAGACGTCTTCTGTAGAGGTATCAGAAAGGGTCTATACATGGGTAAAGGTTAAACAGGTCTTGCTTCCACTATGTCTCTGATAGCACTCATTAAACCTATGTTGTGGGTACTCAAACAAAACATCTCACTGAGACGATTCTATTTAAAGCCAGAACAATGGTTTAGGAGGTCAAATAAGGATTTTAGAACATGCAAATCAACCCTTTTCTAGAACTCTGTAATGACTGTTCCATGTTATTGATCAATGTTTGAGTTTTAACTTGACTTGGTTCTACTTTCTACTGGTAGGCTGGACGTAACTATTGGTGTATTTCGTTATCCAACCAGATAGTGTTCCAATTGGCATGTTTAAAACTCGAGCAGTTGGTCGAATACCCGCCACTTTTGTACATTGAACAACTTTTATTTTTTCATCTTGTGTTATGTTTTTAAACTTAAATTTCCTTGCATGTTCAATTTTATCCCTGAAGTAATCAAAGCGATCTTTCAGAATTAGTTTTACAGCAAGAACTTCTTCCGGTTTATCAAGCACAGTTGAGGAAGATAGGTTCTTCTTTGACTTTAGAGATGCATTCAACAGATCAGTGTCATTTTCACTTGTATCCAGGGATGAATCCAAGCCAGACAATAAGGGATTGTCAGATTGTTTCAGGTCCGGGGAGAAATCGGATGTAAGACCAAGATGTGCTTGGTACTTTGTGATCCAACCAGACATTGTTCCTGTACCAAGTCCAAGGATTTTTGCGGTTCTCCGAACACCTATCCTTTTAGCATACCTAACAGCTTCCAGTTTCTCACTCGCTTTAAAGGACTTGTACTTATCAGCTCTGCATTCCACCACTCGCTTGAAAAGTTTTTCAAAGAATGTGTCGTTTTCAAGAATGGTACCTTCGATCATTACTTTAGCATCTTCAAAGCATTTATCCACATTTGGTGTTTCATGTCTCACAGCAATCATATCATCTATCTCATCTGCTTTCTCTTCTTTATCTTCCTTGCCTTTCATTTTCCTATCTATGGTGCCACTGTCTTTACTAGAGCATCTACTGTCTCTTACACAATCAGTGTTAGCCATATTGTCCTTTTTTTTTTTTTTCTCAATATATGCAGGCACAAATTTTAAGTCATCACTGTCCGTTTTCAGTGATTTAGATTCATCAATACCTGGTTTATTTATGTAAGTTTCTTCAGTTTTCTCCGAGTAACGTTTTTTATCTTCATTAGCAGGTAAATCAGAGTTAGAGTTACTATTTGAATCAACAGTTCTATCACTTATCTCACTTACATCCTGGTTTGCTGGTTTTATCATGTATGGAAACTGCCTCATCCACCTAGATATTGTTCCACGGCCAATATCTAAACGTCTAGCCATTTCTCGCAGACCAATCAGTCTCGCGTACCTTGATACTTCAAGTTTATCTTCTCTTGACAGACTTTTAAATTTGTATGCTTTTTCACTCTTAAATATTTTTGAAGTTTTAATTTTAACTCTCTTTACAAGTTCTTCAAAATGTTTGTTTTCAAGCATACAATCCTTCTTTCCGTTAAATATATCATCATCAATGTCAGTGAAGTCAATGTGAGTCCACGAGGATATAGCTGATCTGGAAATGCCATAAATTTTAGCTGCACTACTAACACTATTTACTTTTGCAAACTCAACAATATGTTTTTTCTCTGCAATGGGTATCTTTCGGTATTTATTAAAACGAATTTCTTGTAACTTTTCCACAACTTCCAAGTTTTCTTTCAAATTGGTGTGATTTTGCTCTAGCAGCTTCTCCACAGTCAAATCATTCACCACAGGATACTTGAAGAAACTCGTTGAATTATTTGAAGACATTGAAGTTTGTAAATGAAGTGGAGTCGCATTCGACCAGTCAAAACAACTTTCACTACAAGTGCTCGTCTTGCTACCAAACATCTCATCAGTAGTTCCCCTTTTAACATCAGGCATTTCAAGATTTTCAATATATACTGTCCCATGACCTTCAAAATTTGCAGGACCTTGATCTAAAATAATTTCAAATGTATCAACAACTTTGTCTGTTCCTGGTCCCTGATCATAATTAAGGTCATGCTTGACATTTTCAATATCATAATGTTCACTAACTTCTTCATCATCATCATCACCATTATCCAAATTTGGACATTTACCTTTATCTTCATCATTATAGTAGCATTTTAGATCAGTTTGGTCAGCTTTGTCATTTAAACTATCAACTTCATCTGCATCCATTGGTTTAACTTCATCATTTGAATTATGGGAAGAATCGGACATTGATTCTAGTTTAACCTCAACATTTTTCATTGCATCACAAAAACTGCCACTTACAGATTTATTTTCTTCCATGTTATTACTTTGTGTTTCAAAATCGAACGAAACTGGTCCAATAATCTCTTCTTCTTCTTGTGAATTATTTTTCAGCTGTTTTTCTTTAATATCTTCCTGATCTAAATTATAAGAAATACTGTCATTTGCAAAATTTATCACATTTTTTGTCTCTATTTGTAATTCATCCTTACATGCAATGCTAAACACATTTGCAATCTGGAACATTTCTTTCTCTGTCGTCACTTCAGACACATTTAAGTCATTAGGTTCCACATCTGTGCATGCCTCATCAATTTCAAAAGAAACATTGCATTCTTTAACTTCTTCTGGAGATTTCTCTATTGCATATTTAGAAACGTCTTTTGAGTGTTGTTGAACATTTAAATTATCAGTGAAACTCTGAGATCTCTCTTCAAATTTTAAAGATCCTTGGTCATAATTCCGTAAATTGGGTGAATTTGATTCACTTACACTTATACATGTTAACTGAGACACACTTTCATGTGAATCCACATTAGACTGATCACACTGTGCAGCTTTTGCCTTCAATAAACTAAATTCAAAGTCATTAAAAATGATTTCTCTGTCATTTGTTGATCCATTCACATTAAGATATTTGTTTTCAACTAAACTCTCAAAATCCTTGGTTTTATCTAAGCCCTCTTCTTGCTTTTCAGCCAACTTCTCAGAAGTATTTTCATCACCTTTTTCACTTGACAAATCATCATTAGATTTACTGGTATCAGTACCAGTATGCCCGATACAATTAAATTCAGAGTTTTTGGTTGCAGTCTTAATCTCGGTCCAGGCCATTGTGTCTAGACTCTGAAAGTTTGTGGAAGTGCATGAATCCTCATTACTAGACATTGTAAAGCCACTGGAAGACATTTTATCATTTGGTTGATGTACCATGTTGTCTGGCAAACCGCCATATCCTTTGTTTATGGTATTACTGGGTTTTTTAAAGCCACATTGCTTATTTATTTCTAGTTTGGATTTTTTCTCTGGAGGTGCGAATGGGCTACTTTCTCTAACACCACTTATGACTCCCCCAAGCTTACGTTTCATCACAATACTCATTATGTCATTCTCGGGCAGAACATCACTATTTAAAGTAGCTATTGCAAAGTGAGATGACATGTCAGCATCCTGTAAAACCTGGGATGGCTCTCTTGGAAATGTCTGTGGATTGTTGTAAGACTCCATATTTAAACAATTCAAGAATGTCAAGCAATGTAACTGCTTTTATAAAATTGAAATTTATCTCCCCATCAATTGACTGTTAAACAGCAAACATACATAATATATGCCTAAGGTGAAAAATCCCCTTATAACATGGTAAGTTGTATTAAATTTCATCAATGACATCACATTTCTTTCTATTCAATAAAGATTCTTTAGTAAAAGGTATGAGATTCAGTTATGTTCAGATCCTTAAATGCGTGGCCAGATCAAATTAGCCAATGCATGTTTGGCATTATGTACTCATTTTAGCCCTGAACACATTCATAGTTATACTGATGTTAGTGCTATACAGTCTTGATAAGTACAGACTTCATGTTTTCAACATGATATAACAATTCTTCTCTCAAATCCACAAAGTTGTCTAGCCAGCACATCCACTTCTTTATAGCCGAGTGCGAGGGTAAACAACAACACAACAACGAACGAACGATCCACTTCTTTGTTTTAGTGCTGGCTTCATTCAATTCCACATTTCTGGTGGGATCAAGTTGCTTTAAACGGTTTCATAATTCTTTTTTTCATGCAGTTCTTCTTTCAAACTGAAAATAAGACAGCAAATGAAAACATAAATTATCCTTTTCCCACATACAGGCACTTTCTGACGCCTCTGCAGCAGACGACTTTTGAAATCACAGTGGCAAAAAGAGAAATTGCTTATAATGATCAATTTCCCGTTTTGCAACAATGATTTCAACTCAATTCAATAATCATACTATCATTGATGGAGATTTTCAATATTTTGGACTTGATATGGTTTCAAAGTCGTCTGCTGCAGATTTATTGTAACAGAGAAAGGGTTACATGACCCTACTCTGATACAGAATTGTGAGCCACTACAGTATGGCTATGCAGTTTCAGATGACAGAAAGTCAGATGACAGAAAGTCCTTTAACCCTTTTCTACATACAACAAATCTGCAGCAGACGACTTTGATTTAACCATATTGGTAAAAACATGAAAAATCTCCATTAGTTAGGGATTTATTCTTAACCCTTTCCCTCATACGACAATTTTGCAGCAGACAACTTTGAACATATTTTGTCAAAAAATAGAAAATCTCTATAATTGAATGGATAACCTATGACTAAAAGTGGAAAACATTGTGGCGAAAGGAGAAATTGCTTGTTTTGAGCAATTTCTTATTATGTCACTATGTTTTCAAAAAGCTGTCTGCTGCAGGGGCATCAGAAAGCGTCTATATGAGGGAAAGGGTTAACTCGTCCAACTTGCAGATACATCTGCAGCAGGCAACCTTTGAGAACATTGGGGCAAAAGAAAAAAATGATAAAAATGAACAATATCCTCTTTTGCCAGAATGTTTTCAACTCTTTTCGTTAAATAACCTTTCATTTATAGAGATGTTCAATATATTGGCCTTCCTTTAGACGTTTTAAAAGTTGTCTGCTGCAGGTCTGTTGTAAGTGGGAAAGGCTTAAACAGCAACATATCAGGTCAACTGTTTTAAAATGTGTTCTTTTAACCCTTTCCCTCATATAGACGCTTTCTGACGCCTCTGCAGCAGACAGCTTTTTGAAAACATAGTGACAAAAGAAGAAATTGCACAAAACGTGCAATTTCTCCTTTTGCCACAATGTTTTCCCCTTTTAGTCATAGGTTATCCATTCAATTATAGAGATTTTCCATGTTTTGACAAAATATGTTCAAAGTCGTCTGCTGCAGAATTGTCGTATGAGGGAAAGGGTTAACTATAGGGTGTCTTTCAACGCGACGCTTTCTGGCGCTTCAGCAGCAGCAAACAAATTTTGACAACATTGTGGTAAATCGAGAAATTGCTCATAATTTCTCCATTTGCCACAATGTCTTCGACTCTATTCAATATATACATACACATATATTCCTCCTTCCATATACAGTATTAGCCTAGATGATGTCAAAGTTGTCAGCTTTAGATTTGTTATATGTGGGAAAGGGTTAAATGGTACCTTATATCTGGTAAACTGTTAACATGTATCCTTTTTACAAAGGCATCTATTTTAACCCTTTCCCTCATATAGACGTCAATTATAAAATCTGCAGCAGCCGACTTTGAACTCTTCTAGGTTGAACTATTGTAATTCTCTAAAAATGAAAGTATGATAACTGCACATAGATGAAAACATTGTGGCAAATGGAGAAATTGATCATGATGAGTGATTTCTACTCTTGTCACAATGTTTTTCAAAAGTCATCTGTTGCAGATATGTCAGAACAAGAGACATGTATTTATATATTTATCATGTCTCTGGTCAGAATGAGTCTACAGTATGAAAGGGTAAAATAAACAGACACCAGAAATTCAATTTTGATGTAGTTTACATCCTTAGATTAACAAACTATTACAATCATATGAACCATTCCACAAGAAAACCAACATTGTGAACTCTGCATAAAGTATCGAACCGGAACAGCATGTGCATGCCACGCAGGCTAATCCGGATAGACACTTTTCACCTCCTGTGGATTTATCAAAGTGAGAGGAAGGGTAGCCATCTCTGTCTTTATGGTTGTCACTTTCATAATATATATGTCAAAAAATGTAAACTACTTTTTCTTCAATGAATCAGAATTATGATATTACTACACAGGAGCAATACAACAACTTAACCCTTTCCCACATACAGCAAATCTGCATCAGAAAACTTTGAAAATATTTAGGCAAAAATATGGAATATCTCTACAGATGAAAGAATAGTTGAAAACTTGTTTTGCAATAGGAAAAATTTATAAATTTTCTTTCCATTTGTCACAATGTTTGTTGCTGAGGTGTGATGTCATAAAGTGTCAAGGCTGTCCCTATAACATATTTCCCCATGGGGAGCCCCATGTATCTAATTTTAGATGCACTGACTCCCGAACAGACACAATTCAATGTTCTCGTTTCAAATGCAACGCTTTCCTATTTACGAGTCAACATTGGTTTCCAACTGCAAATCCTTAATCGACTAAAAATCATCATAAAACCCATACAGAACTGATATAACATTTGAAATATCTTCAAAAAAGGACGAACAATACGCGTACATACGCAAACACAAACGTCTGAAAGTCAAAAGTCATGACCCAGACAGACAGACAAAGAGGTCGAAACCAAAACACGGTCAAAATTCACCTTTACCTGCCAATTTAGTAGCTGTAAATATGGATAACAAATGAAGCTTTAACTTTCGATATATGTATACATTAATGTTTACGGTTTCTTACTGTTATTTCCAAAATGGACTGTCTGTCATTTGCTAGATACAGGAAGTCGCACGTCTCGCCAACCTAATTAACATAACCGATTCTGATTGGTTGAGAATGTTCAGCTATTGGGATTCCTAAAGGGTATTAAAAATGATAACGTGGGTCTGCAGCAGACGACAATGCAATCTGTAAGCAAACGTACAACGATCAAACAGATTGAAAAAGAAGTGATTTCTCAGTAGCCTACGATAAATTTCTACTTTTGTCACAATGTTTGCAAATGTTGTCGGCTATAGATGCATACAACCTTGATTGTGATTGGAATGCAGACGGATGGACAGACGACGGAGAAGAGATCCTGCAGCACGTCACAACACATATATTAAAATATAAATAATAATCATTTACAAGATAAATAATTAAATATAAATATTTTACATAAATCCCGTAGCAAAGGGTAAATAGGCACTTTCTTTATCCCTCTTTCATTTGTCGCCAGCAACAAGTGTGAGTAAATTTGTAAGATAACCAACTTCAAAGCAGTACCCTTACTTTTTTGTCAAGGGAAATATTTTAATTACCCTGTTCATTTTATCGAGATTTTTTATAGTAACTGTCAATTTTAGACAAAGAGAATTTCGTTGTATACTCCTCTGCAGCAGACGAATTTTAAAATGTAATGTATTGCCGAATGTATTGCTTCGACCAGAGACATGTTTCCGTTATATGTCTCTGCTTCAACAAAGTTTATTTTAGACAGGCGGAGAATAGTCTTATCCATTTTGCGATATAATCCCTGGATCTTCAGTAATCACAAATCGGTATGAACTCTGCATAGATTATCGATCCGGATCAGCCTAAGCATGCCGCGCTAGCTTACCCGGGCAGACACTTTTCGCCTCCTGTGGATTTTCTGTTTCATGAATCATTACTCTATAGATCTACCTCTATCCCCCATATGAGACGGAATATGTCGGCCCGGATTAGCCTGCGTGGACTGTGCAAGCTGATCTGGTTAGATAGTTTACGTAGAGTCCATAATGTTGGTTTTCTCGTGGAACAGCTCATTCACTGATGTCAAGCTCAATTCTACTGCACATCGCTTTATGCCAGGGATTTCCAATTGCATCAAACATGCATGCGAATTTTGAAATCGCTTAGGTTGGTTTTCCTTGAGCACCGCCAGAGTACTTGAGCTATTGTGATCGCCTTTTGTCTTTTGTCTCTTGTTTGTCCGTTGTCAACACAAGTATAGAGGCAACAAGTTTCATGTATACCTTAATCTTCATAAAACCTGTTCAGTGCGTTTGTCTTGGTGATATCTAGTCCCAGTTCGAATATTGCTTACGTCGGGTCGAAAACTAGGTACTTACGACAATCATTTTTGACTTAATATTGATGAAACTTTGTCGGAATGTTTGTCTTATTAAACTCAAAAATGCGTTATATCGGGTCTAACACTAGATCATTAAGTGAAATATTGTGGCCATCCTATTGAGATCGCATTTTTGGCTTGTTTAACAATTACTTTGTAAGTGTTACATTTATGAGCACCTTAGTGCCATGATCAATGGCCATCTTACATGACCCTTCTTGTTTATAGTCATTATTGAATAATCGACATAAATCTCAATCAAGACTATCGCTAAAATCACCAAAGCTGAATGCGTGCATGTGTACTTGAACACGAAAAAGATTGCAAATTTCCAAATCCATTTGTTTATTCCATTCAGAATATTTTACATCAGAGATTGGAAAAAAATGCCACAAGACGTCGCCACAGCTAAGTCATTATGGACATTCAAATCTCAAACAAGACGAATGTTTGACGCAAAGCGAGCGTCAAAAAGAAGCCGCAATATTTCGTTGTACATGCAGAAATAAGAAAAAAGAAAATTTAGATTCACAAACATTAGAACAATTTAAACTGTAGACGGTAATGCTGATATATTTATCCTTTTGAAGACTGTTGTATACTTCAAATTACCTCCCTTTAAGCAATACCAGGATTTTTACCTTGTGATTCATATGAATAAGATTTACAAACATTGAAATTATAGGAATGAAAACTATTATTTAAATTAGTAACAACATCAAAATTAAATTTAAGCCAAGATAAATGTGTACACATTTCGTTAATTGTTTATACATACCCTAATATATAGGTATGAATATAAAATTTATAAATTTATAAACAAATGATTTCATTTCAACATTCCTAATTTTTCAACTAAGGCAGTTGACTGTGAATCTCGCAGGAACACTCATTTCAATATACCAAACATGTTAAAGTAAATTTAAGTATGAACCGTTCTTGTATGTACTAAAACTAGATATTTCCAATATTTGCGATTTTATATTGAGACTAGCTAACCCGGCACAACGTGAACTTCCTCTACCAAATTGGTTAGCTGTTGAACATGTATTTAAATGTTTAACTCTGTTAAATATTTGTATTCCTTTTGAATTGTTTATTTAAATCGTCATACATGTGTATTATTAGACAAAGGTGTCAGACCAAATGGGAAAAATCTTTGCTGCACTTAGTTAAATTGTGCGTACTTCAAATTACCTCCCTTTAAGTACTACCAGGATTTTTTTTCTTGTGATTGGTATGAATAAGTTTGATGAACATTAACATTTCAACTGGTTGATATATGTTCATGTCTGCACTTTGCGATGACAATTGTGAAAATGAAAATCTACAGTGGGAAACGGTTAGCTGTTGAACATGTATTTAAATGTTTAACTCTGTTAAATATTTGTATTCCCTTTAAATTGTTTATTTAAATCGTCATACATGTGTATTATTAGACAAAGGTGTCAGACCAAATGGGAAAAATATTTGTTGCACTGAGTTAAATTGTGCGTATACTTCAAATTACCTCCCTGTAAGCACTACCAGGATTTTTTTCTTGTGATTCGTATGAATAAGTTTGATAAACATTAACATTTCAACTAGACGGCAAAACATTTCTTGAACCAGATATTTATGTGGTTTATATATGTTCATGTCTGCGCTTCTTCATCTAATTACTGCATAATAAGGAACCAGATTACATTTACCGCGCGGCTCTTGTTTATGGTTCCCGGTTTAACATACTATCGAACTAATAAAGCGTCTGAGGCAGATAACCATTTCAGTTTTACTGTTTAGACTAGATACAGTACGAATTTCGCTTAAATAAGAATGTACATACATTCAATTAATATACTGGCCTTTGTCTTTTGTTTTTAATTTGTAAAACTCACACATGTATATATAGAGTGTAAAAGGGATGTTTTAAAAGTCATTACCTTAAATTAATGTACTTAGTAAGGACAAAGAGAAATCCCGATATGTGGTCACACTGGCAGGTCTAAATATTCACCTTGTGCTAAATTTCTAGGCATACCTACAGGAAGCCGCCGCCACCTGGCGGCTTCCAATGACAGCCCTCTCAAACTAATAATTATCAAATAGGGCCTACATGATATTATCATGATTTTAACCATGTGAACAACTTGCCAGTAGGCCTATATTCAACGTCATGATGATGATGATGGTGGTGGTGATAATAATTATATATATATAATAATAATAGGCCTAAAATAATAATAATATAATAATAAATCTTATATCAATGATGATAATTATAATTATGCGAGAAGGCCTATACTCATTCAACAGAGTGAGGAAATTAAGCTACTAGAGATGATGATGATGATGATAAATGTTATCATAAAAGTTTAGGATCGTCGATAGGCTTATTTACAAAATCCAGAACTATCTTGCTTACTCATAAATTTACATTTATTGGAATATCAGCAGGTTCTCCTATTAACACATTGTTTTCAAACGCCGTCTGCCAATGCAGTGCAGAGTGAATCATGTTCCGCCGCTGTTGTAAACTATGGACCCTCAAAATTGTAACGTATGCCTCTTGGCAAGTAATACTGACACAAAAACATTATTCTTGGAAACGATTTGATTCTTTAATAAATGTGTGACAAATTTGTGAACAAGGGGGTCATCGTAAGGGATGGATGAAGAAACGGTTACCATGACAATTGTGACGTCATTTTGCGCCCCGGGAATTCTGGGAACGCCTCTATATGCCCATGAGTCAAGAAAGATAACTCGAATTTTAGGGGGAAAAGTAGTTCGTTCACTTTTCACATTATTTTAAGACATACTTAACTTTTTATAATTATTTGAACAAAAATTCTAAATTTAATTATCAATTCTGACTTACATAATGAATTGTTTGACAATAACACTTTTTTTAAGTATTCGGGAAAAAATGTGCACACTGCGCATTCCGCCGTTCATAAACCCGTCGCCATTTTGTTTTATCGTTCCGAATTAGCTGACAGTTAACCAGAATTATTTCGCGACCATGGAGAATCAAATGGAAAACATTTGTAAAGACGAGTTAACTCAAAAAGCTAAGCTCAGCGAACAAGCGGAAAGATACGATGACATGGCGAGAGCAATGAAGACACTGGTCACGAAGGGACAATCTCTTAGTAACGAAGAGCGAAATCTCCTGTCTGTCGCTTACAAAAATGTTGTAGGTGCTCGTCGGTCGTCTTGGAGGGTGATTTCTAGCATAGAATCAAAGAGTACAGATGGGGATAAAAAAGCAAGCATGGCCAAAGAATACAGAGAAATAATTGAAAAAGAACTTAAAGATATTTGCGAAGAAGTGTTGGTAAGTATATATGACGAGGTTTCTTTTCAAATGCTGTGATTTTTTCTCAATCATTTCCAAATATTTTGGACTATTTACTACTTTACTACTTAATTTTCAGTTTTCAAAACCATTATACCATTGCCAATAAAATATTTTCTTTGATGACCCAATAACATATTGATACAAAGAGACTTGTTTATCTTTAGAACAATTATTGCATGCAATTGGCACACACAATTGATGTAAATCATCCTCCAGAAGTAAACAATACACAACCGTATATGACTGAGGTTGCCAGGTCTTTTTTTTGCTATATTTTCAGTGACACCAGACTGCCTTTTACAAACAGTTATTCTCACACACAGAATTGCAATATCAGTGAGTCAGTGCTTGCATCACTTGGTGCATGAATGACATCATTGACAATCACATGCACTGATTAATCCGAAAACATGCAAATATCATGATCTGTTAAGCGGGCACTTGCTTGGGGTATTTCTGACAATGTTTTAATTAAATATGATAAGTAGACTAATACTATAGTCTAACGATATTAAGTTATCTCAGGAAAATCTTGTTTGTTCCTGTTTTCTATAGAAATTTCCCATTACATTTCAGCATAAACCTTTTCCCACTTGTAGCCACGTTTTGATATGCAGCAGACAACATTTTGTTAAACACAAAGCTGTCAAATCTTTTCATCAATTGTACTATCATTTATAGAGATTTTTTCACATTTTAATTAAGATGTTTTCAAAGTCGTCTGCTGCATATTTGTTGTATGTCAGATGTGAGAAAGGGTTAACCATCTGAAAAAGAACATTTATAACATTTTAGGGACTAAATTACTTATTTTCCTTCTTTTAGGCCCATAATCATAAATTAAAACAATTATTATTATACCTTCAATCAGTCATTCAGTGTTCATCTGTGCCACAAGGAATTTTATATACCATCTCCTGATTGATTTTCTTGTATGGCCATCTCATACACATGATATATTCACCCTTATTTATATATATCTCACTTTTTCCCCCATTACTTAGACTTCGTTTCTACTTCAATCATTTCCCATTTATATATAGTTCTAACAAACTAAATTTTTTAATAATACTACAATGTACTTCTCATTTAATTTTAATGCACACTAAATGACATTAGCTGTTGATGCGCCATAAAACACTGTAAATTCATTCATTTAATATGTGTGCTACAATGTCTGAATGATGATTATTTGTTTGTTTATCTGATCCATGCACATATATATGCTTACACTTAACAAATAATTGACAAAAAAGCCTGTGTTGTGATATGTTGTTTACAGACAAGTTTAAATCATTAATAAAGTCCGAAATGAAGCCAATGGCTAAAGAGTTTTATGATGAATCGATTCCATGATAGGCACAGTAATCACACTGAAGCCCATTTTTGGCCGGATTGCTCTAGCAATTCTTGTCTATAGATTGGCGATGTCTGTCTGTCTGTGACT
The DNA here is from genome assembly GCA_031761405.1 of Serripes groenlandicus. Taxonomy (NCBI): domain Eukaryota; kingdom Metazoa; phylum Mollusca; class Bivalvia; order Cardiida; family Cardiidae; genus Serripes; species Serripes groenlandicus. The sequence continues at coordinate 13,599,520 of JASEVX010000013.1, read as the reverse complement.
CTGTCCGTCAACATTTTGGTTAAAGTTTCAGGTTGAGGCAAAATCTCAGCACTGAAAAGGGTTACAAACTTGAAACCTTGCCTTAAGGTAACCAGTAACAAGTTCTATTGATTTATATGGTTACTTTGAACTTGGTTTGTTGATTTTCAAGGTCAAATTTCCGACAATCCGGCCTTACAGTGTTCAGCGGTTTGTTGTTTCCAAAAAAAAATGAGGGGAAATGTGGTAACTAGTTACATTTCTGTTTTTAGCTCACCTAATTATGATCACTCTGTTTCGTCCGTCTGTTAACAATTAACTACAAATGACTTCTCCTACTAAACCAATTTACTGATTTCAAAATAACTTCACATGCACACATGTTCCTTAGGTGGTCCGCTTTTAAAATTGTTCAAGAATTTAATTCCAAGTAGAACTTTGGTTGCTGCGGCATCAGAAAAGGAGAAAATTGCCAAAACTTTAAAAATCTTCTTGTCCAAAAGTACTGGCCCAATTTGAAAATTTATTTGCACAAATGTTCCTTGGTGGACCCTCTACCAAGATTGTTCAAATTATTCCGATTCGTTGAAAAACATGGCCGCCAGAGGGCGGAGCTTGTTTTAAATTACTTATATGTGCATTGTAAAATCTTTAAAAAATCTTCTTGTACTAAATCACTGGATCGTTTTGAAAATAATCTTGCACAAATATTTACATAGACAAAGAAGGAAAAATGCCTTTATTTGTTCATAAAATCATTTTTCAGATAAAATTCCCCCATTAATTTCGAATCCTAGATTTGACAATGGTACTCAAAAAAAGTGTCTCAATTAGATGTTTATTTTGAGAACCCTTATCATAGGGTTAGGTTTGATCATATTAAGAGAAATATTTTGAGGGGAAAGAGCTGTTTACGCTTCATTATCTGGACGTTTGATGTAAATACTCATGAGCTATATTCTTTGACAGTTGTTACTGGATAAACATTTGATAAAGCCTTCCCAAAAGAACAAGACAGATGAAAAAGACACTACTACTAATGAAGAGAGTCAAGTATTTTATCTGAAGATGAAGGGAGACTACTACAGATACCTTGCAGAAGTCAGTAGTGGGCCGGACAAAGAAAGTAAGTACAGTGAAACTTTTCTTATGCTTAAGGACATGTATGGTAGTTTTTAGATTGGTCTAGATAAGGGGCATTTTCATGTTCTAGTCCTTTTTTTGACATTCAAACCCTATGTTGTGCATGCTCAAAAAAATAGTCTCAATGAGACAATTCTTTTGAGTACCCACAACATAGGATTTGATTGAGTAATATGAGAAATATTGTGGGGGAAATACCTGTTTACTACCTCTTATCTAGTCCTCCGGTCTAGATAGTGAAACTTACAAGTGTACCAGACAGGGAGACTGACAATTGTAAGCTTTGCTGTGCCTGAATTGCTCCGGATGAGCTATTTTGATCAACCTGCAGCTCGCCATTCAAAATATTCTGCTCTAATCTGCTATGGATGAACAAGATGTCTGCAAGAGCTCAAATAAGAAAAACCTTTAAACAATATCTACCAAACCAGGGCTCCGCAAAACCGGTTTGGATCGAATTTAAACTCGGAGGACCGGTTTCAATCTTAAAACTAGTAAAAAAATTGGTCAAGGAAGTTCTATAAAGCTAACTACATAACACCTCTGCTAAAGGTCCAATTTTTTTTTAGGCCTAAGTAGCCAACTATGAAAATTGTTCAAACTGTTATACTAAGGTTGTTTTTCCTGGCCAACAGCTCAAATGATAACTTATATGTATTGAATGATATTTTACTATTATGTGTTCTTTACACAAGGCAAGCATTTCATTTTCTTCTTTCCTTATTTAACCTGCATAACCTATATTGTTGGTATTTAAAATAGGTTTTAACTTTTAATCCGATCCAATATGCAGAGGCATTTTGACACATCTACAGCTGGCAACTTTTTTAATCATTGGTGCAAAATGTGAGATGGCTCATAATCATTATGAAAAATTTCTCTGTTTATCACAAATTTTCAAATTGTTTAACTAAACTTCCCTTCATAGAAGAGGGGTTATGTACTTTGCTCATATCTGTCGATCTTTAAGTTGGTTTGTCAGATGGTAGACCAAAGTGGACCACTAAAAGCTTGACTGACTGATAACTGCAGTTAGCTTGGGTCTAATGTCCACAAATTTGGTTGTACATGACCAGAAGATTGAGCTATATTGATTGTGAGGTCATCTTGTCAAAGGTCACAGTGACTGAACACAAACAATTTTCCGATTGACCTGAAAATACTTAGATCACATTTTTGATAATGCATATTTTTATTCAATTCTCCACATATTCCTGATAATGTGACACTCTGGGAGCATAATGTTTGACTAACATCTCTTGTTATATTATTATTTATTGAGATTTTAGGTAATTCAACCTATGTGTTTTCAATGTCGTCAGCTGCTTATTTGTTGACGACATGTGAGAAAGAGTTAATTAAGAAATTGAGACTTTTTTGCATCTTATTTCAACGCTGTTTGTAAATGATTTTATTTGTACTTTTTCAGAAAATGTTAAATCCTCCTCAGAAGCCTATGATGAGGCCACCAAGTCAAGTGAAAGTTTGACACCTACTCATCCAATTAGACTGGGTTTAGCTTTGAATTTCTCCGTGTTTTACTATGAAATAGAAAATCAGCCACAAAAAGCCTGTGAACTAGCCAAAAAAGTTAGTATATTCATTATTTTTGGCGATTTTTCCACTTAAACCTGTGAAAGGGTCAGGTACTGTGACAAAAGTGTATAAAAATCAAGGTATTGTGAATTATAAGTATGCTTTCCTAAAACCGCAGTGAAAGTTTCATGATGAAAGTTACATTTATGCAGTCATTGATATTAACTTAAAATTCTCATGTCCGAAATCCCGATAGTTAAGAAATATTAGCGATACTAGTTAATACTTTTGTATCAATGAGGCTGTCGAACAGACCTATGTCCGACCTGTCAAATTTAACTGTTAGTGTTGTGATTTTAAGTCTGGTGTTTGTAAACAGATCGTTTGCAGATAAAATTCTTGTGACCAGTGTTTAGGGTAGATGTTTATCTAAATGTGCCTTATTCAATCGTCAATTTTCATTTTGTATTTTCAAATGACACTTTGAACACATGTTCCTAGGAACAATATTCATGTTTATACCTGGTCAAATAACTTTAATAATTATTCAGAAATGTCCCTATTTCAACTAAGAAGAAATCAGACGAACGTTGGCGTTCTATTGTTTTTAAAAGTGTGTCAGGTCACTTTGAGCGATACTTAGCCTTTTGTTTCAGGTTACTAGCCTGACTTGGCAAGTGCTTAAAAAACATTTGACCCTTTCCTAAGTAGTGACGCCTTCGCAGATGACTTTGAAAACAGTGTGGAAAATAAAAAAATTGCTCATAATAAGTAATTTCTCCTTTTGCGACAATGTTTTCAACTCACAAATAGCTAATACACAAATTTTTGCCTGAACGATTTCAAAGTTATCTGCTGCAGATTTGTTGTATACATGTACTATGTTGGAAAGGGTTAAAAATAGTTCATGCAACGACTGGTCAATCAATTCAATTGTTGACTACAAAATTGTTAGGTATCGTCAGGGGAGGTAACCTATATAAAATTAAGATAAAGAAGTGGTGATTGATGTGTGTTCGGATTAAATGAATATTTAACCCTTTCCATCATATAGACGCTTTCTGACGCCTCTGCAGCAGACGGCTTTTTGAAAACAATGTTTTCCACTTTTAGTCATAATTATGTTTTCCATCTAATTACAGAGATTTTCTATTTTTTGACAAAATATGTTCAAAGTTGTCTGCTGCAGAATTGTCTTATGATGGAAAGGGATAAATGAATATTTAAAAGTATTTTGTCAAATCGGGACATCCTTATAAGCAGATACAATATATGTATAAGGAAGTATCGAGGAAAGTCTTTTTTTTTCATAAAATTTTCTTTATGTCCAGGTTTATTCATTTGAAAAGTTGGTTTAGCAGAGAATCTAAGTTTGTTTGCTTATTTTTTTTTTCCACAGGCTTTTGATGAGGCTATCGCCGAGCTGGACACACTCAATGAAGACTCTTACAAAGATAGTACTTTGATAATGCAGCTCTTAAGAGATAATCTTACGGTAGGTAGTTGCATCACATATTTAATGAAAGGAGAATTTGCTCATAATGAGCAATTTCTCTTTCCAACATCTCAAACTCATTATTTATAAAGATAATTTACAAGTGTCAAGTTGTAATGCTTTGATAACGAATATGTATTCAAATCAAAGCCAACAATTCCAAAAATAGCATATTGATATATGGTAATGGTGTAATCCCTTTGACAGCTTGAACCGACTTTGTGGAGCCTGTTTCTCCAGAAATGAGTCAGACTAGCCAACATATCTAGGCCTTCTGAACAGTATGTGTACTGTTATGTTGGCTGCTCAACTCTACATTTTTAACTCACCTGTGCAGGAAGAGCAAGGCGAGCTATTGTGATCACTTTTCGTCCATCCTCCGTCTGTCGGTCTGTTCACATTTTCCTACAAACGACTTCTCCTTCTAAACCAATGGACTGCTTTCAAAATAATTTCACAGGAGTGTTCCTTAGGTGGACCTCTTTCAATGTTGTTCAAGTAATTAAATTCCATGTAGAACTTTGGATGCTGCAGCATCAGAAAAGGGGAAAATTACCAAAATTGCCGAAATCTTCTTGTCCAAAAGTGCTGGTCTGATTTAAAAATAATTTGGCACAAATATTCCTTGGGGGACCCTTTACCAAGTTTGTTCAAATTATTCCCATCTGTTGAAAAACATGGCCACCAGGGGGCGGAGCTCGTTTTCCTTGTATGTGTATTGTAAAGACTTAAAATCTTCTTGTCTAAAAGAACTGGCCCGTTTTAAAAATAATTTGGCACAAATGTTACTTGAGGGACCCACTACCAAGCTTGTAGAAATTATTCGGATCCGTTGAAAAGCATGGCTGCTATGGGGTGGGGCTTGATTTCCTTATATGTATATATCGTGAAAACTTAAAAAAAATTCTTGATGAAAAGTATTGGCCTGATTTGAAAACAATTTGGCACAAATGTTCATTGTGTAACCTCCACTGAGATTGTTCAAATAATTCTGATTTGTTGAAAAACATGGCCATGATATGGCAGCACTTGGTTTGTTTATATATATAGAGTATAAACTTTGAAAACTATTGGACGTTCTTTTAAATCAGGTGAGCGATATAGGACCATCATGGTCGTCTTGTGATCTTGATATTCCTAGAATCTGCTTAGGACTCTTCCAAGTACATGAACTAGTCCATTTTAAAAATTCAGTCAATAAAGGTTTAACCCATTCCCTCATACGACAATTCTGCAGCTGACGACTTTGAACATATTTTGTCAAAAATACCAGTAGCAACAGTGGGGTCTCACTTTGATATGGCGGGTTGGTTACCTGCCAGCAATATGAGTAATGTTACAGAAAGCCTGCCTTCCGAGTGCCTGGCAAAAAAAATTCATGAAGGTAACATGCGTCTTATAAGTCAAAAATGCTTGGCCATTTTAACCCTTTCCCACATACAAAAACTCTGCAACAGACATCTTTGAAAACATATTGGCAAAATTATGGGAAATCTCTATTTATAAATAAAGCTACAATTAATGAAAAAAATTAAAAATATTGTGGCAAAATGTCAGTGTTTTCAAAAGTAGTCTGTAGCAGAGGCGTCAAAAAGCGTCTTTATGTGGGAAAGGTTCAATAGAGGTGACACAAGTCTGTTTGTATTGATGCTCTGCAAATTTAGTACCAAGTGCTTGTAAGGTAGGGATACACGCCGGTGTCAGGTTTCAATTACAGTGGTAATACTTATATAAAGTCACACATGTTTCGAGGAACACTCAAAGTCTCTCTTAACCCTTTTCCACATACAGACGCTTTCTGACACCTCAGCAGCAGAAACTTTTGAAAACATTGTGACAAAAAGAGAAATTTCTCCTTTTGCCACAATGTTTTCTACTCTTTAAGATAAGATACTAAAATTGCAGATTTGTGGTATGAGGTAAAAACCCTTTCCCAATTACAAAAATTTGCAGCAGTCAACTTTGTAATCATCCGGGCAAAAATATGGAAAATCTCTATAAATGAAACATTAAATATTGAATAGAGTTGAACATATTGAGCTGGTTGATTCTTTTGAGTACCCACAACAGAGGGGTTTGAGTGTTAACTCACAGGGTTTGGAATATGAAGTGAGCAGCTTATCTAGAGCTCTTGACTCCAAAACTATAAACCTTTTATCTGTAATCCGAATTTGTGCTAGCAAAACTTGTTCTCCGAATTGACCAATCAGAAGCCTTATTTGGAGCATGGAGATCATTTCTGAGCATTGAGAACGTTTTCAAAGTTTTATAGTTTTGGACCCTGGTCGATGATTTATCTTGTGTTTATTTTTCAGTTATGGACGTCTGACAACCAAGGAGAAGAACAGCAAGAGGACAATAACTGATTGATGTAGAACTTTTAAGTCGCATGGAAATTTAGCTGTATGGTCGTTACTTACATTAATTATAAAAACAAAACTGCAATGCTGGTCCGGCGTCTTGGAAACACTTTGCATTTTCACCATTGATTTATTATTGTCTTTCCCTTTGATCGTTACTTAACAATTCTCATATTGTTGACACTTTTTTACTCTGTTTAACTAAAATATTGAAGGGAAGTTAGCACAAGGCTTCTTCTTTTACAATGTTTTTTGGTGACTCCCGTCCTGAACTCCTGATTGAATGTAGTGATTCTTTGATTTTAGAAAGATTTGGGGGGAAAAGGCTCACTGTCAATAAGTATGAGTTTCCCTGCATTTCCAGTGGAAGGGTTTGGTTTTTTTTGGAGAAAAGGATTTTTGTTACTGTATAAACGTTCCATCATCTGTTTTCAAAGAATAAAACAACAATTTATTATAAATTTTATTTTGTAGTTGTTGTATTTGTAAAAGATCAATATGTTATTTATCTCGCTGAACAGCTCTAAAGGAGAGTCTTAATTAAGCTTTTATTGCGCTCAAAATCTTATGTTGCCATGCATAGGGTACAATTTAACCCTTTCCCAGCAGATGACTTTGAAAACAACGAGGCAAATATATGGAATATGTCTATAAATGAAAGTCTCGTAAATGCAAAGAGTTGAAAACATTGTGGCAAAAGAAGAAAAAGCAATTTCTTCTTTTGCCATGATATTTTTTTCAAAACTGGTTTCACTGTAGATGCATCACAGTGCCCCTTCAGGTGGGTAACAGGAATACTAAATAATAATAATAGAGTTACCTTTTGGGTTGTGTTGGAAAGATCGGTTTAACCCGTTCCCGGCCACAAACAAAAAATCTGCAGCAGACGACTTTAAAATAATGTAGGCTATAATTAGGAAATTCTCTAAAAGAAATTATAATTTTTTTCAAATTGAGTTTGCCACAATGTTTTCAAAAGTCATCTGCTGCAGTGTATTGGGGGAAAAAGGTTAAGTACTATTGCTTGGCTAGGTTTCTTACATTAGAATAAATCTTTTACTATCCCGGTTCATTGTTCATATAGGCAGAGAGGTCTAGATAAGGGGTATTTTTTTATGTTCTGAATTTCTCATTTGACACTCTAACTCTTATGTTGTCTCACTGAGGGTTGGGTAATAAGAGAGATATTGCTCGGAAAAGATCAGTTTACTCCCCCTTATCTAGGCCTCTGTATAGGTCAAAGATTTCCAAGATGTTGATCACAATAATAGTTATTTGTCAGTGGAAGTTAGAATGTATTTTGTAATAATTTTCGTTTCTGCTTTCTCAAGATGTTCTCCCTGTACCTTTAGGTTTAACCCATTCCAACTTGCAAACATGTCTGTAGCAGATGACTTGAAAATATTGCAGCAAAATGAGAAATTCCGCATCATGTGTAATTTCTCCTTTTTCCTGTTTTTTCCCCCTTCAACCATTTGTAATAGAGATTTCCCATATCTTTGCACAGAATGTTTTTAAAGTCATCTGCTGTAGATTTGTCAAATGTTGGAAAGGGTTTATGATTTAAATTAATAAAAAAAAGTGTGCTATATGATATCTAATAGCCTCTATAAGTGGAGGGCTGGGTAAGGGGACGAAAAACTGGAAGACGGTCGAAAATTACTGGATTATTTTTGCGACTAAATATATACTGTAGGTATTTATAAGAAACTACTTCATGGTGCTGATTTTGATGAGTACCCAACACGCCTATTGTTTGGTAAATATTAAAGGTTTTGAAACACCTCGTACCTCTCCCCTTCTGGAGACCCTTCATACAGTAACAAAGGTTTTCACTTGTCATCCATTTTCTCACCCCAGGGCTCTAGATGAGGGCACAGATCTCATGTTTTCCAATCTCCTTCTGACTTCTGAAACCTATGTTGTTTGAACTTGATGAGTAACCACAACAATGGGTTTAATCGAGTTATAATAGACTTTTGGAGGTTCTATTCTGCTTATTTAGACCTGAATTGTCCCTCCCCCAGTCCTTGACTTAAGGTTTTTGACATCATGATTGTGAATGGTTGTAAGCATACCATTTGTCTGTATTTACTCTGCAACTCGCCCATTTTGTTGGAAAAACATGCCATCATTAATATTGTTATCCATTCAAATTGAAGTAGGTGTTCATTTGATTTTTTTCTCAATAGGATGTAAGACTTACACAACTTATTACAGAGAATATGGCAGTCAATTTTATTCGATTAAATGTTGCCCACATTCAACTACTTCACAGCAGTCAACTTTCAAAGCATTTAGGTAAAAATATAGAATATATTGTGAAATGAAATATGTTTATTAAATTTTCAACTTGATTTTTTTTTCAAAATTGTCTGCTACAGGTTGGTTGTATGTGGGAAAATAATAGTTTAAGATTTTAAAACCCTGTTCAAAAAGCTAGTGGTAACATTTTAAGCAATCATGACTTTCATATGTTGGACTTGTAACACTATCATTGTTGGATTTACATAAAAGAAATAACCATTTACATTGTCTAAAAAGCTGTGATGCAAGCAAACACAGATTGAGAAACTAGTTATCAACATGCCAAAGACCTCACGATAAGTTGGCTTATTTCTCTTACACACCCAATATTGTTGGTACTCATTAGAATGGTCTAATTGAATACTAACAGTACAGGGTGTTGTTCTGTAATTATTAAATACTTCAAACAACTTTAAATTCCCAGGTTACTGCCCAATATCTTGGAACATTGCTCTAGATTTTGCATGTTCTAAAACCATTATTTGACCTTTTAACCCTATGTTTTGGTCTCTCTAAAGAAGCAATTCTTTTGAGTACCAACATCATAGGATTTGGTTGGATGATGAAAGAGATATTGTGGGGGGAAAAGAGCTGTATATGCCTCCTTACGCCTCTGGTTAAGTGACGGAAGTATTCTCTGTAATAATGAGAAAGTTACAAGGTGTTCATGATTTTTTTTTTTCAATGATCAGATGTTAGGCGCTTTTCATCCCTCTTTATGTTCATTCATTTGATTCTTGTATTGTCTGTATGGAGCTCTACCGATAATATCCCTTTTCCACATGCAGAAGCATTTAGAGGCATCTACAACGGACAGATTTTGAAAACATTGTGGCAGAAGGAAAAAATTCTCCTTTTGCCACAATGCTTTAACTCTTTCAGCGCCAAAGGCAATATTGAGCTTTTTGCAAACAATGCAGATACAGGTGAGTCAGCTCGTAATGAGCTGTCTCACCTGAAATCTGCATTGTTTGGCTGTGAGTTATAAAAATATTCCAAAAATCATATAACATGAAAATAGAGTCGTCCGAGTTTAAACAATTCGGCGCTGAAAGGGTTAAACACTACTCAATAGTTATGTCCTCATTTATATAAAAAAAAATCATTTATTTAAGTAGATGGTTTCACAGTCATCCTCTGCAGTTTTTTTGTATGTGGGAAAGGGTTAAATACATGCAGGTTCAATTTACCTATAAATGAAGGAATTCTCATTATACTTGTTTACAGTTATATTTAGTGCTACCTGGCTGTGTGACTCTCCCTGGAATTAGTAAATGGAGCTAATTTTATAATTCATTAAGGATCAGTACATTTCCCATCATACATGTTATGTTTGATACTATCAGATGTACTGTCAGAACCTATGCTTAAGACCACCGTGGAACAGCAATTCTCTGTCTATTGCAACCACATTTTTAATTTCTCATTACTCAATTTCTGCATAGATGATCCTGTAAATTAAGACCAACTGTGAACAAAGACCAGATTGTTGTCTTCTAATTGGTGGTCTTCATACACAGATCCTACCTAATATATAAAAGAAAGATTTACAAAAGTTTTAAATGAATCTATAATGCTCAATTACTTGCAAAGTATTATGCGTGTTAAATTACCTTATTCATAGATAGGCCATAAAACATAGAATCTTGCATGTAACGGGGTAAAATGGATCAAACATGGCTGGCTTGCATTGACTGATAAATTATGAGAGATTTAAATTTGGTGTTGAAAGAAAAATACCTTTTTATAAAGTGGTCTTCAGAACTGTTTTGACCTCGCAAGGCTTGAAGTTGCTTTCAGAGCTTGGCTTCCTTTTCATAGATGGCATAGTTCCATTACTTAAATCATAGAATAATATGATCCAGTAAGCTTCCAATTATTTATAGAATTTTCAACATGTGATTACTTACTATGGTTCTTTAATGTTTGTTTTTGTGGCGTAAATGACATTTTGACTGAAGTCAATGGTCCTTTACCTCTTAGATGATACATACACTCTGTCATTATCCCTTTCCCTCATACGACAATTCTGCAGCAGACGACTTTGAACGTATTTTGTCTAAACATAGAAAATCTCCATAATTGAATGGATAACCTATTACAAAAAGTGGAAAACATTGTGGCAAAAGGAGAAATTGAACGTTTTGTGCAATTTCTTCTTTTGTCACTATGTTTTCAAATAGCCGACTGCTGCAGAGGCGTCAGAAAGCGTCTATATGAGGGAAAGGGTTATTCATTGACCCGATGCGGTATTTTAATTATCAAAATTGTATTTAGTAACTGATTAAGCGTCTAAAATGAATAATAAATGTTGGAATAAATAAATGAAATTATTGTAAGTCGCAGTAAAAAATGGTGGTTTTAATGCTGGGGATCTGTATAAGTCTGTATACTGGAATGGTTGACACATTCATTAGCCAATAAGTAATTTAAAGAGTTGAGACAAAACTGAAAGCATTGTGTGAAAACCAGCCATTGGTCAGAATGAACAATTGCTGCTTTTCCCACAAATGTTTCCAAAGTGATTTAACTGAGCAGTGTGAGGTTAACCCTTTCCCTCATACGACATTTCTGCAGCAGATGACATTGAACATATTTTGTCAGAAGATAGAAATTCTCTATAATTGAATGGATAACCTTTGATTTAAAGTGGAAATCATTGTTGCAAAAGGAGAAATTGCTCGTTTTGAGCAATTTCTTCTTTTTGTCATTATGTTTTCAAAAAGCCGTCTGCTGCAGATCTATATGAGGGAAAGGGTGAAGGATAAGAGAAGCAGTGTGAATTCAGCAATCGTAGTTCTATTCCCAAAATTAGCTTTTGTAACAGTCAATGTATTACTGTATGTAATTGTAAAATGTTAACAATATTGTCTCCTTTTACATTGTTCAATTCACCCGATAGGTATCCCCCTCAAAGCTGGATCCTTTCATTGCTGATTCACTCCTCTATCTAAAGGGCATCATTTATGCAGCCAGTAACTTGATTAACCTGTTCAAAACACTAAAGAAAAATAACATTGAACAAATAAGGGAAGAAGTGATTGTCATATCATTACCCCACATGGTTTTATTGGTGGTTTAATATTTACCAACCAGTCTTATTTTCGTCATTTATTGACTTCAGCAACAGAATGTCAGTTTAAAGAACAAAATTGGTTCTTTAAGCTCATCATCGGTTATTACTGTACTAAACTTTTAAGATTTGTTTCTGTTTCATGTTTGGAATTGCAATGTTTCAGCATGATTGGCTAATATATGAACTGATGTAGAAGAATAAAAAATAAACCATATATCTAAGCTGCCAATAGAATTTACTAAGAATAAAAATACAAACAAACAAACTGAAAGAAAAAACACTTTCCCTCATACGACAATTCTGCAGCAGACGACTTTGAACAGATTTTGTCAAAAAATAGAAAATCTCTATAATTGAATGGATAACCTATGACTAAAAGTGGAAAACATTGTGGCAAAAGAAGAAATTGCTCGTTCTGAGCAATTTCTTCTTTTGTCACTATGTTTTCAAAAAGCTGTCTGCTGCAGAGGCGTCAGAAAGCGTCTATATGAGGGAAAGGGTAAAATAATTATTAATCAATGAATCAAATGATCTGTATAATTATTGTAACCAAGAAGCAGTTCTAATATTTATCCTTATATTGGAACCCTAACAAATGTTGAAAATCGATACCTTTTGCAATATAGATCAAATAAGAAAGACTTGATCTTTGCAGTTTCTTTTGGTCATTTTCATGATCTCGTTCCTCAAAATTTACTATGCCAAGTCAAACTTACACAGGAAATTCAATAAGGTATTGTTACCCAGAATGTCTCGCCTTAATCAACAAAATGGAAATTGGAAATTAACCCCTCTTTCCCACATACAGCAAATATGCAGTTGAAAACATTTCGGCAAAAGGACATATTGCTGAATATGAGCTATTTCTCCTTATGTCACAATGTTTTCAAAAGTCGTCTGCTGCAGATGAGTCAAAAAGTATCTATAACTCGGGAAGTTTTAAATATATAATTATATACAAATAATCCTGTTTGCTATAGGAGGAATCTCAATAGACAATAGAAAAACCCTTCCCCACATTCAAGACATCTGAAGCAGAGGACAGAAACAATAATGAAAATATACATTAAATGAAAAGGTTATTGTTGAATAAAACAGTGTGGGAAAAGGGGTCCGTGGTCATTATGCAGCTGTAGACACATGCAAAATGGATAAATCTACCTCCATTTTGATATATATCCGCACTAAGGGAAGATATATATTAATTTGATTGTAGAGGAACAATAAAAATGGACATTTGCCAGTAAATTTAAAAGATGAGACTTATGGAACCTACTGTTTTAGAGTGCAATGAGCGGGGATTGGGCGGTTTGCTTTGAACGTATTTCATTCAAAACTGTCTGTAAGAGATGAATGTGCTCGCAAGAAGATGAATAATCTGGAAACCACAATAGTGCTCCTGGAATTAGCAGCTGTTTAACCCTTTCCCACATACAACACATCTGCAGCAGACGACTTTAAAAAACAAAGTGACTAAATCCTGAAAAGTCCCCCATAAAAGATAGCTTAATTGTTTTAAAAATAAGTCGAAAACATTGTAGCCAAAGGAGAAATTGCTCATCATGAGCAATTTCACCTCTGGTCACAATGTTTTCAAAAGTCGTATGCTGCTATGCCTTAAAATGCATTTAATAACATTGACGAGCTTTTTCAAACCAAAACAATAGGTAAAGTCAAGAGACATAAATACATAGTTATAATGTATATTATAAAGCGGTGGTCAGTTTACCGTGACCTTGGTGAATAAAAGGCCCTACATTGCGACACTTCCATGATTTGGCTGGAATACATTCATCCTGGGCTAGCCTATCAAATATCTGCGAATGTTTTGCTAGAGAAAGAAGTTCCGACATTGGGGAGGTGTGTACTGCCCAAGTCGTTGCAAATGGGTTTTATAAACGATACCCCCCTATAGGACGTAAACAACTTGTTACGATTATGAAGAAAGACATTTTCTTGCCCCCTGATGAAGACGCATTGTGCCGCTTTATAGATGTAGCAGACGACTTTTGAAAACATTGTGGAAAAGGGAGAAATTGCTCGTGATTAGTCATTTATCAATTTTCCGAAATGTTTTCACCTCGAGGTACCAATATTATACTCGAAGAACGACTCTAAAAATAGCTGTCAGGAAATTGGTTCAATAGAAGTTTGTTGCGTTTATACTTTTAGTCAACTGTTCAATACACCGCCCCAACTGACTGGGGAGTTTCGGTGTTTTCCCTGTTGCATTTTGAGTATCCGGTGTTTGACTGGGGGTACATTTATATAACAAAATGTGTGAGGTAAAGTATCCACACACTAGAAATTAATGAAAAATAAAACAAGTTTTGAATGTCAATGATATTGTTGTTTACTTCCTAATCTGTTGATTTTGCTAGACCGCGCGACAGAAGGGAGACAATAACCCTATGTCATCGTACAACAACTCTGCAGCAGACGACTTCGAAAACGTTAACCCTTTCCCACTTATAGACTCATTTTGAAGCCTCTGCAGCAGACTATTTTTGAAAACATTGTGACAAAAATAGAAATTGCTCAAAACGGGCAATTTCTCGTTTTGTCAGTTTTCAGTAATTGAACTTCATTTAAAGAGATTTTCTATGTTTTAGTCTAAATGTATCTTAAGTCGTCTGCTGCAGATTTGCTGTATGTGGGAAAGGATTGTGTCAATATATGGAAACTGTACATGACAGGACACTTACTGAATAAGGTTCAAACGTTCTGGCAAAAGGAGAAATTGTTCATTATCAGTAATTTCTCATCTTGCCACAATGTTCTCAAAGATCGTCTACTACAGCGGCGCCAAGTAGCGTCTGTGTGCGGGAAAGGGATGAAAGACGTGAAGAAAAGAAGTTGCTCAAAATAATGTGTCCCTTTGTCCCCATGTAGCTGAACTATTCGAGAAATTGGTTAATTTAGAGTTCAAGACCGTTTCCAACATTAATTTCAGTTATATCTCGGCAACAAAAAATGTGTTTACTTCCTCTCTCGCACAAGTGCTACAGACAAACATACTTCTCATGTATACTATTCCGAGGAGTAAGTAGGGTTATTCTACACGCGTTTCCGCCGATGTCCTTCTGTTGACCAAATGTTATGTCAAGCTTGTAACAACGTGTATCTTTGCTACAACGGCTCCAATGGTAATCGATCATATAGAAAAAGAAAAAAAAATGTATTTCTGAACAGTGTTTGCGCAGATCAGCATGCACATTTACTCGGTCTTGTCGGGATCTACACAAGTTGACAAAGCTTCTATGTCAGTTATAAATACGTAACCAGTACAGATCTTGATCAGACTGCGGATTTCACAGGCTGATCTGGATTTACACTGTTCACAAAATCCAACTTGTACCTTTCCCGATGATGCTGTCAAGATCACGTTTGAATGAATTATTAGTTTTCTTTGAAATTAATTGAATCTTTTCATAGGATATCCATTTCAAAATGTCCTTGTTATCAAGTTCGACCCTTTCCCAGATATAGACGCTTTCCGACGCGTCTGCACCAGACGACCTTTTCAAAACATTGTGACAAAAGAAGAAATTACTCAAAACGAGCAATTTCTTCTTTTGCCACAATGTTTTCAACTTCTTTCAGTAATTACACCTTCATTTATAGAGGTTTTCCATAAGTTCAATTTCGTCTAATGCAGATTTGTTGTATGTGGGAAAGGGTAGGGTTAAGATAACTCAACAGAAAGGGTGGGGGGAGGCTTACACCTTTTTCAACATTATTTCAGTTATATCACGTCGACGACAGTTCATGTTTTCATAATCCCTGGGTAAACAAACTAGTACTAGGCGAGGAAATGTGCCTTTCCCAAAGGCACTCCAACACGACCGATTTAAGAGACCAACATTGGTCGTTATGGCCACCATCCTTGGTGCTCGGAGTTGCGAGGGTGTTATCGGTGTCGGTATAAATTTAACTAGGAAACGCCGTGCTATAACTGATATACACATCCAAACAAACACATTCATTGAATCAATAATAAATATATTCTTCCATTCTTCATCGCATATATTCCATCAGGGAGTGAAACGTCATAACTTAAACTGATATACAAACAGCGTCCATTGTCTGTGTATAGGCATGCCATTTCAGTACTCAAAAATTGAGCACCGAGCAAGAACAAACTAATACAGTTAAACCCTTTCCCACATATAGACGCCTTTTGACGCCTCTGCAGCAGACTTCTTTTGAAAATATTGTGACAAAAGGAGAAATTGCTCATAGCGAGCAATTTTTCCTCTTGCCACAATGTTTTCAACTTTATTCAATTATTAAACTTTCATTTAGGCCTACAGGGATTTTTCATATTGTTGCTAAGATATTTTCAAAAACGCCTCTGCAGATTTGTGGGAAAGGGTTAAGTGATCATCAATGTTTACATTTCGAAAAAGAGAGAGATACTTTGAAAAGTGCTGATATATCGAGCATCTATATTTCCCCTACCATTTTAAAACGTTAATTGTTTATATGATAGTATTTACTTTAGACACCTCTGCACAAAACGACTTTAACACATGGTGGGGAAAGGAGAAATTACATTGTATATAAGTTGTATGCAATTTTCACATTTCACAATATATCATCGTGTGTAAACAGTCGTCTGCTCCTAACAATTTTGTATTGTCATGATTGTACATTACTCAATAGTTCCCATATACTGTGGTTTTCTGACGCCAGGGGCGTAGCTTTGCAATAGTCAATGTGTAGGCCGTCTCGTGAGAAAACCAACATTGCGGACCCGGATCAGCCTAAGCATGCCACACAGGCCTACACGGATATACACTTTTCGCCTTGTGTTGATTTTCTGTTTCAGGAATCACTACTCTATACATCTATCCCCCTAAGACGGAATGGGTCGGCCGGATCAGTCTGCGCGGACAGCGCATGCTGATCTGGTCGATACATTACGCAGATGTCTATCGCCGCAGCTGCATTTTGGGTCATTTTGAGAACAAATATGTAGGCACGTGCCTACGGTGCCTGAAGGGAGCTACGCCTCTGGACGCTTCTGCAGCAGACGGCTTTTGAAAACGTTGTGACATAGGGAGATATGGCTTGTAATTCAATTCAATTAATATACTTCCATTAAATGCCAACACGATTTCAATGTCGTCTGCTGCAGAATAGTTGAAAAGTTTTGACATGCATTACTCCGATAACAACAAATTTGATAAAAATATAAGCACCGTGTAAAATGAGTTTTTACATTAATTATTCAAAGCAGGTATAAAATAAATATTCATAAATAATGTTCACTAATTAAACCACGCCCACTTTTAAATTCAATCAGCCTCTTCTCCCTCCTTTTCCTGCATCTTCTTCATCCTTCTCATCTTCTTCTTCTTCCTTCTCCTCCTCTTCTTCTTCTTCCGTCTTCTCCTCCTCTTCTTCCTCCTCTTCTTCTTCCACATTATCTTCTTCCTCCTCTTCCTCCTCCTCCTCTCTCCGCCTCTTTTTCTCGAGGATTTCCCGGTACATTCTTCTCTTATTGGCCATCGTACCCTTGTAGTACCCGCCCATGAGGAAAGTCAAACCGAGAATAAAAAAGGCGTACAGGTGTAAATTCTGTAAAAAGTCCATGTAGTAGTCAACCGCCCCTTTCTTTTTCAACGACATTAATTCTGTGTGTATCTCTAGTGTTGCGTCCGCTGAAATGCAAGAAACAAAATCAATGTTATTAAAACTAGAAAAGTGTTTGTTAAACATCATCATGCCCAAACCATATATGTATGTCCATAAAACGGCAGCATTTTTTGTTTTATAAAGGGAATAAATCGGTCGACCTAATTTTAATTATAAACCAATAATTTAAATTAGTTCAAGACATTAGTAGATGTATGTGGTTCATTAGTTATGGTATGCTCAAAAAATTCGTGACGAACAATCAAACACTTTGGAGACGAATATCCCCCACGTGTAAGGTTGGTTTACCCGGAGAACCGCACTGTTGGTAACAGTTAATGTCTAGTAAACGCAGTTCTGGCTGTAACAGTTAATGTCTATTAAACGCAGTTCTGGCAGGAACATTTAATGTCTATTAAAAGCAGTTCTGGCGTTAACATTTAATGTCTATTAAACTCAGTTCTGGCATTAACATTAAATGTCTATTAAACGCAGTTATGGTGGTAACATTTAATATCTATTAAACGCAGTTATGGTGGTAACATTTAATGTCTATTAAACGCAGTTCTTGCGGTAACATTTAATGTCTATTAAACGCAGTTCTGGCAGGAACATTTGATGTCTATTAAACACATTTCTGGCGGTTACATTTAATGTCTATTAAACTCAGTTCTGGCGGTAACATTAAATGTCTATTAAACGCAGTTCTGGTGGTAACATTTAAAGTCTATTAAACGCAGTTCTGGTGGTAACATTTAATGTCTATAAAACGCAGTTCTTGCGGTTACATTTGATGTCTATTAAACACAGTTCTGACGGTTATATTTGATGTCTATTAAACGCAGTTCTTGCGGTAACATTTAATTTCTATTAAACGCAGTTCTGGTGGTAACATTTAATGTCTATTAAACGCAGTTCTTGCGGTAACATTTAAGTTCTTGTGGTAACATATAATGTCTATTAAACGCAGTTCTGGTAGTAACATTTAATGTCTATTTAATGCAGTTCTGGTGGTAACATTTAATGTCTATTAAACGCAGTTCTGGCGGTAACATTTGATGTCTATTAAACGCAGTTCTGGCGGTAACATTTGATGTCTATTAAATACATTTCTGGGGATAACAGTTGATGTCTATTAAACACAGTTCTGGTGGTAACATTTAATGTCTATTAAACGCAGTTCTGGAGGTAACATTTGATGTCTATTAAACACATTTCTGGGGTTAACAGTTTATGTCTATTAAACGCAGTTCTGGCGGTTACATTTGATGTCTATTAAACGCAGTTCTGGCGGTTACATTTGATGTCTATTAAACGAATTTCTGGTGGTAACATTTAATGTCTATTAAACGCAGTTCTTGCGGTAACATTTAATGTCTATTAAACGCAGTTCTGGCAGGAACATTTGATGTCTATTAAACACATTTCTGGCGGTTACATTTAATGTCTATTAAACTCAGTTCTGGCGGTAACATTAAATGTCTATTAAACGCAGTTCTGGTGGTAACATTTAAAGTCTATTAAACGCAGTTCTGGTGGTAACATTTAATGTCTATAAAACGCAGTTCTTGCGGTTACATTTGATGTCTATTAAACACAGTTCTGACGGTTATATTTGATGTCTATTAAACGCAGTTCTTGCGGTAACATTTAATTTCTATTAAACGCAGTTCTGGTGGTAACATTTAATGTCTATTAAACGCAGTTCTTGCGGTAACATTTAATGTCTATTAAACGCAGTTCTTGTGGTAACATATAATGTCTATTAAACGCAGTTCTGGTAGTAACATTTAATGTCTATTAAACGCAGTTCTGGTGGTAACATTTAATGTCTATTTAAACGCAGTTCTGGCGGTAACATTTGATGTCTATTAAACGCAGTTCTGGCGGTAACATTTGATGTCTATTAAATACATTTCTGGGGATAACAGTTGATGTCTATTAAACGCAGTTCTGGTGGTAACATTTAATGTCTATTAAACGCAGTTCTGGCGGTAACATTTGATGTCTATTAAACACATTTCTGGGGTTAACAGTTTATGTCTATTAAACGCAGTTCTGGCGGTTACATTTGATGTCTATTAAACGCAGTTCTGGCGGTTACATTTGATGTCTATTAAACGAATTTCTGGTGGTAACATTTAATGTCTATTAAACGCAGTTCTGGCGGTTACATTTGATGTCTATTAAACGAATTTCTGGTGGTAACATATTTTGAACATGTATATTAAACGTATTTCTGACAGTTAACATTTAATGTATATTACGCAGAGATGGTAGCGTTTAATTTCTAATAAAAGCAGCGTCGATGGCTTCATTTAATGTCAAATAAAAGCAATGCTGATGGTAACACTTTATGTTTATTATTGATTGATTGGGGTTTACCGCTGTTTTTAACAATTTCTCAGTCATATCACGGCGGCCAGTTCACCTACTCATATGTTTCCTGGTTTTCGCACACCAGCAATCTTCCCAAGCAACTGGCTGCTTTTCCACATATAATTAGCCCATTGGTGGAAGACGAATGACGCAATGACTTTTGTCAATCGTCGGAAAGAAAGTTGGCCGAGCCGGGATTCGAACTCACAACCCCTGGATTGACAGCCCGCGTCGTTACCGACTGAGCTACCGGGACTCGACAGTTATGTTTATTTAAGGCAGCGCTTAGTCGAACTTCTCTACGTCGAAATGTGCTTTATCGATCCCTTGAATTTCAAGATACAGAGAACAACCCTTTCCGAAATATAGACGCAGTTTGACCTCTTTTCACCAGACTACTTTGGTGACAAAAACTTAGTGACAAAGGATAATAATTATCTTTTATAAGCTATTTCTCCTTTTGTCACAATTATCTCAATTTTACTTTTAAAATAATCATACTTTCACATATTTTTTGAACATTTTTGTCCCGATACTCTCGAAGTCGTCTGCTGCCGATTTATTGTATGTTGGAATGGGTTATATATGTAAACGTTTAATCATAAAGACACTTTCTGACGCCTTTGCAGCAGACGGCTTTTTGAAAACATACTGACAAAAGAAGAAATTGCACAAAACGTGCAAGTTCTTATTGTGCCACAATGTTTTCCACTTTTAATCATAGGTTATCCATTCAATTATGGAGATTTTCAAAGTTTTGACAAAAAATGTTCAAAGTCGTCTGCTGCCAAATTGTCGTATGAGGGAAAGGGTTAAATACCTGGAATATTCTTCGGTTTATATCCCTTTGAGCCATATGCTAGCTGAGGTGGGATGGTTATCTTTCGAATCTCCCTGAAATAGACAACATGATTTTTTAAAGTCCGCCTCGGGAGTGGGGGATGGGGATTCGAGTCCCATCCAAATTTAAAAAAAAGAGTCAGTAATGGCTTCAATTGACACTCGGGGTTTCGGGGATAGCATTAACCCTTTCCCTCATATAGACGCTTTCTGACGCCTCTGCAGCAGACGGATCTTTGAAAACATAGTGACAAAAGAAGAAATTGCTCAAAACGAGCAATTTCTCCTTTTGCCACAATGTTTTTCCACTTTTTGTCATAGGTTATCCATTCAATTGTAGAGATTTTCTATTTTTTTTACAAAATATGTTCAAAGTCGTCTGCTGCAGAATTGTCGTATGAGGGAAACGGTTAAGAGTGATACATCAATGTTAGGATGAATGTTACCGGTAATACTGGGTATTGACCAAGGAAACGCCGTGATACAACTGAAGTTCTATTGAAAGCATATGGCAAGCCAATTGTCCAATAATTACGTGAACCCAGGTTCACGTTCGAAAAACTAGGATTAACGATCGATAAACTAGGTTTTTCGAACGTAAAACCAGGTTTATCGAATACTAACTTATATTTTCGAGCGAAAACATAGGATAACAGGCGTAAACCATAGTTTACGCTCGTGAACCCATGTTCACGCTCGATAAACTAGGTTTCTCGATTGAACTAAGAATTTCGGTCGTTATCCTAAGTTCACGAGCGTGAACCTATGTTTACGGGCGTGAATCTGGATTCATGAGCGTGAACCATAGTTTACGAACGTGAACCTAGGTTCACGGTCGTAAAGATAGGTTCACGTTCGTAAACTATGGTTCTCGCTCGTAAACATAGGTTCACGGTCGTAAACCTAGGTTCACGCCCGAAATTCATAGTTGATTTGATAATCCTAGTTTATCGACCGTAAATGATAAACTAGGTTTCTCGATTGAACTACGAATTTCGGTCGTTATCCTATGTTTACGTGCGTGAACCGGGGTTCACGAGCGTGAACCTATGTTTACGAGCGTGAACCATAGTTTACGAACGTGAACTTATGTTTACGACCGTGAACTTGGGTTTACGAGCGTGAACCTACGTTTACGAGCGTGAACTATGGTTTACGAGCGTGAACTATGGTTTACGACGTTATCCTATGTTTTCGCTCGAAAGTATAGGTTAACATGCTTTTACGTTCGAAAAACCTAGTTTATCGATCGTTAATCCTAGTTTTTCGACCGTAAACCTAGGTTCACGTAATTATTGGACAATTGGCTTGCCATAAAAGCAAGATGTGCCATTTATCATTCACCATTTGTGTTTTCAAAAGACATATGGGCCGTCCCGCGTGAAAATCAACAGTGTGGACTGCGTAAAGTATCGACCCGGATTAGTCTAAGCATGCCGAGCAGGCTTACCCGAATATACACTTTTTGCCTCCTGTGGATTTTCTGTTTCAGGAACCATTACTCTATACATCTATCCCCTTGAGACGGAATGTTTTTAACTCTTATTTAACAATTGAACTCTCATTTATGGAGATCTTTAAAAATTGTTACGAGGATCCTTTCAAAGTCGTCTGCTGCAGATGTCCTGTATGTGTGAAAGGATTAATCATGAACTTACCCAATACAAATGCCTTTAATTCCGACCTCCCAGCCTGGTATCACCATTCCGTAACCAAGTGTGAAAATAGCTGGCGTAACAATATCTTCACCTCCAAGTTCTTCAGATGGATGGTCAGATTTGTCTAAAATAGTTCCGTCCGACTCTAGTTTTACCTGAAGATGTATACAAAAGTTTTCGTATTCATAAAACGGGTCACATAAGAGTATATATTGCATCTAATTTGCAAAAAATATAGCCAGGGCACCATATAAGGAGGAGTACTCTGGGCTTTACCAACCCATACTTCTCTTATGACTCAACCAAACACAATGGTGTGAGTATCCACACCATAGGGTTTGAGTGACAGATAAGATTTTAGAATTTGAGATACTCATCTTATCTAGAGCTCTGATAGCTATCAGAATCGAGTCACCTTTG
Source organism: Serripes groenlandicus (assembly GCA_031761405.1). Taxonomy (NCBI): domain Eukaryota; kingdom Metazoa; phylum Mollusca; class Bivalvia; order Cardiida; family Cardiidae; genus Serripes; species Serripes groenlandicus. The sequence goes on along the minus strand of JASEVX010000013.1, from coordinate 13,576,687 downwards.
GACATGAGGGTACTCTTACAACAATTATACAGACACGGTCCTGGGATGTTAACATAATCTCCTTACTCGTTGTGAAACTTAAGATCATTGCAATCAGATCAAAATACTTCGCTATACGTATAGTGGATGAGCTGACGTATAAAAGGTCGTCTCTAATTGCTCCTAGACATTTAAATATTCTAAACAATCAGCAATCTACCCGTGTATATAACGTGTATGTACATGGGCCATCCCCCTGTCAATACCAAACAATTTGATTGGCTGACGCAAAGGTCAACATGAGTGAACAAACTTCAAACCTCATGCTAGTGTAACAATGTCGATTTAATCAAGCAAATTGTAGATTTTAGGCAAAACCCTCTTCAACGTGTATGTACATGGGCCCCCTGTTAATACCTAACCATTTGATTGGCTTTCGTTAAGGACGACCTGCGATAGTTAGTCATCAGATCTATACACGAGCGAATGACGCCTATCGCATTGACTTTGGTCAAATACCGGAAAGAACCGGGTTCGAACTGACAACTTGACAGCCAAAATTCAGTTTCTTAGAGCACGGTTCATTGATGCAATTAGCGATGTCTAACAGGAGCAACTGTTTGCAATAGCGAAATTGTAAACTTGAAAGAAACGGATAAAAGTAAAGGAACCCTAAACATACCGTATATCGTAAAACAACAGAATCACCTTCCTCGGCCGATATCATACTCAGTTTGTATTTTTCTAGGGCGATTTCTTCTGCCCTCTCCTCATAAAGATCGTACTCGTCTACTGGCGAACATTCGTCGGGTAAAAACTGAAACAAATCAACACATTTTTAAAAATCGTCTTTTACTTATATATGAGACCCGAGAAAACCAACATAATGTATCAACGCGACCCAGATCAGCCTGCGCAATCAGCGCAGGCTAATCCGGGCCGACACATTCAGTCTCAAGGGGATAGAGGTATAAATTAATGATTCTTGAAACAGAATATCTACTGGAGGCGAAAAGTGTCTGTCCGAGTTAGCCTGCGCGACATACTAAGGCTGATCTGGGTCGATATTTTACGCAGCATCCATAATATTGGTCTTGAGGAACGGCTCATATATACTCATTTACATGAACATGAAAATGTATATATGATGCATGATCTATGTGAACAAACCTTAATGCCTTTTCGAACTGTGTAGACGAGGATCAACCTGTTCATCCGTTCAGTCTTATCTAATCTCTGCTCGTCAATTAGTCACGTGGGGTTTCAAGGAACTCAACGTTAAGGTTGGTTTTCTTTTAGCATTTCTGATTAACCCATTACTTCACACTGACGACTTTTCTAAAACATTGCAATAAAATGTGAAATTGCTCAAAACGAGCAATTTCACCTTTAATTGCAATATTTTCAACTCTCTGTCAAAAAGGTAACTTCCAGTTTTCCAGATTTTTGATCTTGTTCATCTGTTGATTGTAAAGTAGACAACATTTGAAATAGCATGTGAAGTAATGTGTTAAAGATCTAAGGTCTAAATCATGAAGTTGTCTGACCGAACGTAGGGGGTTGTCATTCGGACATGTTCAACCTTGTTATCTCTACACTATTGTAACTGATCATCTCTTTCTACCAATAGTCAATATGTTATTCCAATCAAGGTGTGTTACGTGCGATTACCACCAACAATAGGAAGACAGTTCGTTCAAGTCCACTTCTCAGCATGTGTCAATGCCTTTGGGAGCAATTGCTCATTTGGCCACAATGGTTTCAACTCTTTGCAATAATTACGAGATTTGCCATAGTTAGTCGAAATTGTTTACAAAGTCTTCTGCTGCAGATCTTTTGAGTGTAGGTAATGGTTTTAACCATTTCAAAGGTGATGATTTCTTTTTAAAATGGATGTGTCCGGCTTTGCAGTTAAAAGAGTTCAGAGACCATTAACTCTTTCAGCGCCAAAGGCAGTATTGAGGTTTTTGCAAACAATACTGATTCAGTTGAGTCAGCTCGTAACGAGCTGTCTCACCTGAAATCAGCATCGTTTGCCTTTTAGTTATCAAAATAGTCCAAACTTTTATTACGTGAGAAATGGAGACGCACAATTCTGAACATGGAAGAATCTACTTTAAACAATTTGGCGCTGAAAGAGTTAAAAAAAAGAGAGAACATATTGAGTTAAACAGCCAACAGTATAAAGGCTGTTCATATGGCGTTGATGCGCCAACTTGTCGGACTCTATACTAGTGACAGAGGTTTCACAAAAATAGATGTTCAAGCAGCGGAAGTTGTCAATTATACATGGCGTTCAGTAAGTAAAACGTGTAATCTACCTCGGTAACTATTTTTAACTCGGAATCAATGAGGTTGGATTTCACGGTGTTGGCGCCGCTCTTCATGTGGTCGTAAAGCGTGGGTCTCTTGTCGAACATCTGGCTCGAAAACAACGGAAAGAAACACACCACCATTATAATGATACACGACATACACTTCCGGTCTACATCTCTCATACTCGACATTTCGTATTTTTAATATAGAATTATCTTTTGTAATAATCAACTGTTTTCTTCTTCCGCTACTTTCCAATGTTGTTTACGAGTTATTCCAGTTGTAATCTTAGTTCATCTTTTAATATCTACTTGTACAGTTTCTATAAATTATACATATTTTTATTTATTTATTCCGAACTGATTTCTTTAAAAGTCTTAGTTGCAATTTGAAGTTATATCACTCATAAGTTATATTATTTCGACATGCATATGATCCAAGTATGTGGTATTCTAACGTTGTTACGGTGTTAAATGAAGACTGAACACTGAGTTAGTTACTCAAAAACGAACGACATTACATCCACGTGTAAAATACTACGAGTCAAGACATTAGAAAATAGGTCCTGTTTCATCTGCCAGCAATGAAGAGTTGGCCGAGTAAGTACACACGCAACGTCTCGTTAGACGTTCGACTGTCCGCCTCATTGTTATACGACTGTATATGTATTTTGTATGAAAGAGCTACAAGTGTAGCCCCCTGGGTTCACGTAGAAGTACCGCGTAGTGTTCATCATAAAGACACTTTGCTAGACCCCATTTCGAATGACAAGTCTCACGCTATTTCCGTAACCCTTGTTGACGTTATATCCCCCGGCATAGATTCACACCAGAAATGATTGTACTTGTTCGATGCATGTTGCTATACAACTTAGCCGTTTAATAAAATATTTTGCATATGCCAATAAGTACTGAATTCACATACTAAATGTTTTAAACGACTTTCATTTAGTTTATTTCACTTTGCATATACTTATGTATTTCCTATACGAAAGTGAAAGTCTATAACAAGGGCAAATATGCGGTAAAGGGACGTACGTCAGCAAGAATAAAACGGAAGTAACGGAAAACCATCGAACGTTAACGCCCTGAGGGTCGTTCATGATGTATCATTGATTTTTGTGATGTGTATCGAATTGAAAATGATGTAATTGACAATTAAAAAGTTGCCATTATTGAATTAACATTGAATAATTTCTTTCAGGGTGTTTTGTCACTTGTTTAATTCAACTCGACTCAACTCAACTTTATAAGGCTTTCGGCAAATATACCAGTTCATCTCGTTTTGCCAGTTGCAATAAGTACATTAACTCTTTCAGCGCCATAGGCAATATTGAGGTGTTTGCAAACAATGCAGATTCAGGCGAGTCAGCTCGTAACGAGCTGTCTCACCTGAAATAAGCATTGATTGCCTTTTAGTTACCAAAATAGTCCAAAACTTTCATAAATTGAGAAATGGACATACCCGATTTTGAACATGGAAGAGTCTGCTTTAAACAATTCGGCGCTGAAAGAGTTAACACAGCCAGCAGTGTCACACGGTTATGATAAACAAATACATATTATTCTATTACAGCAATATGAAATATAAGTTAATAACTTAACCCTTTCCCTCATATGACAATTCTGCAGCAGACGACTTTGAACGTATGACAAAAAGTGGAAAACATTGTGGCAAAAGAAGAAATTGCACGTTTTGTGCAATTTCTTCTTTTGTCCCTATGTTTTCAAAAAGCCGTCTGCTGCAGAGGCTTTAACCCTTTTCCTCATACGACAATTCTGCAGCAGACGAATTGGAACGTATTTTGTCAAAACATAGAAAATCTCCATAATTGAATGGATAACCTATGACAAAAAGTAGAAAACATTGTGGCAAAAAGAGAAATTGCACGTTTTGTGCAATTTCTTCTTTTGTCACTATGTTTTCAAAAAGCCGTCTGCTGCAGAGGCGTCAGAAAGCGTCTATATGAGGGAAAGGGTTAAGACACGTCACACGAGGTCCGACCCTCGGGTCTTTATAGCTGAGAATAGAACCAGATCAGCTTGCTATTCTGCACAGTCTGATCACGTACCTTCTGATCGCTGATGACACAAACACACAGAATATATGTTTGAGTTATTAAAACATTAACTAGATATATATACGAATACAATTTGATTGTGATTATCTTTAATCTAAATTTTTCCAAGTTGTCGCGATGCGTGTGACGTGGGTCAACTAGCATGAGACCGCCTGCGTGGTGCAGAGGTAGAACCTCTGCCTCGGGTGTTGGAGGTCGCGGGTTTGATCCCTGGCCGGGACATATGAATTACTTCTAAAATGGTAGAAATGGCTTTTCCTCCATGCCGTTCAGGGTTGTAGAGTAAGCGTTACGACTGACTAGCTGGTGTCAGGATAAAAGAACTAGTAGTACTGGTAAAGTATCCAGGAATCGCCGTGATATAACTGAACAATTGTTGACAGCGGCGTAACACACAAAACAAACAAGCAACAACATAACATCAAGGAAGTAGGTCTGGTGCGTTATTTAGCCCTTTCCAACATAGAACAAGTCTGCAGTAGACGACCTTTGAAACATGTTTACAAATACCTCTATAAAGTAAAATGAATTATTCAATAAAGTTGTAAACTGACATTGTGGCAAAGCGAGAAATTACTCACCATGAGTATCGATCTGCCTTACGAAGTACACATCACGTTCTTCATGGCAGTAGTTAACTCTTTCACTGCCAAAGGAGATTAAAGGATTTTGCAAACAATGCAGATTCAGATGAGACAGCTCTGAAATTTACCTTGTTTGCCACTTAGACATTAAATTTTACCAAATTTCCCATTGGACGAAAAATGGAGTTGTCCAATTTTCAACATGGAAGAGTCGACTTTGTGAAATTCGACAGTGAAAGAGCTAAATGAAATATTCTTCATTTAGAAACTATGAATGTATGTGTTTATTGTTATTATTAGGCTAATTGATTGATTGATTGATTGATTGTTTGTTTTGTGGTTTACGCCGCTTTCAACAATGTTTCAGTTATATCACGGCGTTTCCTGGGTAATTTACCAGTACTACTTGTCCATTTATACTGACACCAGCCAGTCAGTCGTAATGCTCTAACCCCGCAACCCTTGAGCGCCAAGTAAGACAGCCATTACTACCAGCCAGTCAGTCGCAATGCTAACCCCGCAACCCTGAGCGCCAAGGAGGACAGCCATTACTACCATTTTTAAAGTATTAAAGTATTTGGTATGACCCGACCGGGGATCGAACCCACGACCCCCCGCACCCGAGGCGGATCCTTTACCACTACACCACCTTTAAATCTTTAGACTGGAATCAGTGCCTTGTGTTACAGTAGTATTACACTACAAGCATGGAATTACTTCAGGATACGCCGAGTCCCGGTAGCTCAGTCGGTAGCGACGCGGGCTGTCAATCCAGGGGTTGTGCGTTCGAATCCCGGCTCGGCCAACTTTCTTTCCGACGATTGACAAAAGTCAATGCGACATGCGTCATTCGTCTTCCACCAATGGGCTAAGTCTATGTGGAAAAGCAGCCAGTTGATTGGGAAGATTGTTGTGTGGATTACTGGTGTGAGAAAACCAGGAAATGCATGAGTAGATGAACTGGCCGCCGTGATATAACTGAGAAATTGTTAAAAACGGCGTTAAACCCCACTCAATCAATCAATCAATCAATCAATCAATCAATCAATCAATCAATCAATCAATCGGGATTCCCTCTGTCCACAGTAGTTCCTCATTACTAAATATCAGATCGTTTCAGGCTCACATAAAGATGTTTCCATGTTTGTAGATATATATATATATATATATATATATAATGTTAATGGGAGTATCTCCGAATTGTTTAGATAAATGGACCGTTTCCAGTATAGCCCGCATCTAACGTCCTATGGAATAAAAAGCACGAGAACAATATTAGCAATACTGGCATCAATTTCTTGTACCTGCATGGTAATAATGTTTGATATCAATGTCTAAAGATAAATCACCGTGAACAAACAATACGTTCGGGGACCATTTGTTTGTGTTATGCGCTGCGTTCATATATATTTTAGTTACTAGAATGTCACGATACTTCCGTGTACATTATTAGCGGGTTATACCAAAGACTTGAACAATAGTAATAGTGACGCCCAGGGTTGCGGGGATAGTGGTCTAGAGTTCCTTCCCCTTATTACTATCATAGGAAGTCGGGAACCAGACTACGGGGATAGCCGATTACGTCTGGTAACTTATCAAGAAAACGCCGTCACGCGGCTACGAATGAAACACTGTTGAACGCGGCGTATAACACAAAGAAATACATTTCCACTACCAGCGGGAAGGCTGGAATTGTTCGTGATACCGATCATCCGTCAGGAGATCTATGTGTGAAATACATAACTCGAACACATTTCTGAAACGGATCTGTCTTTTGAAAACAGCATAGCAGGAGTTCTGATTGCTCAGGGGTGTATCAACTAATTGGTGTAGAGTCAAGCCTGAGAGACTAACTCCAAGGTTCGAATTATAGACGTGTTATACCGTATATTTAAAAACAGTGCAACCTCTCAAGAGCGACATCTAGCGGAGGCAAAGAAATCAAGCTCTTCTTGAGAGGTATAACACTATAGAAGTGAAACTTTTCCTTGATGATTCTTAACTGATATTGGCACTTCAGAAGGTGACCACTGTGGAAAACATTGTAGGAAAGAGAGAAATTACTCCCAACGACGTGAATTTTTTGCTTTTCCCATATTGTACCCCATCCATTCCGAATATAAAAATACCAGATGTGGGAAACAATGAACTGTTGCTCTAAACAGGTTGTTGCACTACAGAGGTGTCGTTATGAGAGGTAAAAACAGTTGCGTCGTATATTGGCGCCCACTCTTTCGGGAATGTCAATTACGAATTTATCGATTTGGGTATTTAGAAGAGTCAAGAAAATGTTCTCTCTGACGAAAAGGACTGTAAGTGTAGCCCCAGTGAATTCACTCCACAGCCGACAGCGCGTTCATTTTATCGTCGTCTTTACTCTCCGAGGATGCAATCAGCTGGGCTCGAAACTGTAAAACTCTCAACATGTTATCTGTGCTTAGAAATGAAATCTATGCTCCAAATAAGACTTCTCATTGGTCAATTTAGAGAGTGAATTTGCTTTTGACCAATCAGATACTTGAGCACCAAGTCTGAACACAGAGTATATTTTTAAAGTGTTTGGAGTCAGCTGACGAGTTTTAAGGTTACAATACACCAAATAAATTCCTTATTTGATTCCATGTAAATTTACTGGTTTCAGTCCTCAATTGTCACACTTTCTAAACGTTTCTCATGTAGAACACCGTATCTCATTGAAAAGTGTTACCTCTAAGCTTTAAAACAATCCAAAGAAAATGGGGGGGGAGGGGGGTCATGCATTATGCAAGAAAGAATTCACCAGGCGAAAATAGTTACCGTCATTTTTGACCAAATCGGGCCCGGACAAAACCGGTGTTTACCATTCATTCTCTATTTTCACTTTCAAACAGGGTCAAAATAATAAAAGAGATCAAATCAATCATTTCCAGTGCATCCTATACACATTTACAATGAATTTAAACTCAATGTTATATACTCAATGCATTCTGGCTATGGTATACACTCATTTCTACGCAAACAAAGTTTTTTAGGGACTATTTGGTTCTAGATCAGCATGACCGCGGATGTATTTGGCGTAATTTGTCATTAACCCTATCCCACTTACAACAAAAGCTAAAGCAGGCGACTTTGAAAAAATCTATACTATAAAAATAATCTGTATAAATGAAAGTATCAATATTGAATACAATTGAAAACATTGTGATAAAAGGAAGAAATGTTCATTATGAGTAATTTTACCTATTGATACGATGTTTTCAAACGTCGTCTGCTACAAATGCATTAACAATGAGGTCTGCACGTGGGAGGGAGGGTTAAACTATCTCGTGTTGATGAAGCATGATATGCCTATTTTTACTGCCGTCTGATTGTAAAATATCTGAGTTAAATAGTTCAACATCCAGGGGTCTGAAAGCATGACTTTTAAATTCAGTTGAAATTTTGTTAGGAAAATAAGAAATGATTAATTTCTTCTTTTTCGCACGATGTTTCTAAAAAGTCGTCTGCAACAAAGGCATCCGAAATAGTCAATCGGAACTCCTCGGGTAATTCCGTCATCTATCATATCATCCAGTGGTGAATCATTCATCACCGAGGTATTCCGATTGCGAAAATAGTCTGTGTGTGTCTAGGGAGTGGTTACGTCTGGAGTAATACGTGCACTTTATCCAAATAAGGTTATAATCTATATCGATGGGTGCGATTTGATCCACTTTTGTTCATGGAAGACATAATAACCCTTTCCAACCTGAAGACACATTTTTTTTGACGCAATAGCTGAAGACCACTTTTGAAAAGATTGTGGCCAAAGGAGAAATTGCTCATGATGAGCAATTTCTCCTTTGGCCACAATGTTTTCACCTTTGTTTAACAATTAAGCTATCTTTTATGGAGATTTTTCAGGCAATTGTCACTATGTTTTCAAAGTCGTCTGCTGCAGATTTGTAGTATGTGGGAAAGGGTAAACTTTTACTTTTGTTGTGTGAAAAGTGCAGAGCCAGATCGGCCTGTGCATCCACACAGTTGGATCAAGATCTACACTATTCACACATTACTTTCATAAGCATGTCAGAAGCTTTTGTCAACTGGTGTAGATAAGAGTGAACAGATGTACTGGATGATCTTAATCTACACTCCTGTACATCCACAAAGTCGGATCAATATCTACACTTTTCACACATTACTTACATAAGTATGTCAGAAGCTTCTGTCAACTGGTGTAGATAAGATTGAACATAATTATGTGCAGGATGATCTGAAACTACACTGTTCAGAAATATCAACTTGTACCCGATTTACCATGGACGGGCTCGTATATCAGTCACCTACATTATATATAATCGAAGGAGTACCCATATATACATGTATATAGAGTTCATGATATGATGTCTTTCATTAACCCTTTCCCACATACAACAATTATACAGCAGACGACTTTAACCCTTTCCCTCATACGACAATTCTACAGCAGACGACTTTAACCCTTTCCCTCCTACGACAAATCTGCAGCAGACGGCTTTAACCCTTTCCCTCATACGACAATTCTGCAGCAGACATATTTTGTCAAAAAATAGAAAATCTCTATAATTGAATGGATAACCTATGACTAAAAGTGGAAAACATTGTGGCAAAAGGAGAAATTGCTCGTTTTGAGCAATTTCTTCTATTTTTACTATGTTTTCAAAAAGCCGTCTGCTGCAGAGGCGTCAGAAAGCGTCTATATGAGGGAAAGGGTTAAGTCGTCTGCGTTACAAACGTCTTAGAAAAAATCGTAACATCTGGAATTTCGTTTCGATTTAAAAACAATGTAGTTTAAGGAGACATTTTTTATCGTTTAGAGCATTTTTTTTCTGTTTCACCACAATGTTTTTGAAAGTCGTCTGTTGCAACAGGGCCAGATGTCTTCTTCACCGGAGTTCCGAAACTGGAACACAGATCGTTCTCCGTTCTCACACATGAACTGTTTGCTCAAAATAAGACTTTTGATTGGTCAATTTCGTGAATGTAATTGCTTTTGACCAATGAGATGCTTGGGTAAAAAACCTAGAGCACTGCAGAGTTTAGTAGTTGAAGTCCTGGGGGTAAGGAGAAGGCGATTATTAAATTGCATGACCTAGCATTATAAGTTTTTATTTCCAAATAAAAAAGACTTTTAACACGCTATGTTATTAGTCGCCGGGCAGAAGCCCGCGACTTCTATTTTTAATAGGTTTTCTGAAATCACATGGGAGGGGGGATTATTATTAGAAAGAAACACATTTAGATGTCTTGAACATATTACAATTGTGTTTGTTTAAAAACACTAAGTAATGACACATCTAAAATGAAATAAATATTCCGATGTTTAAGGTATTTTCAGTTTCTTTATTTGGACTCGCATTTATGTTTTTTTGTTTTATTTACGAAGACAAAACAGTCCCTATTAGCTAGACTGGTATACATTTATTTTACACTATATACTACATGTAATCAAAAGGCGATAACTACAAACCTTTACGTCGCAGTCTAATTTGTTTACTTACGCGCACCTGCGTGACTCGCGAATACCAACTGCGTAGATCAATCTCCTTTGCAGAGAGCCGCTCTTTACACTCACTTACAAATAGTAAATTATAGGTGATTTAAAATGTTTATTTGGTTCGAAACAAATGAAGAAAAGAACAAATCGAGATAAAACTGGTTTTAATGGGAAAATGACTTTGAACGAACACTCTCTGCCTATAAAGAGAGTTTCAAGAACGACACCTCTGCGAATAAGAAAGAATCGGGTCTTTCGTACAAAATTATTTCGTCCTTGACTATTTTAAATGTGTCATTTAATTCCCTAAAGGCATATTGCTTCCGATCTGCATAGTGTTATGCATCATTGACACAAGGGCGCTCATCATATTATAATTTTAAAACATGAGTAGTTTGTTATTTTCATTATAAAAAAGGAAGGAAAGAATTAAAATAAATCAACATGTTGTAGGGCTCAGTTTATGTTTGAAATTAAGCCTTTTAAATTATACAACTCTCAATTTCAATGAGATTTAACTGTTTAGTTGATATTATATTTCGAAGGTAGTCTAATTTATAAATATTGGACTACATTTCAACATTTGTTAAAGTATGATATAATTAGGACGCCAATCTAATATCATTTTGAGAAAAAGAGAAAACTCATGTCTTCAGCGATTTAACCCTTATCTCATTGTTTTAAAAGTAGATTGCTACAAATGTGTCCACTGTTGATTTTAAAAGAGGAAAGGTAAAATGACGTGCTATTGCATGCAAATCCTAAATTGTCTGTTTTGTGGTTTTATTGAAAAATAATAAAACTCAAATATTCTGACAAACATCTTGAAAAGTGTATGTGGAATTCACAAATCTTATAATTATTCCTTAATGACAGCACTGTATACATACTAAGACTAATGATTGGCAAGATAACTCATTTCCATTACTGTTTATGATCAATAATTAGTTGGTTGTGTGTATGGTCAACCTACTTTGGAATGGAGATTGATCATAAACAATGAAAGGCTTCAATTATCATTTACTTCGTTGACAAAACAATGCAAGTTATGATACATTTTCACTTGACCCCACCCCTGATGTTCCAATATGCCCCTCAGTTGATAACTGTTTATTCAACTACTATAATGTTAGTGTTATGCATAACTGCACTATGGATATCCGGCGACAATGATGCGTTGCATCAACTTTCTCTTGTCTTTCGAATTAAAAAGGGTATTAAAACATCTGTCATCTGAATAGTCAACGTGTGACAAACAAAATCTCCATTATTGTTTTACGTGTCCATGTCAATGTGTAAAAAAGAATAACGAAAACGATTTGAGGAAATGCTGAAATAATCGTAAAATCGCCCCTCCAATATTAATATAATTCTACAAATTGGACGAGTTCAAACCAGATAGTCGTAAGGTTGTATTTATAAATTAATACACACATAGCCGAGTTACTAGTTAGATCGTGCGTACGATTACCTTGACATATTGAAGTTTAACCCTTTCACACATACAACAATTTTGCAGCAGACGACTTTGAAAACATCTGGTTCATAAATATGTTACACTTCTCTGAATGAAAGAAGAGCTGACAACGTTGTGACAAAAGGAGAATTTGCTCATTAGCCACAATGTTTTCAAACGTCGTCTGCTGCAAAGGGGTCGGAAAGCGTCTGTTTGTGGGAAAGGGTAAGACATATCATAATAAAGAAATAGTGATTTTGAAATACATGCGAGTATATATTCTTTAATTTTTCAAAAATAATATTTCCTTCTACAAATAAACAATAATTAAATTTTAAAAAATTCGTAATACAAATTCGAACAATTAGGTCTTTCCCTCATATAGACGCTTTACTAATGATGCATACGACTTTTTGTAAACATGGCGACAACAGAAGAAATTGCTCAAAACGAGCAATTCCTCACCATGTTTTCAACTATATTCAATTATTGTACTTTCGTTTTAAGGGAGTTTCCGATTTTCTTTCAAGTATGTTTTCAAAATCTTCTGCTGCAGAGTTGCTGTTTGGGGGGAAGGGTTAAATTCCCTTAATATTATCATTCGCAACATCTACAAATCGATACCCCTCAATACACGAGCTACCTTAGCCTTCTGACGGGCAGTAGTGCTGCGTGGATGTTTCGTTTGTAGGACAAACGTAACGGGGTTGATACATATACTTGACCGATCAGTAGCCAGGTACCCACACCCTGTACTCTCTAAAATATCGTATTAATAATATATTCATATCGAATTTCAAATGAGGCCAAGGTTCAGTTAATAAACGTGTAAGCAACAATCACATATGAAAAATATGCAGCAGACGACTTTGAATTTATCAAGGCAAAAATATGGGGAAAAGATCTGTAAATGAAAGAGTAGTTTTCCAATAGAGTGGAAAACACTGTGGCAAAAGAGGAAAAGTGCTCGTTATGAGCAATTTCCCTTTCTTGCCACAATTTTTATCAAAAGTCGTCTGTTGCAAAGAACGTCAGAAAGCGTCTGTATGTTAAAAAGGGTTAACAAGGAAACGGGTCCAGTCTAGATAACAAATACTATAAATAATGCAAGGTGTATTGTAAAGTTACGCCTCTGAATATTAAGTTCATGTTTTTAAATGTGTGTTCGTTCTCATTTTGTCGATACGAACTACAGATCATTATATTTTAACTATACGATATACAATTCTAGTACGTTGTGTTTTACTTATTCGAGCTATTAATTAGACGAACTTGACAGTGTCTCGAATGATCGATATATCGAATTATTTCAACAACTAAATATGGCTGGAGTAAAAGCTCACGTCGCGATTTTCCACGCGTTTGCGGCTATAGTGTATTTCTACTGTCTTGGATATGATTTGCTGTATATAGATGTGAATAGGAATACCTACGGAGGGAAATTCAAGTTTTTAACCTTTTTAGATGTTGTAAGTAAAACTAGATTAGTTTCGTATGATTATTTGCTGGGCTCTAGATAAGAAGAGTATTTCACATCACCAAATCCTGACCTGACCCTCAAACCCTATGTTGTGGGTACTCAGAAGAATCGTCTCAGTGAGACGATTATTTTGAGTACCCACCACATAGGGTTTAGTAGAAAGAGAAATGTATTACTTGACAAAATTGACCTGACCCTGACCTCTGTTCGAATTTACATATTATCAAAGTGTGACTGTTTGTCACCCCCCCATGTGGATCTTTTACAAATGATCAATTTGATGGAGAGTGCTCGATTGATTGGTGTTTTGTGCCGCTTCCAACAATATTTCAGTTACATCACGGCGTTTTCTGGTCCATTTATCCTGACACCAGCCGGTCAGTCGTAATGCTAACCCCGCAACCCTGAGCGCCAAGGAGGGCAGCCATTTCTTCCATTTTAAGGCATTGGTTTGACCAGGCCGGATATCGAACCCGCGACCTCCCGCACCTGAGGCGGACACTCTACCACCACACCATACAAAAGAGAGCTACAAAAACAACACAGAGAATAAATGAAACATCTGTAAAAACCAGGCTCAATTTGAAAAAGAGCTGTACAACCTTAAGAAAAGATGAACATTCGCTCGTATTGAGCAATTTCTACCTTTTCCAAAACGTTTTCAAACGTGTATAGAGGCAAATGTTCATCTTTCCTTAGGGTGTTACAGCTCTGTATTAGAGAAAAGGTTTATGATAAAATGATAACGTATTTGATTTATCAATTGAATCGTACTTCTTAATAACCTCTAATTGTGCATTTTATTAAACGAATTTCAATTTTTCCCCAACGTTTAGAAAATGATAACGTTGCTGGGGATTCAGAAGCGATCGATTAAACTTTTTTCGGCGATAGCTGATTAACCTGAGTTTTGACCTAGATGTTAAACAAATGATCTAGATTGTAGACCAATCAAATGTTGTATTTAATGAATAATGTCGAAGAAATAAAGGAAATGAAATTTTTTGATTGGTTCATAGTTAAGTTGGCGATCCTACGAGAGGCACTAATAATGAATGAATGAATGTATATTGTTTTATGGCGCATCGACAGCTAAGGTCATTTAGCGCGCAATTAATTTTAATTATTCATGATCCCTGGGTAAACAAACCAGTACTAGGCTAAAAAATTGAGGCACTAATAAAGTGAAGCTTTAAAATGAAATGTTCTGCATATTAACCTTTATTGTTTTCCCTAAAAAATAAATTTCAGTGAAAAAAATCAGTGAAAACGTATGAAATATAATATTTATGAGCGAAATATAATATTTAAGAACAACATATAATAGTTTAGCAACAAAATATTAATTCTTTTTGAAACATGATAATTTTTCAGTTATTTATCGTCAATTGAAATGTATACACCTCTTGGGAGCCGCGCGTAATCTCCAGTCATGTGACGGGGTATTCTCGGCCTTGATAATCTATTTATAGAAACTGAAGCTGGATGGAGATTGCCGATTAGCCTTTGGTAAACACATAGATTATTGTTACGATTTAGTAGTTGATACTGAGATAAAGATATAAACAAGTTGATTCCATCGTTTCCGTTTAGTATTTAATAATTTCTGAGAGTTTACATAATGTTGGCTGACACGTGGTTCTAAAAAGAAAGAGTTAAACAAAAAAACGCGCAAACTACACTCGATTACCGATTACCGATTCTATATCTTTTAAAGAACAATGTTCTAATCGCACAATGTTCCAACTGGTTCACGATTATAATGCATTACCAATTCAAGGAGCTGTCGAGTTCTTAGATATACAACACATTATCGCGCAAATTTTATAATTCATGAAAAATTACTGATTGTTTTGATTATTAACAAAACCTTTCTGATATTCAAATCAAATAATATGCGCATGTTCCAGTACTTAGTGGTTTCTATATTGATCGCCGTTTATCTTTTTTCTATATCAACCGACCTACTAGCTACCCGGAAGTTGAAACTGTCAAAGCTTTGAGCGGGTCATTATTGCTTTATATACTGCCTGCCAGTTGACCGATATTCCTGTGGAAGAATTATTTCACCGACACTTGCTATCGGGTATAATTTACCATATATAAATAAAGAGTACTTGTAACTTTAACGATCTATAATACTTTTATTAATTAAGTTATCGCTTAGCTGCAAACGACTCCACAAAATATAATTATCTATCTTTAATATGTATATTTTATTTTTCGAGAAAAATATTATTTAAATAGTCTCTTTTTAGGTTGACTAAACGTTGTAAATATCATATAGACAAGGAACAAAATAAAAGTACCCCTTCACTTATAATCGATGTATATCAAATATTATTATACATATTTCTTAGGTGCAAACGGTCTCGGATGCGGCACTTCTACATCTACAATGTAACTTTATTTTAGTAATACAATGTGTGCATGGAGGAAGAATCGCCCTTTATAAATCATTTTTACTTTTCGTTAACAAAAACATGTTTCCTACATTTATCAAAAATGTATTTTCCTCTGTGCATTTTTTTTTTAAAATTTCATTTCTTATTTTGAGGCAAAAAAGCCCATAACAGGTAATAGCCTATACTTGATGTTTCTCTTGTGGATGTTATCTATTACGGGCCGGTGGCCTAAGTAATATTTGAATTCAAATTGGCATTGTCATTGCCACTATGCTGCTGCTACTACTACTACTACTACTACTACTACTACTACTACTACTACTACTACTACTACTACTACTACTACTACTACTACTACTACTACTACTACTACTACTACTAGTATACTACTACTACTACTACTACTACTACTACAACAACTACTACTACTACTACTACTACTACTACTACTACTACTACTACTACTACTACTACTACTACTTCTATTACTACCACTACTACTACTAATAATAATTCAACTACTACTACTGCAACTACTACTACTACTTCTGCTATTTCTATACTACTACAACTACTATTAACACTACTACAACTACTTCTTCTACTTCTCAGTGTCAGCCTTCTCCTTTTCAAATGTCAATCATGGCCTTTACACAAACTCTATTTCTATTTTCCTCCAACTTGAAACATACTTAAAAACTTAAGTGGTACTTTGAATATCACACGGAAAATAAGACCCTATGTTTGTTAAAACAATAGATAAACGAAACCGGACACAATAGACAACGTCAAGAGTTGATTTGTATGTATATGTGCTCATTATCCATGCTGATATAGTACTTTGTGAAAAATACAGCGTTTTTGAAGGGTAGAACTGGTTCAACTCCAGACTAATCATTGCTGCACACATCTTTTGTAAAACTGGGAAAACAAGAACTTTCAACATAATTTAAGTAATATAACGGCAACATTTTACATGTATACACGTTTCTCAATGTTGAACAACTTAGTAAGATTGTGTATGAAGACTTTGTAACTTAAACAAAGAAACGTTCAAAACATTTAGTGACAGAAAGTAATTTGGTGATTAAACATCCCTGATAAGATTCTTTCGAATAGTATATGTGTTTGTTTTTTCTGTTTTCTTCTTTTTTGTTGTTTCTGCCTTTTGTGTAGGGTTTTTATCATTATTATCATTTTATAAAATAGATAACAATAATACAGTAAATTTAGTGACAGAAATTAATTTGGTACTTGACTTCTATTAAGCATTTCTGTAAAGCTTCTTCAGTATAATTATATTTGATTTTTTTTTTTTCCCCTTTTTTATATATATATTTTTCTGATCGGGTATTTTGTATTTTGTAGCTAATGTACATTTGAAATGACGAGGAACATAAATAAATTTCAAGTCAAATAATAAATTAATTGAAAATTTAATTTAATTTGAGTATCATGCAAAATATATGCATATATAATAACTCATGTACATTAGAAATGACGATAAACATTAATTGAGCCGTCCCGCGATAAAAACCATCATCATGGCCTCTGCGTAATGTATCGATCTAGATCAGCCTGCGCAGTTCGCACAGACTGATCCGGGCCGACACATTCGGATAGAGGTAAAGAGTAATCATTCCTGAAACAGAAAATCCAGAGGAAGCGAACAGTGTCTGTCCGTGCTAGTCTGCGCGGCATGCTTCGGTTGATCCGTGTCGATACTTTACGCAGAGACCACAATATTGGTTTTCTCGCGGGTTCGAGTCAAATAATAAATTAATTGAAAATTTAAATTATTTTGAGTATCATGCAAAGTATATGCATATATAATAAGACAAAATATGATTAAGTTTATTGAATTTGGTCTATTTCATGTTGTCCACGTGTAAAATCCTAGAAAAAAAATGTAAACTTGAAATAGAACTGTTGCTTTTTGTCCGGCTATCAGGGCAAAACAATGTTGCTTTGGATCCCGTCACTTTGTATTTAATTACCTTTTAATTGAGAACATGATATAATCATTTTGAATGGATTTATTTTTACTCCACAGTCAAACTAAGCAGGTATCCTACTATTTTCAGAATTTGTTTGTCTCATTTCGTATTTGTCTTATTCATTATATTTTAAAGTATCAATTTAGTCACGAGCAGAAAGGTTATAGTCAGGTCTGGTCTAACCTGTTCGCAACACGATCCAACTCGCGCACAGCAGGTTAAGGGTTAACGTTTGAAGCTTATGAAGTTATTTTGTTGTACAAAACTGATTAAAAGTGTGGTTTTCATATACTGGTCTCATTTTAGGACAATACTTTAAACTAAGAAATAAATTAGTATGTGAATAGCAAATGTTGAATTTATTTCTATACATCAGTGTTCGTAGGATCGCTTTTTTTTTTATAATGAATATGCATATTACTAGTTTATTTGCTGTTTTTCTCTCTTGAATATGAATATGTATATACTGATGTCATATAATGTTTTAGTTCAGATGAATTTATACGATTCTATACATGATACATTTTCATCTACAAATGTTTGTATAATATATTTGTGTGTTTTATATGTGAAATTCAAGTTTATGTGGAGCGTGTGTCACTAAATTACGATTGAAACCGGGTGTCCCTGGTTCGATCCCCAGTCGCGGCACTACGGTCATTAGTTTAAACTTATTTATTTTAAATCGATTGCGAAACAAGCTTTAAGCTTATATTAATCACGCTCGATGTCTGCTTCCTGGATACTTAACCAGTACTCGCGCCGTTTGTGTGGAAAAATCCCAAAGGCAGAACCCGCTCATCACGGGATTCGAACCCGGGACCTTTGGTACAAGAGGCCGACGCTCTACCTCTGTACCACTGTCTTCCACGGTCATTGTGGAGCCTATTACTGGTTTGTTTGCCCAGGGATCATGAATGAGTGACCTGTCGCCGTGATATAACTGAAATAATG
This sequence comes from Serripes groenlandicus, assembly GCA_031761405.1. Taxonomy (NCBI): domain Eukaryota; kingdom Metazoa; phylum Mollusca; class Bivalvia; order Cardiida; family Cardiidae; genus Serripes; species Serripes groenlandicus. The sequence goes on along the minus strand of JASEVX010000013.1, from coordinate 13,557,939 downwards.
TTGAAAGGGGCGTAAAACCCCAATAAAAAAATAATTAAAAAAACCAACACTAAATTACGAACTTCATTATTAGTCGCCGGGCAGAAGCCCGCGACTTCTATTTTTAATAGCTTTTCGGAAATGACATGGGAGGAGAGTTATTATTAGAAAAAAAACAAATTTAAATGTCTTGAACATATTACAATTGTGATTGTTTAAAAACACTTAGTTATGACACATCTAAAATGAAATAAATAATCCGATGTTTTAGGTATTTGCAGTTTCTTTATTTTGACTCGCATTTATGTTTTTTTGTCTTATTTACGAAGACAAAAGAGTCCCTGCTAGACTTGCTGCAGACTGTTATGTGTCAATATCGAAATAAATCTCCTTTTAGTAGCAACTTTAACTTACTGAATGTTATTTTCATGTTCAAAGAAATGTCTTGATGTATGTATAATTCGTTTAATAATGTAAATCCATGAATATCTAAAATAGGAACTGTTTCTAAGCTAAAGATGTTGATCAAGTGACTACCGAATACCGACTGCGTTGATAAATCTCCTTTGCAGAGAGCCGTTCTTTACACTCACTTACAAATAGTTAATTATAGGTGATTTAAAATGTTTATTTGGTTCGAAACAAATGACGAAAAGAACAAACTGAGATAAAACTAGTTTTAATATAAAAATTACTTTGAATGAACACTCTCTGCCTATACAGAGAGTGTAAAAAACGACAATTATGCGAAGAAGAAACGAATCGGGTCTTTCGTACAAGGTTATTTCGTCCTTGACAATTTTAAATTTGTCATTAGATTCCCTACAGACGTTTTGCTTGCGATCTGAATAGTGTTATGCATCATAAACACAAGGGCGCTCATCATAATATCATTTTAAAACACACTATCTGCCTATAAAGAGAGTGTAAAGAACGACAACTATGCGAAGAAGAAACGAATCGGGTCTTTCGTACACAATTATTTCGTCCTTGACAATTTTAAATGTGTTATTAGATTCCCTACACGCATTTTGCTTGCGATCTGCATATTATTATGCATCATTGACACAAGGGCGCTCATCATTATATAATTTTAAAACATGAGTAGACTAATGATTGGCAAGATTACTCATTTCCTGTTTATGATCAATTATTAGTTGGCTGTGTATATGGTCAACCTACCTTAGAATGGAGATTGATCATAAACAAGGAAATACTTTAATTATATTTCAATGAAGGACATTCACTTCGTTGACAAAAATAATGCAAGTAATGATACATTTTCACTTGACCCCACCCCTGATGTTCCAATATGCCCTTTAGTTGATAACTGGTTTTTTTCAACTACTATAATGTAAGTGTTATGCATACTTGCAGTATGGATTTCCGGCGACATTGATGCGTTGCATCAACTTTCTCTTGTTCTAACCATATACAGATTAAACCTAGTGTACTGGCTCGTTGTCCAACACGACTATCCCCTAGGCGTTTATTGTTTTACAATTCTCTTCACAGCGTGTGATCAATTATCGGTAAATCACGGAACCTTATGGAGATTAACGAATATATTGCTTCCGTGGGCAGATAGGATTATCGATATTTAATGATTTAACTGATGATCGAAATTCTTGGGTATGTCTATTTCGCGTCTGGCGATTTAGGGGGTCTTATTGACATTCCAACTTGGCATCATTACAATTTGCATTAACGTAAAAGTAGTGGGGCTACACCTCTAGTTTTATTGTCAGAAGATGCATGCAGGTCTATGTAACGGCGTATGCGTCTTCACCGTATGTTCCCGAAACTATACAAAATACTTGGATCTACTATACAGCAATAGACATAACAATGTTAAGTTCATATCTATATATACATGTATGTATGTATGTATAATTGTCATATTGAGTTGTTCATATGTAACACACATTTAATTCAATTTTGTTCATGTTTCATTTCATTTTGTTTATGTTTCAGGCCCTCATGGAAGATTGACTTGCATACTATGTACTATGTCAAATGAGTGTACCTTATTATTAGTAGCCTTTATTATTCATTATTTATTATTATTATTATTATTATTATAGTAGTAGTAGTATTAATAGTATATGCATTAAGACACCAAGTCGAAAGACGATAGAAGCGGCTCAATCAGAAGTAGTATTTAAACGTACATGTTTCTTCATTACATCGATCGTATCGATGGTGTAGTGGTAGAGCGTTTGACTTGGGTGTGGAAGTTCGCGGGTTCGATCCCCGGCCAGGTCATACCAAAGAATGGTATTAATGGCTCCCCTCCTTAGCGTTTGTGGTTGCGGGGTTAGTATTACGACTGAGTGACTGACTGGCTGGTGTCAGAATCAATGGACCAGTGGTACTGGTAGCTTACACAGGAAACGCCGTGATATAACTGAAAGATTGTTGAAAGCGGCGTTAAACACCAACCGATCAATCGACATTAACGCGTTCATGCTTAATGAAGACCGAAAATGCATGATATAATACCGAGCGGTCTTATAACAACTTGTATAACTCCATAACCGATAACCACGGAGAACCGCATCAAGCCTCGCCAATGTCCAATCAATAACGATTATCCTTGCACGAAATAGATAGCATGTCAATATCATCCAGTAATGATAAATAACCTTGTGGACTCTGCGTAAATTATCGTCCCGGATCAGCCTAAGCATGCCGTGCAGGCTAACCCGGATAGACATTTTTCGCCTTCTGTGGATTTTTCTATTTCAAGAATCATTACTCTATACTCTATCTCCCTGAGACGGAATGTGTCGGCCCGAATCCGTCTACGCGGACTGCGCAGGCTGATCTGGGTCGATACATTACGCAGAGGCCATAATGTTGGTTTTCTCGCGGGACGGCTCTTATCATGTCAATATCATCCAGTAATGATAGAGGTGGTTTAATCCTTTCCTACGTACGACAAATATGCCAGGTACAACATTAAAAACATCTAGGCAATAATATGGAATATAAATTATTGCATCAGTGTCTATTAATACTTGATTCACTGACCCTGATCGATTTAATGTGAAAACAGTTATGGCAAAGGAAGGCATTGAACATTGCTCGCTCATTATTAGCAACTTCTTTTGATGATGCAATATTTTCAAAAGTCGTCTGTTGCAGATGCATCAAAATGAGTCTGCATCTGGGAAAGGGTTAAGTCTAGCCGTACTGGTATCGCAACCGTGCATCTTTCAGTGATAGCGCATCGTCACGGAAGTCCCACTCGGCCACCGTGTTGAGGCGGTTAGAGTGTAGAGAGTAAATCGAGGGCTTGGCGTGAAACGGTTGTAACTTAAAACCTATTTTGAAAACCCTGGTTTAGGGGCAATTTTGACCCTTTTGTAAACAATGCAAATTTAGGTGCCATTGCTCAGAACGAGCAATGGCACCTAAATTTACATTGTTTACCAAGAAAAGTGATTTAACGCTTATAAAGACTTTATGGCGAGGTGATTTACCTTGGTAAAAAAATACCAATTTTAGATACAACTGTTTCACGCCAAGCCCTCGAAATGTCTGCCCTCCTTGGTGCTTCTGATTGTGGATATAGCATTTCGGCTGACAAATTGGTGTCCGCTTAACGAATACCGTTTGTACTGTTAATATACCGTGGTATAACCAAAGGATTGTTGAAAGCGGAGTAAAAACGCGTTTAAAACTAAACAAACAAACAAATCCCTGATCTGTCAAAGAGACACCGTGGTACAGTACTGTATTTCTAAAATACTGTTGAAGGCGTAGTAAACCCGCTGTTCAAACTAGACAAACAAACAAATCCCTGATCTGTCAAAGAGACACCGTGGTACAGTACTGTATTTCTAAAATAATGCTGAAGGCGTAGTAAAACCGCTGTTCAAACTAGACAAACAAACAAATCCCTGATCTGCCAAAGAGACAACGTGGTACAGTACTGTATATCTAAAATACTGTTGAAGGCGTAGTGAAACCGCTGTTTAAACTAGACAAACAAACAAATCACTCTTCTGACGTGGCCGATGCTTGTTCATAAGTATCCCTTTCCCACATACATACGCTTTCTTACGACTTTGTAGTAGGATAGTTTTGAAAACGTAACAAGCAATTCTCCTTTTGCCACACTAAATGTTACAGCTTTATTCAATACAATTTAATATTCATTCTAACATGACGTTGTTTTCCTTGCCTATAGACAGCGAAGAAAATAACCGTTGATTATTCGTCAATAACCAATGGAAATGCACTACTTTTCACATTGGCTATTCCAGTTATCCCCCCGCGTATAAGCCTGTCATTCAGCGTCACGTGATGTAAAGAAACATACATGTGTATACTACGTCGTCTGCAATGGCTGACTCGATATTTTATTTATTTTATTTTTATTTATTTTACATTGATTGCGAAACAAGCTTTCAGCTTGGATTAATCATGCTCGATGTCTGCTTCCTTGAGACTTAACCAGTACTCGTGCCGTTTTGTGTGGAAAAATCTCAAAGACAGGACCCGCTCATCACGGGACGCGAACCAGGGACCTTTGATACGAGAGGCCGACGCTCTACCTCTGCACCACTGTAACGTTATGACGTCAAACCGCTCACGTGACGTCACTTTCCTAGTCACGCCCACAGAAAAAATTTAAGTTAAGAACCCCTATTAAAAGCTTTCTCCAAGAATCCAAACTAAATGTATGAGAAATCTAAACACACCGTTGTTTGCACTGGATCTCGGACAAGTTTTAGGTTGAATTTCAGGTTTCTAGCTGATTCCGTTATTTGCTGGTGCGAGATCTACAGAAATATGTTGTGAAAATGTCGATTTTTCAGGTTTTAACCTAAAAAATATCTGAAATTAGATTATTCCCAGATATAACGAACACGCCCAGACCTAGATCACATTGAGTTCTATAAGTGTGGGGAATTTCAGCGAAATTTCTTTGTCCTCAAATCGCTGAATTTTCGGACACATTGTGACACAATAGCCCTGTAGACATTCGTTCCGTAGAACAGAATAGAATAATTCTGCTCCACTACACTCATTCTATACATATTGTTAACTTGTGTAGTACAATGAAAACTAAATAATTAATTAAATAAAATTACATTGTCTTGTTGCTGAGTCTACCCCTCTTTGTCGTTTTTTTCTGCAGTTATGCGTATAATGCAGTGGGTAGTCACAATTGATGGAACAGCAAACTGGTGGGTAAACTGGTTTGCTAAATAGTGCATTTATTTCCCTTTGTTAAGGTGTCGGGTCATGTTAGAATCGAAATGAAACTATCAAAAACCTTGGTTTATTGGCGAATAACCAATGGTTTGTCGTTCTGATGCGTTGTAATTAACCACTCAGGCCGTAGGCCTTCGTGGTTAATTCCTGCGCATCAGAACTCCAAACCATTGGTTATTCGCCAATAACCCACGGTTGTTGATAGTTTATTTCTTAATTCATTGATAGAAATAAAGATAGAGAAATACGGTCTCTGTGGTGTAGTGATAGAGCGTTCGCTTCGGTTGCGGAAGTCACGGGTTCGATTCCCGCCCGGATCATACCACATGCTTTTTAAATGCTAGCTTTCCCTCATTCAGTGGCTCTCAGGACTATTTGATTATCATGACGACTGGCTCGGTGGTATCAGGATACATGGACCTGTAGAACTGGACATAACTGACTCTGTGCTATCAGGATACATGGACCTGTAGAACTGGACATTTACTGACTCTGTGCTATCAGGATACATGGACCTGTAGAACTGGACATTACTGACTCTGTGGTATGAGGATACATGGACCAATAGAACTGGACATTACTGACTCGGTGGTATCAGGATATATGGACCTGTAGAACAGGACATTACTGACTCGATGGTATCAGGATACACGGACCTGTAGAACTGGACATTACTGACTCGGTGGTATCAGGATATATAGACCTGTAGAACTGGACATTACTGACTCGATGATATCAGGATACATGGACCTGTATAACAGGACATTACTGACTCGATGGTATCAGGATACATGGACCTGTAGAACTGGACATTACTGACTCGGTGGTATCAGGATATATAGACCTGTAGAACTGGACATTACTGACTCGATGGTATCAGGATACATGGACCTGTAGAACAGGACATTACTGACTCGGTGGTATCAGGATATATAGACCTGTAGAACTGGACATTACTGACTCTGTGCTATCAGGATACATGGACCTGTAGAACTGGACATTACTGACTCGGTGCTATCAGGATATAAGGACCTGTAGAACTGGACATTACTGACTCGGTGCTATCAGGATACATGGACCTGTAGAACTGGACATTACTGACTCTGTGGTATGAGGATACATGGACCTGTAGAACTGGACATTATTGACTCTGTGGTATGAGGATATATGGACCTGTAGAACTGGACATTACTGACTCTGTGGTATGAGGATACATGGACCTGTAGAACTGGACATTACTGACTCGGTGGTATGAGGATATATGGACCAGTAGAACTGGACATTACTGACTAAGTGTTATCAGGATATAAGGACCTGTAGAACTGGACATTACTGACTCGGTGCTATCAGGATACATGGACCTGTAGAACTGGACATTACTGACTCTGTGGTATGAGGATACATGGACCTGTAGAACTGGACATTACTGACTCTGTGGTATGAGGATATATGGACCTGTAGAACTGGACATTGCTGACTCTGTGGTATGAGGATACATGGACCTGTAGAACTGGACATTACTGACTCGGTGGTATGAGGATATATGGACCAGTAGAACTGGACATTACTGACTCGGTGCTATCAGGATACATGGACCTGTAGAACAGGACATTACTGACTCGGTGGTATCAGGATATATAGACCTGTAGAACTGGACATTACTGACTCGGTGCTATCAGGATATAAGGACCTGTAGAACTGGACATTACTGACTCTGTGGTATGAGGATACATGGACCAGTAGAACTGGACATTACTGACTCGGTGGTATCAGGATATATGGACCTGTAGAACAGGACATTACTGACTCGATGGTATCATGATACACGGACCTGTAGAACTGGACATTACTGACTCGGTGCTATCAGGATATAAGGACCTGTAGAACAGGACATTACTGACTCGATGGTATCAGGATACATGGACCTGTAGAACTGGACATTACTGACTCGGTGCTATCAGGATATAAGGACCTGTAGAACTGGACATTACTGACTCTGTGCTATCAGGATACATGGACCTGTAGAACTGGACATTACTGACTCTGTGCTATCAGGATACATGGACCTGTAGAACTGGAGAATTACTGACTCTGTGCTATCAGGATATATGGACCTGTAGAACTGGACATTGCTGACTCTGTGCTATCAGGATACATGGACCTGTATAACTGGACATTACCCATGATACGCCGTGATATATAACTGGAAAATATGTTGAAGCGGCTATTCGTGCGATTTCAACGTTGAATATTCGAGAACAAAAAGAAACCCAGTAGACTATCGATATTACGTTAATCAAATATGACTAATACTTGTGTATTGAATTGTATGCCATATCGTGACTGACTGTGTATGAGCTTAATTAAGGCGTTTAACCCTTTCCTATTTACAAATGTTGTAGATGTTTCTTGCAGTAGCCAACGACATATGAAAACATTGTGACAAAAGGAGAAATTGCAATATCTAATTGTAGCATCCAAGAAACAATATGCAAATAAATGTGTAAATGAAAGTAAGATAATTGAGCGCAGTGGAAAACAATGTGACAAAAGAGAAATTAAACAATATGAGCAATTTACCTCTTTGCCACAATGTTTTTAAAAGTCGTATGCTGTAGATGTGTCAAAATGCGTCTGAACTTGTGGAAGGGTTAAACTCATTACATTATGTGCTGCTTTCAGTGTCATCTGGTTTGGACAAAATGCAATATCTCGAAATTAAAAAGTTGCTGCTACCAATCGCATTCAAAACCAGTAGCAAACGCTCGCACATCGAAGTATATGTTGGTGTCTTAATGAGATTAATGCTGCCACATAACAAGTATGACTTAGTTTTGAAGAAACAAAATTGAATATAATATTGGAAGCCGCCTGTAGGGATGCTTATAAATTTCGAACAAGGAGAATATTTAGACCTGCCAGCGTGACCACATATCTTGATTTCTCTTTGTCCTTACTAAGTACATTTATTTAAGTTAATGACTTTTAAAACATCCCTTTTACACTCTATATACATGTGTGAGTTTTACAAATTAAAAACAAATGACAAAGGCCAGTATATTAATTGAATATATGTACATTTTTATTTAAGCGAAATTCATACTGTATCTTGTCTAAACTGTAAACTGAATTGGTTACCTGCCTCATACGCTTTTTTATTTCGATAGTATGTTAAACCGGGAACCATGAACAAGAGAAGGCACGCACACGTAATCTGTTCCTTGTTGTTGTTGTTTGGCGTTGTTTACCCTCGCGCTCGGCATTAATGCCATTCCGTTCCTTACATGCTATCATCTATTACGCAGTAATTCTAGATGAAGAAGTGCAGACATGAACATATATAAACCACAGAAATATCTGTTTCATAATAAATGTTGCCGTCTAGTTGAAATGTTAATCTTTATCAAACTTATTCATACGAATCACAAGAAAAACATCCTGGTAGTACTTAAAGGGAGGTAATTTGAAGTATATACGCACAATTTAACTTAGTTCCCATTTGGTCTGACACCTTTGTCTAATAATACACATGTATGACGATTTAAATAAACAATTTAAAGGGAATACACATATTTAACACAGTTAAACATTTAAATACATGTTCAGCAGCTAACCGTTTCCCACATACAACAACCAATTTGGTAGAGGAAAGTTTACGTCGTGCCGGGTTAGCTAGTCTCAATATAAAATCGTAAATATTGGAAATATACTTATACACAAACGGACGTTTCTAGTTTCAGTACATACTTAAATTTACTTTAACATGTTGGTATATTGAAATGGGTGTTTCTGTGAGATTCACAGACTTAGTACGTTGAAATGAAAATTTGTTTATAATTTTATAAATTTTATATTCATACCTATACATTAGTGTATCTACAAACAATTAATGAAATGTGTACACATTTATCTTGGCTTAAATTTGATTTTGATGTTGTTACTAATTTAAATAATAGTTTTCATTCATATAATTTCAATGTTTATTAATCTTATTCATACGAATCACAAGGTAAATATCCTTGTATTGCTTAAAGGGTGGTAATTTGAAGTATATAACAGTCTTCAAAGGGATAAATATGTCAGCGTATTACCGTCTACAGTTGTTTATGGATTTAAATGTTCTTTTTTCTTATTTCTACATGAACAACGAAAAATTGCGGCTTCTCTTCGACGCTTTGTGTCAAACATTCGTCTTGTATATTCTGGAAAGCTTTTAATTGTAGTGATCAGATTCTGATATCTAAATATTGAGGTTTATGCTTTGATAAAGTATGGGGGAAAACGTACAACAGCTGGCAGACAGACAGTACATTGAGGGGAAAGGTGAAATTTGTCAAAATTAAAAAAAATACCGACTCCTTTTCCCAAATTATTTGTTTAAGTCATCTGTTTCTTAAAAGTGTCAGCTGTTGTCGTCTACATCAGTTATGAGACCAACCCTTCCCCACACACATCCAATCTATAGCAGCCGACTTTGCACTACATGTTAAATGTTTACGCAAAAGTATGGAACATCTATTAAAATGAAAGTTGTATACTCAATAGAGATGAAAACATCGTTAACCCTTTCCCTCATATAGACGCTTTCAAAACAAGCAATTTCTCCTTTTGCCACAATGTTTTCTACTTTTAGTCATAGTTTATCCATTCAATTATAGAGATTTTCCAATTTTTAACAAAATATGTTCAAAGTCGTCTGCTGAAGAATTGTCGTATTAGGGAAAGGGTTAGATAAAGGAGACATTGCTCATCATGAACATAACGATGCTTTTTAAACCCCGCCTGCTCTGTAATCGTCAACATCAGTTAAAGGAATAAAACTAAAAGAAGCATGAAATGCAGGGGTCACATTTACAATGTAGGTGTTTTCTGACACCTCTGCAGCAGACGTCTTTTGCCACATTGTTTTAAACTCTATTCTAAAAATAAATTATATTAAGAGATTACCCCAGATGATTAAAAATTTCTTCTACACATGTGTTGTATGTGGGAACGGTTTAAGTGCTACAGGGGAAGCAATTCGGTTTCTGCGGACGAATCAATACTTTGATTGGTAACGCACGTTCTGGTGTAGCAGAATTTGGCCGTGTTGTTGTTTTCTAGAGGTCTACATTGGTGATAATGTTCCTCAATGCTGCATACCACAGCCTATGCTGCTTTCTTTACGCGTTTGCCTCGTGGTACGACACATACGTGATTGTACTGGGCTGGGAGGGATACGGAGGGAAGTTTAAATTCCTCACATTTCTTAATTTGGTGAGTAATACCGCATTGTCTATAATATCTGTTTGACTGATGCTCTAGTATCGATTTTAGGCCTACCGCGGAACGTTGTGTCATAATGTAGAACGATCGATGTTGTGTATGACCTTGGGGTGTTTACGGTGAATGTCGTTAGTTTTTTTGACAGCAATTATCTCTTTTGTCGCAAAAAAATACGTTGAAAGAGATTTGTCAGTTAGTTTGCAATATACAAGCGATTTTTTTTTTTCTTTCATTCACAATCACCGGCATCTGACAGGTCGAGTTCGGGCTAAACACCTTTACCGTTGTGTAAGATTATTAGGTTTTATTTGGCTATGTTCTTTTCTGATCATACCTCATACAATGTGAAAGTTAACTATCAAATTAAAGTCAGTTTATCATTTGAACTAAGTTTTTTTAATATTCGGGCTGAATCATCGTCGATCCCGTAAGATTTAACTCGACAATTCGTTATTGCATACTCGAGTAAATTCCTTATTTGACAGATGTGTAGCACAAAAGAATCACCTCGTGTGATATATCCCAACAGACAAGATGGACCGGAAAATTTGTTTTGGCCTGCATCTGATATTTTTCAGCATCGATTTTTATTCCCTGATGTACAATACTTTGTACATCGGCAATGGGGATGATCCGAATACATTTTGGATGTCTTGGAAAAGTTACGGTGGAAAGTTTAAGTTTTTAACGTATATAAACAAGGTATAATATAATGTGATCAGGTAAAATAATACCCGTGGAATTAGTCCCGAAACCAGAATGTTGTCCAATATGACCTTTTATGTCCGTACATCTAGCTAAAGTGGGGGTAGAAAGAAGTTTACACTAATTTCCGAGGATAACATGTTAAAAAATCAATAGATATCGTCTTATAATTGTAGCATGCTGTATAGGAGGAAGGGGCGTATTTCAAGTTCTTGAATCGCTCTTTGAGTTTGACTTCTAAATCCTATATTGTAGTTATTTAACCCTTTGCATTATATACTATAGACGCTTTCTGATGCCTCTGCAGCAAAAGACTTTTTGAAAACATGTTGACAAAAGAATAAAATGCTCAAAACAAGCAATTTCTCATTTTGTCACATGTTTTCAACAATTAAATTATTGTACTGTCATTCAAAGGCAGTTAACCCTTTCCCAACTGCAGACACATCAACAGCAGACTAAGTTTTAAAACATTGTCATAATATGACCGCAGCAATACTGCAACAACTTATTTTCATAGCCCATAGACTGGTCACTGGTCGATGTTTTACCTTGACTGTTTTCTGTATGGTAAACTTTTGATTCGGCCTGGTTAAATCTGACATATAGCCAGATCGACTGTCCTATAAAAATTCCAGCCTATTTACATAGACTGATTGTGACAAAAGAAGAAATTGCTCATGAAATTGCTCATGAAATTGCCGAAATGTTTTCAACCCTACTTATATTTATACTTTCATTTGTAGAGGTTTCCTGTATTTTTACAGTTATTTGCTGCAGATTTGTTGTATGTTGGAAACGTTTTGGACTATTATAATATTTATAATTGAGACCAAACCTTCCTAAATTTAAAACCATCTAGGAAAAAGTATGAAAAAGCTATTAAAATGAAAGTTTTATTGATCAAAAGAGTTGAAAACATTGTGGCAAAAGTCGAAAATGCTCATTATAAATCAGCAATTTCTCCTTTGGCCACAATGTTTTCAAAAGTCATCTGCTTAAAAATGTATATGCAAGAGGAAAAGGGTAAACCCTTTCCCTCATACGACAATTCTGCAGCAAAAGTGGAAAACATTGTGTCAAAAGGAGAACTTGCTTGTTTTGAGCAATTTCTTCTTTTGTCACTATGTTTTCAAAAAGCTGTCTGCTGCAGAGGCTTCAGAAAGCGTCTATATGAGGGAAAGGGTTAACATGCAAAATGTTATTTATAATTTATTGTTATGACTCATAGTTCTGATATCATTTCAGTTAATCCAGACGTTGTACTTTGCTTTGGCAATCCTTAATGATGTAGCAGGATCTCATACCAAACCCTCGGATAAAGGTCACAAGAAGACAAAATTACAGAACTTTTTAAACACATACTTTGCATCTCTGGCATTACCTGTTGGTACAGTAAGTATTTTTGGATTTTAATCCTTTACTTAAAAGTTTAGCCTTTTTCTAGGCATTTTGGGAACAAGAATTTAGACTTTCATTTGGGAAAATTAATCGCTATTAATTTTTTCATTTTGAGAATAAAAAAAACGGTTGGGAAATCTGCATGATTTTAAAAACTTTTGCCATTGGTAATGGGTCAGAATATCTGACCTGTAAGATACAAGTAAAAAGACCTGAAAGAAGATATTTTTTGTGTTGCTATCCTTTTTTCAATATGTAGCTGTCGAGCAGTTTTACTTTATTTGTTATAGCTATTGGCAATCTCATTGCAATCAGACCAAAATACATTGCTGTAAGTAATTTGGATGTGTCGACACATCATAAAAGGTCATCTCAAATTGACTTTATACTTTTAAATATTCTATACAATTGGAACACTCAGCAATCACTGCCTCTCTATCTCCCGCTTAATTATATGGGCTAGCAATCACTGCCTCTCTATCTCCCGTTTAATTATATGGTTGATATATATGTTGATACCTAACGATTTTGAATGCGACAATTTGATTGGTTGAAGTGAGGTTCAATCTGAGACGACCTGTAACAGGCAATCATCAGTTCAACTTCTGTACAAGTGTTTGCTACTCCAGCAAAGTTTAGGCCTAGAAGTGAAACAATGTTACATACAGTGTTCATACTAACGGGCACATGTTCATGCATCTGAAGAAGACAACATTTGAAAACATTTTGGCAAAAGGTGAAATCACTCAAAATGATATACATGCTTTGCAATAATCAATGTGTAGGCCGTCTCGTGAGAAAATCAACATTGTGGACTGTGCGTAAAGTATCGACCCGGATCAGCCTAAGCATGTCACACAGGCCTACCCGGATAGACACTTTTCGCCTCCTGTGGATTTTCTGTTTCAGGAATAACTACTCTATACATCTATCCTCTTAAGACGGAATGTGTCGGCCACATTTTGGGGCTTTTTGTGAAAAAATGTGTAGGTACATGCCTACAGTGCCTAAAGGGAGCTACGTCCCTGGTTTATATATGGGAAGGGTTAACTATTCCTCAATATATGTATTGTCAACATTCCAAATATTTATTTTAGTTTCTTGTGACTACATTTTGGTGTATATGTTTCTAAATTAATTGACAGCATTGTTTTGGTTTCTTTTACCACATTGGTGGTGTAGTGGTAGAGCGCCCGCCTTTGGTGCAGGAGTTTGCGGGTTTGATCCTGGCCAGTCATTCCAAAGACGTTAAAAATTGTAGTAATGACTTCCCTCCTTCGCACTTGGGGTTTTGGGGATAGTATTACAACTGACTGGCTGGTGTCAGGATAAATGGACGGGTAGAACTCGTAACTAATCCAGGAAATGCTATGATATAACTGAAAAATTGTTGAAGGCTGCGTTAAAGACCAAAAAATCAATTGTTTCTTTTACAGTTTGTGGTGGCAACATTTTGGTGTATCTATGCAGTTGACAGAGAGCTTGTGTATCCACAGAGGTTGGACGGAATCATTCCAGCCTGGATGAATCATGTGATGGTATGTAAATCTTACCTCGAATAAACGGAAACCATGATTCTTTAACCCTTTCCCTTTTGGCAGCAGACGACTTTTAACGTATTTTGTCAAAACATAGAAAATCTCCATAATTGAATGGATAACCTATGACAAAAAGTAGAAAACATTGTGGCAAAAGGAGAAATTGCACGTTTTGTGCAATTTCTTCTTTTGTCACTATGTTTTCAAAAAGCCGTCTGCTGCAGAGGCGTCAGAAAGCGTTTATATGAGGGAAAGGGTTAACCTCCCTTTCCCACATTCAATTTTCTACAAGTCGGCAGCTGACAACTTTGAAATCATCTTGGAAACAATATGTGAACTGAAATTGTTATTGACTAGAGTTGAAAACATTTTTGCAAGGTTTACTGCAGATGAGTCGGAATTCGTCTTCAGGTGGGAAGGGGTTCATGAAAGATTTTCAAAAGTTGTCTGCATGTGGGAAAAGGGTTAACCCTTTCCCTCATATGACAAAAAAAATGTGTGGTTCAGGTAACATTTTTTCTTTTCTTTTCTTTTTTTTTTTTTTCTTCAGAAGCAAGTTGTTTCAGACTTAAGTGGTTACGAATGTGTGCTATATGCACATTCAAGATATCTCATCAATATATGGAATAATTCTTGCAAAAACTTCCCCGATGGTAGATGAGTTGATGACTGCCTTCATAATTCGTTTTAAAGGGCCATGGACGTGTTTTCTACCGTCACGGCGAACACTGTGGCTGCTGCCATGTTTGTTTTATTACGATCGATAAACGCTTTCCAAGCGTTTCAGTTTCGTACTCAATTATTTTAGTTCCCAAAATCGATAAAAAGTTCTAGGGAAGGTAGGGTTACCTGAACCACACATTCTTTAGCTCGACTATTCGAAGAATATGAGAGCTATACTACTCACCCTGGCGTCGGCGTCGCTGTCGGCGTCGGCGTCCACGTCACACTTTGGTTAAGGTTTTGCATGCAAGTACTTAAATACTACATGTATTGCATTGAAACTTTCTACAACCCTACTAAACTATCACACCTATGTAGATTATCAAGTTAGATAACTCTATCTTGCATTTTATGCAAGTTATTGCCCTTTTTTACTTAGAAATTCTGGTTAAAGTTTTGCGTGCAACTAAATTAAGAGTCCATATCTCAGTATTTACTTGATGCATTGCATTGAAACTTAATACAACCCTACCCAAGCATCACACCTATGTAGATTATCAAGTTAGATAACTCTATCCTGCATTTTATGCAAGTTATGGCCCTTTTTATGCCCCCACGGAATCTCCGATTCGGGGGGCATATAGTTTTTAGCTCGCCAGTACGAAGTACAGGAGAGCTTATGTGTTACCGTCGGCACCGTCGGCGTCGGCGGTGGCGTAGACACCTAGGTTTAAGGTTTGTGTTTAAGGTTTTCATTTGGGTTTTAAGGGTTTATACCTTTAGGAACCATTTGTCATCCATCTACGCACACCACTACACCCGTCCTGACCCTGGGTGAAGGTCAAGGTAATTTCTACTTGGTTCTACTTGGTTCAGTTACAAGGTTTAAGGTTTGCGTTTAACGTTTAACATATCACTCTGCATTCACTATTATGACATTGATTGCTTTCATATTTAGTTTATACATTTAGGAACTATTGGTCATCCATCTACGCACACCACTACACCCGTTCTGACCCTGGGTCAAGGTCAAGGTCATTTCTACTTGGTTCAGTTACAAGGTTTAAGGTTTGCGTTTAACGTTTAACATATCACTCTGCAGTCACTATTATGACATTGATTGCTTTCATATTTAGTTTATACATTTAGGAACTATTGGTCATCCATCTGCGCACACCACTACACCCGTCCTGCACCTGGGTCAAGGTCAAGGTCATTTCTACTTGGTTCAGTTACAAGGTTTAAGGTTTGCGTTTAACGTTTAACATATCACTCTGCATTCACTATTATGACATTGATTGCTTTCATATTTAGTTTATACATTTAGGAACTATTGGTCATCCATCTGCGCACACCACTACACCCGTCCTGCACCTGGGTCAAGGTCAAGGTCATTTCTACTTGGTTCAGTTACAAGGTTTAAGGTTTACGTTTAACGTTTAACATATCACTCTGCATTCACTATTATGACATTGATTGCTTTCATATTTAGTTTATACATTTAGGAACTATTGGTCCATCTACGCACCCCACTACACCCGTCCTGACCCTGGGTCAAGGTCAAGTTATATCAGAGTTATTGCCCCTTTTCTGTCAAAAAATCTAACTTTTTCGTCACGTTTTCAAATAACTTTTTTTCTACTCAAAGGATTAGATTGAAACTTCTGACAAATGTTTATATCAATGTGTGTGATTGGTTCACAAAAGGCGGATAATCCAAATAATTTTATATCAAGAGTTATTGCCCCTTTTCTGTCAAAAAATTAAATTTTCAAATAACTTTTTTTCTACCCGAAGGATTGAATTGAAACTTCTGACAAATGTTACTTTTTTTTTTATTCGACGTCTGTCTGTCTATTTTTTTTTTTATCCGGCGTCTGTCTGTCTGTCTGTCCGTCACACTTTTTTCGTCACGTTTTCAAATAACTTTTGTTCTACTCAAAGGATTAGATTGAAACTTCTGACAAATGTTTTTATCAATGTGTGTGATTGGTTCACAAAAGGGCGATAATCCAAATAATTTTATATCAGAGTTATTGCCCCTTTTCTGTCAAAAATTTTAATTTTCAAATAACTTTTTTTCTACTCAAAGGATTGGATTGAAACTTCTGACAAATGTTTATATATATGTGTATGATGGGTTCACAAAAAGGGGGATAATCCAAATATTTTTATATCAGAGTTATTGGCCCTTTTCTGTAAAAATTTAATCTACTCAAAGGATTGGATTGAAACTTCTGACAAATGTTTATATCAATGTGTATGATGGGTTCACAAAAGGGGGATAATCCAAATATTTTTATATCAAATATTCAAATTACTTTTTTTCTGCTCAAAGGATTGGATTGAAACTTCTGACAAATGTTTATATCAATTTTTGTGATGGGTTCACAAAAGGGGGATAATCCAAATATTTTTTATATCAGAGTTATTGCCCCTTTTCTATCAAAAATTAAAATTTTCTGACAAGGCGCCGGCAGGTGACACACGTGCTCCGGGGAGCACTCCATTCTAGTTGAACTTAGAATTTTTGTCAAAAGTATTGAAAAGGTGTATTATCTTGCAATAGGTGATACTGTGCGACTTTACCTAATACTTTAACTGTTCTGAAGTAGGCCCTGATATACGATGGCCCTGATAGGCGAGCTATATTGTCCTCCGACAACTCTTGTTGGCCTGTCTGTTGGTCTGTCTGTCTGTTGGTCTGTCTGTCTGCACAAAAAAAACTTTAACCTTGGCCATTACTTTTGAACCATAACAGGTACGGCTACCATATTTCACATGTGTATTCCTTGTGACATGACCTTTCTGTCAGTACCAACATTTTTGACCTTGCGACCTTGACCTTTGACCTAGATGTTGCCATTCTCGAAAAAAACTTTAACCTTGGCCATTACTTTTGAACCATAACAGGTACGGCTACCATATTTCACATGTGTATTCCTTGTGACATGACCTTTCTGTCAGTACCAACATTTTTGACCTTGCGACCTTGACCTATGACCTAGATGTTGCCATTCTCGAAAAAAACTTTAACCTTGGCCATTACTTTTGAACCATAACAGGTACGGCTACCATATTTCACATGTGTATTCCTTGTGACATGACCTTTCTGTCAGTACCAACATTTTTGACCTTGCGACCTTGACCTTTGACCTAGATGTAGTTTTTGGCCTGTCTGCACGAAAAAAACTTTAACCTTGGCCATTACTTTTGAACCATAACAGATACGGCTACCATATTTCACATGTGTATTCCTTGTGACATGACCTTTCTGTCAGTACCAACATTTTTGACCTTGCGACCTTGACCTTTGACCTAGATGTTGCCATTCTCGAAAAAAACTTTAACCTTGGCCATTTCTTTTGAACCATAACAGGTAAGGCTACCATATTTCACATGTGTATACCTTGTGACATGACCTTTCTGTCAGTACCAACATTTTTCACCTTGCGACCTTGACCTTTGACCTAGATGTTGCCATTCTCGAAAAAAACTTTAACCTTGACCACTACTTTTGAACCATAACAGGTATGGCTACCATATTTCACATGTGTATTCCTTGTGACATGACCTTTCTGTCAGTACCAACATTTTTCACCTGGCGACCTTGACCTTTGACCTAGATGCCATTGGGGGGCATCAGTGTTTCACAAACACATCTTGTTTTACTTAGAAATTCTGGTTAAAGTTTTGCGTGCAACTAAATTAAGAGTCCATATCTCAGTATTTACTTGATGCATTGCATTGAAACTTTATACAACCATACCTAAGCATCACACCTATGTAGATTATCAAGTTAGATAACTCTATCCTGCATTTTATGCAAATTATGGCCCTTTTTTTACTTAGAATTTCTGGTTAAAGTTTTGCGTGCAACTAAATTAAGAGTCCATATCTCTGTATTTACCTGATGCATTCCATTGAAACTTTCTATAACCCTACCCAACTATCACACCTGTGTAGATTATCAAGTCAGGTAACTCTATCCTGCATTTTATGCAAGTTATGGCCCTTTTTTTACTTAGAAATTCTGGTTAAAGTTTTGCATGCAACTAAATTAAGAGTCCATATCTCAGTATTTACTTGATGCATTGCATTGAAACTTTATACAACCCTACCCAAGCATCACACCTGTGTATATTATCAAGTTAGATAACTATCCTGCATTTTATGCAAGTTATGGCTCTTTTTTTACTTAGAAATTCTGGTTAAAGTTTTGTGTGCAACTAAATTAAGAGTCCATATCTCTGTATTTACCTGATGCATTGTATTGAAACTTTCTACAACCCTTAGACCCAACTATCACACCTGTGTAGATTATCAAGTTAGATAACTCTATCCTGCATTTTATGCAAGTTATGGCCCTTTTTTTACTTAGAAATTCTGGTTAAAGTATTGCATGCAACTAAATTAAAAGTCCATATCTCAGTATTTACTAGATGCATTGCGTTGAAACTTTATACAACGCTACCCAATTATCACACTTATGTAGATTATCAAGTATGATAACTCTATCCTGCATTTTATGCAAGTTATGGCCCTTTTTTTACTTAGAAATTCTGGTTAAAGTTTTGCATACAACTACATTAAGAGACCATCTCTTAGTAACTACTTGATGCATTGCATTGAAACTTTATACAGCCCTTCCCAACCATCACACCTATGTAAACAATCAAGTATATATCACTATCCAGTATATTTTGCAATTAATGACCATTTTTTTAACTAGAAATTTGGTTAAAGTGTTGCATGCAACTATATTAAGAGTCGATATCCTAGTATTTACTTCATGCATTGCTTTGAAACTTTATTCAACCCTATCCAACTATCACACCTATGTTGATTTTCAAGTTAAATAACTCTATCCTGCATTTTATTCAAGTTATGGCCCTTTTTGGACTTATACATTTTGGTTAAAGTTTTGCATGCAACTACATTAAGAGACCATATCTTAGTAACTACTTCATGCATTGCATTGAACTTTATACAGCCCTTCCCAATCATCACACCTATGTAAACAATCAAGTACAATAACTATCCAGCATTTTATGCAAGTTATGGCCCTTTTTGCACTTAGAAATTCTGGATTAAGTTTTGCATTTAGAGTGTAATCTCATTAACAACTTGAAGCATTGTATTGAAACTTTATACAACCTTTCCCAATTTTACAACTATAAACACAACCAATTAAGATAACTCTATCCTGCATATGGTGCAAATCGTGCCGTTTTTTTACTTAGAAATTATGGTTAAAGGTTTGCGTGCAACTACATTAAGAGTCCATATCTTATTAACTACTTGATGCATTCCATTGCCTTCCTAACCATCACACCTATTAAAATAATCAAGTTAAATAACTCTATCCTGCATATAATGCAAATTATCACCCTTTAAGATATTGTGGTTAATGTTTTGCATGCAACTACATTAGAGTCCATTATCTCAGTAACTTAAATAAGCGGTGGAATAGTCGATCACGCTGTCCTCTGACAGCTCTTGTTTTTTTTAGCCTTATCTAGAGCTCTGGTATCTTGCCTTGTTTATTTTCAGCATACAACAGTGTTGCCGTTATTACTCATTGAGAAGTATATAACTTTTCATGAATTTCCGTCAAAACGAAAGGGGCTGTCCATATTGATGGGATTCGCTCTGTCTTATTTATTATGGTAAGGTATCACTTATATTGATTTCATGAAAACAAAACATTTTTATTAGCTCGACTTTTGAAAAAACGAGAGCTATTGTCATGACCCTGGCGTCGGCGGCGGCGGCGGCAGCATGGTTGTCCGGTTTATAAGGTTTTTTGTTCAGCTCAGCTTTTTTCTGTTTTCTATCAGTCGAGCGTCTGTGCCGTACTCTTGTTGATGTATATTTGCGCTTGTTTTCTTTCATAGATTGTTGTGCATTGCTTTGGGTATATAAATATACAGGATTATTAATCCTTTCCCTCATATAGATGCTTTCTGATGCCTCTTCAGCAGACAGCTTTTTGAAAACATAGTGACAAAAGAAGAAATTGCTCAAAATGAGCAATTTCTCCTTTTGCCACAATGTTTTCCACTTTTAGTCATTGGTTATCCATTCAATTATAGAGATTATCTATTTTTTGACAAAATATGTTCAAAGTCGTCTGCTGCAGAATTGTCATATGAGGGAAAGGGTTAAATGATGTTAAGAGTAGTATACATATGACTTTTGTTTCTTCTGCAGCAGACAGGTTTTGAAATCAATGCCAGAAAAATAGTTTTTAATAAAACAGCAATATTCAATTTTTCCCATATAACTTAAACTGTTTTCCCGCTTGCAGAAACATTTTCGTGCATTTGCAGCAGATGGCTTTTAAAAACATTATTGCACAAGGTGAAATTGCTCATGATGAAAAATTTCTTCTTTTGACTCTATGTTTCAACTCTTTTCAATAATAGTTCTTTCCTTAAAAGATTTATTTCATATATTTTGTCTATATGCTGTCAATGTTGTCTGCTGCAGATTTATGGGATCACAACCCGACTAAAAACATTTTACTTCATATTTTCCTAATGGTATACATGAGGGTTTTTGTTCCGTAACCTCTTCCCATCTGCAGATGCATTTTGAGGCAATAGCAGCAGACCTCTTTTGAAAACATTGTGGCCAAAGGGTGAAATTGCTCTTTATTTAACAATTAAGCTATCTTTTATGGAGATTTTTAAGGTTTTTGTCACTGTTTTCAAAATCGTCTGCTGCAGATTCATTGTATGTGGGAAAGAGTTAAGAGTTTATGAAAGCTAATGTCTCTAGTAATGCTATATACAGGCTGTTTCCAGATTAATTGATAATCCTACAGTCATTAACAGCTTTTTAACCCTTTCCCTCATATAGACGCTTTCTGACGCCTCTGCAGCAGATGGCTTTTTGAAAACATAGTAACAAAACGTGCAATTTCTCCTTTTGTCACAATGTTTTCCACTTTTAGTCATAGGTTATCCATTCAATTATAGAGATTTTCCATTATTTGACAAAATATGTTCAGTCGTCTGCTTCAGAATTGTCATATGAGGGAAAGGGTTTATTACCATCTGTAAATGATATCTGATCACAACTCTTGTAAATGACTAAACCCTCTCCCACTTGTAGACACATTTTGGAGGCATCTGCAGCAGACAACTTTCAAATCTATTTAATAATTAACCCTTATTTATGGAGATTTTTCACATTTTTGTCAAGATGTTTAAAAGTATTCTGCTGCAGATTTGTTGTATGTGGGAAATGGCTGACACCCTTTATAACATAGATCATACTCTGCAGCAGACATGTGGTTAAGCATTAACCCTTTCCAAAATACAGGCAGTAGTAGACAGTCAACACTTGTAGGCAAATCTGTGGAAAATCTCAAAAACGTTATGAGCAAGTTCTTCTTTTGACACAATGTTTTCAAGATTCTTCTGCTGCAGATGCTTCAAACTGCATCTAGAAGCGGGAAAGGGTTTATTCATTTATCTTTTTTGTTGAAATCTCATATTTATATTCTTTGCGATTTCAGGATATTATGGGTAGCGTTCTACGCCGATTTCTGGGTATACCCGATTCTGCAAGTGATGGAGATCCACCAAAGAATAATATTCATAACAGTTCTGATGGCTTTCTTTGTTAGTATTTACATCCTCGGAGATTCTCTCAACACATTTTTATGGAGTAAGTTCAATTTCATTATCTAAACTCCTTATTTGACCCTTTAACCCTTTTGTTTGGAAGCCACAAATAATCGTCTCGCTAAGATGACTCTTTTGAGTACACACAGCGTAAAGTTTGGTCCGGTTATATGATAGATTGATTTTAAACGACTAAGTTCCTATGGTAGAGCTCTAGAAGAGGGGTGTTTTTTCATGTTCAAAAATCTGTATTATTATTTGTTTAACATCTACAAAATTTAAGCTTATATTAATCAAGAGTGATGTCTGCTTCCTGGAGACTGTTAGTCTGACATAACCAGTTCTGTTTTGTGTGGAAAGGCAGAACCCGCTCATCATGGAATTCAAACCCGGGACCTTTGGTCTGAGTGGGTCTGTCCCAAATCGTGTCCGCTCCATATCTCCAAGACGGCTTGAAGGATTTTCATGAAACTTTGGTCACATGTTCACCTCATAAAGGCGATGTGCAGAACCCATGTCTCGACTGTCTGTCTGTCCGTCCCAAATCGTTTTCGCTCCATATCTCCAAGACGGCTTGAAGGATTTTCATGAAACTTGGGTCACATGTTCACCTCATCAAGGCGATGTGCAGAACCCATGTCTCGACTGTCTGTCTGTCCATCTGTCTGCCCCAAATCATGTTCGCTCCATATCTCCAAGACGGCTTGAAGGATTTCCATGAAACTTGGGTCACATGTTCACCTCATCAAAGCGATGTGCAGAACCCATGTCTCGACTGTCTGTCTGTCTGTCTGTCTGTCCGTCTGTCCGTCCCAAATTGTGTCCGCTCCATATCTCCAAGACGGCTTGAAGGATTTTCATGGAACTTGGGTCACATGTTCACCTCATCAAGGCGATGTGCAGAACCCATTGTCTGCTTTATAGGTTGGAATGTTTTGAGAGATTTTGACAGATATTTGAGGGGGAGACATCTGTTTTTTGCAAAAACAATTCTAGTTATACCTTTATTTTTAGATTACTTTAGACACATATGTATAAGGAAAAGTATGAAAAATCTCTATATATGAAAGTTTAATTTATTAATAGGGTTGAAAACATAGTGACACAAAGAGTAATTGCTACATATTGGCAAAAAGAGTAATTGCTACATATTGGCAAAAGAAGTAATTGCTACATATTGGCAAAAGGAGTAATTGCTCCATAGTGGCAAAAGGAGTAATAATTGCTCATTATGCGCAATTTCTCCTTTCGCCACATTGTTTTCAAAAGTCAGTCAGCTGCAGATGTGTCAGAATGTGTATACAATTTATCTACTATTCTTGTTTGGACATGTCCCAGGGGTATTATTAGATACAGTAGACCTGTGTAACCTAACTGTTGCATAATGAAAACTTAATAAGGTCAGTTCGTACAGACATATTTTGTGTTCACATCATTATTATTTATTTAACTGAAGTAAGTTGAAAATTGTGGCAAATGGAGAAATTGCTCATCATTAACAATTTCTTCTTTTGCCACAATGTTTTCAAAAGTTGTCTGATGTAGATATGTCAAAATTCGTCTGTATAGGCAGGAAAAGATTATTTATTTATAATACATTTTCCTTTAATAGGGCATGAAATCGCATTATTGCGTGTGAAGGCAAAGACACAAAAACAGAATAAACAGAACGGAACATCACCGAAGAACAATGCGAAGCCAGTGAAACCGAATGGAAAAGCTATGAAAAAACAACAAAGAGCAAAGATGGCGTAGAATAGACAAATCATGTGGGCTTGGTGCAAAACAGTTATAACTACTCCTTGTGTTGTTACAGCCGTTTAGCGTGAACCCATCAAACTTGTTTTACCAAAGCATTATGAGCTATAGATAGGGAGTATTTATCCCTTTCCCTCATATAGACATGTTTTGACATCCCTGCAGAGGAAGAATTTTGAAAACATTGGGTCAAAAGGAGAAATTTCAAATTTAACACTAATGTTTTCAAACTCTTTTTAATTATTATATGATGATTTAAAGAGATGTTTCACAAATTTGCCTCAATGTTTTCAGCGTCGTCTGCAGCAGATTGCCCCTCAAAAATGAATTATGTGTACTCAACAGATTCCCGTCAGTGAGACATTTCTTTTTGAGGACCTTGGCATGGCTTTAACCCTGTCCCTCATAATACAAATCTGCAGCAGATGACTTTTAAAACATTAGTTCTCAAATATTGGAAATCTCTTAATATAAATGAAAGCATAATATTGAATAGAGTTGAAATCATTGAGGCAAAAGGAATCAAATTGAGGCCCATCATGAGCAATATCTCCTTTTGCCTCTATGATTTAAAAAATCGTCTGCTGCAGATGCATCTGAAATCATTGTGGCAAAAGGAAAAATCTCTCATATTAGTTTGAAAATCTCTATAATTGAATGGATAACCTATGACTAAAAGTGGAAAACATTGTGTCAAAAGGAGAAATTGCTTCTTCTTTTGTCCCTATGTTTTCCAAAAGCCGTCTGCTGCAGAGGCATCAGAAAGCGTCTATATGAGGGAAAGGGTTAAATTAAATAGGGAGATATTGATAACTCCTTCTTATCTAGGCCTAAGAAATTTGAATTCTAAGTACAATTTATATTATAATTAACACTTGACACAAAATGTTTTAGTAGTATGCTATAACAAATATAAAAAAAAGATATTAAAGGGACTGAACACCATAATGGTCCAAAATCGTTATATTTTATACTTATTCTAATTAATACAGCGATATTTTTAGATTTACTGGATTACTTACCCAGTAGATTTTACAATGCAAAATAACGAAAAATCTCCGCAATATTAATAGTATGCATATATTGTAGTACATTAGTCAGCAAATCTCAACGCCTTACATACAAAAACATGAAGGTAATAGCAATTTTTAACATTTTTTTCTCATATGGGATTCAGTCCCTTTAAATCTTATTTTGATAAAGAATTAAAAATATTGTTTGAAATGTTGTACATTATGATATTTTCTTTTATTTCTCCACATTATATAGCAGACGATTTTGAAAATATCTAGGCAAAAATATAAAAAAAAAAACATCTCAATAAATGAAAGTATGAGTATTAATAAAGATGATCAATTTTTCCTTTTGCTGCAATATTTTCAAAAGTCGTGTGCTGCAGATGCATCAAAATGTGCATGCATGTGGAAAAAGGGATAGCATCTATAAGTCAGTATTAGAGAACAAGTATTGTCCCTTCAAACACATTTTCCTTCACAAATACATGTTCATGTATGCACTTTCAAATTAGAAGTTTCGAAATATTGCTGAGGGTTAACAGTAATCGAGGGCTTGGCGTGAAACGGTTGTAACTAAAATTGGTATTTTTTTACCAAGGTTAATCACCTTGACATAAAGTCTAAATAAGCGTTAAATCATTTTTCTTAGTAAACAATGGAAATTTAGTTTCAGAACGAGCAATGGCACCTAAATTTGCATTGTTTACAAAGGGGTCAAAATTGCCCTCAAATCAGGGTTTTCAAAAAAGGTTTTTAGTTACAACCGTTTCACGCCAAGCCCTCGAGTTGTCATTACCAGTAATGGCTGCTATTCTAGAGGTATGTTTCTGTTATGTCTCAATAAATGCCAGAAAGAAATATGGCTTAAGATATACACCCTTTCCCTCATGCAGACGCAGTTTGACTCATCTGAAGTAAATGATTCTTGAAAACATTGAAGCAAAAATATTGAAAAATCTCCTTAAATGAAAGTATAAAAGCAATTGAATAGAGTTGAAAAGTATACCTTTCATTTATGGAGCTTGTCTATAG
Source organism: Serripes groenlandicus (assembly GCA_031761405.1). Taxonomy (NCBI): domain Eukaryota; kingdom Metazoa; phylum Mollusca; class Bivalvia; order Cardiida; family Cardiidae; genus Serripes; species Serripes groenlandicus. The sequence goes on along the minus strand of JASEVX010000013.1, from coordinate 13,531,722 downwards.
TTTTGTCTGGATGTTTTTAAAGTTGTCTGTTTTCAGAATGTTCAAGGGAAAGGGTTATTTTGCTTAGGGTCATAACAAACGTTAAGATGTTTCTAGGACAAGATGCAATGAAGCAAAGACTTTGACTAAATAGTGCAGTGATGCAGACGGATTGGGGTTTCTGGCCGTCATGAATTCTAGTGGATAGTTTAACAACCCTTTCCCACATAAAGCAAATCTGCAGCAGACGACTTCGAAAAAAATCTAAGCAAAAACATGGAAAAATCTCTGTAAATGAAAGTATAATTACTGAACAAAATTGAAAACATTGTGGCAAAAGGAGAAATTGCTCGTTTTTTAGCAATTTCTTCTTTGGTCACAATGTTTTCAAAAAGTCATATGCTCGGAGGCGTCAGAAAGCATCTATACCTTGGAAAGGGTTAAGGCTTATGGCATTATGCAATCACATTTAAACCAGACCTATACTTCACTGCAGTAGCTCGTATTGATGTAATGACTGCCTGATAAAGGTCATCTCAGATTGACCTTTTGGTCAGACAATTAAATTGTCACCTATAAAATGGTTTGGTATCATCATTTGAGATAACCCATATAGATTTATAGAGGTAGAGGATGTTTGTTGAGAGTTCCCATTGATTACCTGCTCTTGAGTATTAGAATGTATAAGGTCAATTCGAGACGATCTCTATGTGGTGTCGTCCGATCCAATATACATACAGTGAATATTTTGGTCTGATTTCTATGAGATTGTTCATTATGTAGCATTAATTTGAAAATGTAACATTGTCGTTTTTTTTTCGTCCTTTGAGTTTGGTTTCATAATTTGCTATTTTGTGATAATAATTATTTTATAGTCCCTCAATCTGGTTTGAACCTTATCTGTTGAAGAAGAAATAAAAGAGTGAAATTGCATATAACAAAGGATAACTCATTTCTCAATGTTGTTTGTCATTGTTTTGGTTAAAAATTTGAACCGAAATATTTTTTACGTCTTTTCTAGCTTATTTATCCCATTCTTTCTATAAAGTTTATAAAATATAAAATGCAAATACGCATTTTTTCCTTTCGATTCAATGATAAAACTTTAATTTTTTGAAATTTTCCATAATTTTGTCTTGATATTTTCAATGTAGTCATCAGCTGCAGATTTTTTGTATGTGGGAAAATGTTAAAGATTATTTGAAGCAAAAAGAATAAGATTTGGAGAATTTGGATATGTTTTTTATGTAAAACTTAAAACATTTTTGAGAAATTAGATTTGAGTATTCTGAGCAATGCCTTACTTTAATTTGAGTATTTGAGCAATGCCTTACTTTCCCACATCGTTTTCAAAAGTCATTTGTATCAGGTAAAGGTTTAGCAATCCCAAAATAATTGATTTTTCATTGGCGTATAGCACTTTATCATTGTTAGTAAACATTTTATCAATTTAATTTATACTTCTACCTTGTATTTTTTTTTGGAATAAATTGAAACATTAAAGAATGAAAGAAAACGAACACGGAATTTGTTTGTTTGAATAAATTCTCCCCAATAACTAACTAGGCATTCAAAATACCGTCTGCTAACAATGGACACTAACAAGCTGGTACCGACCTGTACAAAGATGTATATTATTATGAAGGTTTTATATAAGTAAAACTGGTTTTATTAATAACACACATATTATGTAAGATAAATGACCGTCCACATACAACACATCTGCAGCAGAAGACTTCGAAAACATCAAGTCAAAACTATAGTAAATCTCCCTAATTGAAAGAACAATTATTGAAAAGATTAGAAAACATGGTGGCAAAAGGAGAAATTGCTCATCATGAGTAATTTCTCCTTTTGACACAATGTTTTCAAAACTCGTCCGCTGCAGGGGCGTCAAAATAGATTGTGTGAGAGTAACAAGTGCACGGATGTTTTAATAATAAATATCCTTTCACAAAGGTCAGGATCAGGTCAAGTATGTTGAGTGATAAAGCCTGGCATGGATACACCCACTGATAATATACCTTCACTAGATAATACATAGTCTCTTCGTATCACTGTTCCCAAAACAAGCTAGTTTTCCTTACTCCACGATATTTTTCATCTCCGTTTTCATATCTGTATCAAAAGTATACACCTAACAAGATAAAACGCCGCTCATCCCGAGGTTTTTTCAAACCATACCACTCTTAAATATGTCATTTCTAGTAAACTATTAAATGTGTTAAACAGTTTTCATATCTGTTTCGTTTACCCAAAATATTTATATCATTTATTATACAAAGCAAACAAAACGACTTCTGAAAACATGATGAACAATTGCTGCTTTTGACACAATGTTTTCAAATTTATGGAATAGTTAATTTATAGAGATTTCTGTAAATGGGAAAGGGTTACAGTAAAGTTACTACATCATTGGAAAAGCGTGTGGCCATATTATGACTGAAATAATGTTGTAAACGGCGTAAAACCCAAACAAAACGACTATGGAAAACATGATTAGCAATTCCTGCTTTTGCCACAATGTTTTCAAATATATTGATTAGTTCATGTATAGAGATTTCTTTATGTGGGAAATGGTTACATGTACGTTGTTTATTGGAGTAAGGGTCTGTGGACTGCAGCAGTGTGAAACCCGGTTAACACTATAACCCCTTTCCCTCATGCAGATGTTTTACGCCACTTTCCACGATTATATATATACAAGTTGGGTTCTGAACAGAGTACGTTCAGTTTAGCATGTACATCTGTGTCGAAAGCGCCGAACAAACTGGTGCAAGTAAGTGATATTTTAACAGTTTAGATCTTAAACAAATTGTGCGGATGCACATGCTGATCTGGGTCTACATTGTTCTCAAAAAGCCAACTTTTCAGTCGTGGGATAATTTAGTCTGGTTCCCGACTTCCTATGATCCTTTACATAGTAATAAGGGGAAGGAACTCCGGACTAGGGATAATTTTCAAAAGAAGATATTAAAGCAGACATTTCTACAGATATCATATTTGGTGACCGGTTTGTACCCCCAATATGACATTTTGAATAGTGGCACTATTTCGGTCAGTGAAATAATGGAGGTTCCGAAAAGAATGACTAAACAAGGGCAAGGATACATTATAGTTGGTTGAAACGTTACACCCTTTTCAACGGTATTTCAGTTTTGTCACGTCTGTCAGTTCTCCTTGTGCGTTTCTTGGCTCTTTCGCAACATTTTTGCGACAAGGAGGGAAGCCGTTACAAAGTAGTTCATGTGATCCAACTAGGAATCGAACCCTAGCTCACGCTCTACCCACTATATCACCGATGCGGCTGGAGAGGGGAAAGGGGGCAAGTGCGCCCTTTCACAATTTGTTTTTAAAATTGTATTTAGTTATATTTCCACTTTTCCAACTGTTTTTGTTTTCCTCGGATATTTTTGACACATAAACTACCAGGTAACTGGTTTCACGTATGATTAATGATTATTAATCTTATTATATATACATGTGATTCGGTGACCCATTTTACGCTAAACAAAGCGGATATGAATCTTGATAACGCCGAACAAAAGTAACCAATCTGGTTCAGATTGTAACCATTTAAAGAAGAAAGAAAATTAATAATGGAGGTTTCAGGGAGAAGATCAGTTGAACGCGACACCAACCATGCGTCTAGCGAGACCCCGACTGTATCATGCTTTCCGTGTCTACAAGACGGGAACACGCAGGAGGCTGAAGGATACTGTGTAGACTGTGAGCATCATTTGTGTCAAGAGTGCTATGCGATACACCGTCGTCCGATACCAACTAGGAACCACCGACTATTGGACAAAGAACACATGCCGAGGAGCAAAACGGTTTCGGCTGCCAGTGATGCCATTGATGCCGCCTCTATTGCGACGCCATTGTATGAACACGTGGACAAATGTCATAAGCACCATAAGGAAATCCTGCAGTATTTCTGTGATGAACATAGAGAACTTGTGTGTAGTGTGTGTATGATACTTGAACATAGGACTTGTAAAGCAAGTCATATACCCAGTGATCCACAACTGGCTTTGGAAAGTGTCGAGTATAAAGCGTTTAAAGAAAAACTTGTGGACTTACAGGAACGTGCTATGGATATTAAATCGAATGCGGCAGAGACAAGACTATCGCAACAATTAATGACTGACAAGGCACTAGATGAAATAAGAATATTAAGAAACAAAATAAATGCGATATTTGATGACATGGAAGGTGTAGTAATGGAAAAGGTTGCAAGGATCCAGTCTAATGACGATACAGTTCTGACTTACAGGACCAAGAAGTGTGATGACGCTTTAGCTGAACTGCAAAGTATAACAGATCATATAACTAGAAAGGAAGAAAGAAACCAGAACAGACAGATATTTATACAATTAAAGCAAGGAACGTTAAACGCAAATCATCTAGAAGAGAAAATAAAAACTCTTCGAAGAGAAAATGAAGTAAGACAATACAAATTCTACCCATCAGACTTCGTTACGGAACTTGTAAGAGATACCAACATACGCTTAGGAAACGTGGTAATTACTGCAGAACATGGGACAGCAATGATTAACGACTCACACGGAACTTTATCTGAATTTATTGATTATACACCGACCGACGAAAACAAGCCATTAATTGGCGGACTTGTTGTTTTATCGGACATAGATATAATAGTAATTACAGATCGGGCAAATAAATGTGTTAAAGTTATCGACACAACACACTACTGTGTTATTAACCAACTCGATTTGGAACTGGAACCCTTTGGAATAGCATGCGTAGGATATAACACCATAGCCTTTACCCAGCCAAGCGATTCTGTCATTCGATTCGTACATGTGGATCAACATAAAATGGTACGCAAAGCGCAACATATTTTAGTTAGCAAATGGTGTTATGGTATCTGTTATCTTGACAACAAGATGATCGTCAGTTTTGTGACCTCATTCAGCGCAAACGATACCCGCCTTAATAACGTTAGAATAATAGACATGAAGGGAAATATTCTGAGGACGTTCAAGACGGATTCTGAAGGATTTCCTTTATTTGCTGCCCCTGTGTCTCTAGCTGTAAACCAAGCAAAAGATAAAGTTTATGTTTCCGATATACTCATGAACGCCGTTATCTGTATGACGTTGGACGGAAAGCAAGTCGCCATGTACAAAGACGAGACATTGCAGTCACCGGAAGGTGTGGCCATTGCCAACGACGGCAACGTTTACGTGTCAAGCTATGGGAATGATCAGATTCACGTTCTTGCCTCAGACTTAAGACGGAAATACACGCTCGTGTACCCCGGAGAGGACATTGGTATATGCAAACCGCGAGCATTGGCTTTCTGTGACAAAGACCATAAATTGTACGTTGGGGTTGAGGGTCGGTGTGTAGTCAAAGTAGTGTCTGGATTATAACGGACATAAAAGAACAAAATACATATAATTATTGTTAAAGGGGCTGAACTCCAGATTATATATAGTATAGTCAAAGTTTTAAAACTGTTCAAAAGTTGTCTTGAAATATTAGAATCTTAATTCTTGGATAAAATTAGAGTAATAATTTAACTGTCCTGTACAATAAACATCTAAATATTTATTGTTTATGCTTCACTTTAACTGGGTTCAACATTTACTGCCAAAATAGTTTTGAACTATTTATTACTTACTTTTTTGTCACTATAAGCAATATTTTAATATGGTTTCATCAATTCGAAATGTTCTGGAGTTCAGCACCTTCAACCTTAGATTATTCAAGTCTGACTATTACTAGGCCTAATGGGTAAATTATCCGACCTCTTTCGCATAGGTGAATATGTATATACGTTAATATATTCCATCCTGTTTTTAAGAAATACCCGTAATCAAGATCAACTGCTATAACCGAGAAGCACACGCAAACAAATAAAAGTATCTTTAAATGCTGAGGAAACCGCAAAATGAGACGCTTGAAGCAATTTGGCGTCTTTATGTAATTTGTCAATTAATTTACATGTTACTGTTGCGAGGAATACGTTTCCTGTTTAGATGTGGGGGCGACTGAATGACATAAAACGGAACAAAATAAGATAATTTATCACATTTTCAACGTCTAACTTCCAGTTCAAGCTACATGTTTGTATTATTACCAAACCACTACACTTACTCCTTTTGGTAAATGTGTATATGTAAATGCAACCATCATGGAGAAGAATTAATATAAGTTCAATTTATCATCCATTTATGTACTGTTCTGTAACTGTACCTACATTAACTTGTACATTGGTTTTACTGAATAAATATGTTTACAACAATATATCTGAGCACATTGAAGACTCGAGGGAACCTGTGCATACATCGCCCATTTACCTTTTTATGATCCCGTTACAGAGAGTTACTAAGACCCGAAATCGACTGACGCGACTTCAATAACGATGTTTGTTAACTTACCTTTTCACTGCTGAATTTCATAAAGTCGACTTTTACTTGTTGAAAATTGGACCACTCCATTTTTAGTCCAACAGGAAATGTTGTTAAATGTAATGTCTTATTGTCAAACAATGCAGATTTCAGGAGCGACAACTCGTTACGAGCTGTCTCACCTGAATCTGCATTGTTTGCAAAAGTGGCAGCGAAAGAGCTAATCAAGAATATTGATTGATTGGGGTTTAACGCCGTTTTTAACAATTTTTCAGTCATATCACGGCGGCCAGTTCACCTACTCATGTGTGTCCTGGTTTTCTCACACCAGTACTCCACATAACAATCTTCCCAAGCAACTGGCTGCTTTTCCACATAGACTTAGCCCATTGGTGGAAGACGAATGACGCATGTCGCAATGACCTTTGTCAAACGACGGATAGAAAGTTGGCCGAGCCGGGATTCGAACTCACAACCCCTGGTTCGACAGCCCGCGTCGTTACCGACTGAGCTACCGGGACTCGACAATCAAGAATATAATGTAGTTTACGTAAACGAGTGTTTCCTATTGCAGCAACGTGTATATGTCTGTTGTTAATGAGACAATGTTAGGTTATATTAACACATTTCATAAATATGTCATGTTATTATGAAAATGAATTGACCGCGTACTCGTGAATGCATCACTCGATAAAAGGTTGATACCCTTGTGAATGGTCGTATTACCAGTTACGCCATATACACTAACCCACGAACACTCATTCTCAAGAATGTACCGTGCAATCCTGCAGTGGATCGAATGGTGTATGCACGTGTTCGATGTCAATTCATTGACATAATATTAAAACTTTTAATTTTGGACTTCTATTTTTTGGTACCAACTGGTTGCCACAATGCGAAAGGTATCGACTGTTTAAGGATGAACCTATTTATAGATAGAGTACTGTTTTGTTGGGACTTATTTATAGAAAGAATACCCTTTTGTTCGAACCTATTTATAAATAGAGTACTCTTTTGTTGGAACATATTTATAAATATATTATTTTTGCTGGAACATATTTATAAATACTCTTTTATTGGAACATATTTATAAATAGAGAACTCTCTTGGAATGAGACGACAGAGGTCAACATTTATTTATACAATCTAATCTATTTTGTTTTATAAGACATTTATATCGTTTTTAAACATTAGTTCAGTTATATCATGGCTACAGAGAACGTAAACATGTTCAATTGGTAAACAAACCAGAACTAGGCTAGGAAATACACCTTGCAAAAGGTCTATTCTGCCATGATCGCGGTGAGAGAGGATATCTCCGACCCATATGACCGCCCGGTTCCAAATTCCCCCATACTAAGCACTCGATTAATAGGTTTCCTTTAAGGTTTTGAAAGTAACCCTTTCAATGAAAAACGTTCATTAACATACACGGTCTTGTCAGAAATCAAGAATAACAAAACCAGTTAGACAGACAATCTGCAGGACATGGGTTAATATACAGACGTCGAAGACGGTGGTACAGTGGTAGAGCGTCGGCCTCTCGTACCAAAGGTCCCTGGTTCGTATCCCGTGATGAGCGGGTTCTGCCATTGAGATTGTCCACACAAACGGCGCGAGTACTGGTTATCTCTCCAGGAAGCAGACATCGAGCGTGATTGATTAATTAGTGTACACTTAAACTTACAGACGTCGCCCTAGTGTTTTATGTCCTAGCAGTACAGAGGACCGTGTTCGTGGTATAGCGATTAGATGGTAGTAACGGATTCCTTATTGGCGCTCTTTGAAATTGTTGCGGAGATAGAATTACGACTGATGCATCGGTGTCAAGATATATAGTACCGGTAGTTCACGGGTTAAAACGAGCAAAATCTTGATAACTGAAATACTGTTGAGAGCGGGATAAAACCCCATTTAAACAAACTAAGCAATGAAGGTAGTATCAAGCTAATGGATTACTGGTAAACAATATAAGTAATCAATTACCATGCGCAGTCATAGACGTTTGATTGATTTGGGGTCAACGCCGTTTTCAACAATGTTTCAACCATATCACGGTGGCCTTTTTCATCTTCCCATGTGCTTTCCGACTTTTTTACTCACACAAGTACGGCAGTGGTTCAAGGATAAAGTGAACGAAATCTCCCGGGTTAACCCTTTCCCTCATATAGACGCTTTCTGACGCCTCTGCAGCAGACGGCTTTTTGAAAACATAGTTACAAAAGAAGAAATTGCACAAAACGTGCAATTTCTCCTTTTGCCACAATGTTTTCCACTTTTAGTCATAGGTTATCCATTCAATTATGGAGATTTTCTATGTTTTGACAAATTACGTTCAAAGTCGTCTGCTGCAGAATTGTCGTATGAGGGAAAGGTTAAATGCAGCAGACGGCTTTTTGAAAACATAGTGACAAAAGAAGAAATTGCACAAAAAGTGCAATTTCTCCTTTTGCCACAATGTTTTCCACTTTTAGTCATAGGTTATCCATTCAATTATGGAGATGTTTTATGTCTTGACAAATTACGTTTAAAGTCGTCTGCTGCAGAATTGTCGTATGAGGGAAAGGTTAAATGCAGCTGACGGCTTTTTGAAAACATAGTGACAAAAGAAGAAATTGCACAAAAAGTGCAATTTCTCCTTTTGCCACAATGTTTTCCACTTTTAGTCATAGGTTATCCATTAAATTATGGAGATGTTTTATGTTTTGACAAATTACGTTCAAAGTCGTCTGCTGCAGAATTGTCGTATGAGGGAAAGGGTTAAATGCAGCAGACGGCTTTTTGAAAACATAGTGACAAAAGAAGAAATTGCACAGAACGTGCAATTTCTCCTTTTGTCACAATGTTTTCCACTTTTAGTCATAGGTTATCCATTCAATTATGGAGATGTTTTATGTCTTGACAAATTACGTTCAAAGTCGTCTGCTGCAGAATTGTCGTATGAGGGAAAGGTTAAATGCAGCAGACGGCTTTTTGAAAACATAGTGACAAAAGAAGAAATTGCACAAAAAGTCCATCTGACAAAATACGTTCAAAGTCGTCTGCTGCAGAATTGTCGTATGAGGGAAAGGGTTAAAGCAGACAGCGTTTTGAAAACATAGTGACAAAAGAAGAAATTGCAAAGAACGTTTTCCACTTTTAGATATTCTATGTTTTGACAAATTACGTTCAAAGTCGTCTGCTGCAGAATTGTCGTATGAGGGAAAGGTTAAATGCAGCAGACGGCTTTTTGAAAACATAGTGACAAAAGAAGAAATTGCACAAAAAGTCCATCTGACAAAATACGTTCAAAGTCGTCTGCTGCAGAATTGTCGTATGAGGGAAAGGGTTAAAGCAGACAGCGTTTTGAAAACATAGTGACAAAAGAAGAAATTGCAAAGAACGTTTTCCACTTTTAGATATTCTATGTTTTGACAAATTACGTTCAAAGTCGTCTGCTGCAGAATTGTCGTATGAGGGAAAGGGTTAACGTCCCAGGACAGCGGGGTCATTCGACGCGAGTTCTGATGTGTATTCAGATTGAACGGCCTCGGTGGTGTAATGGTAGAGCGTCCGCGAGTTCTGATGTGTATTCAGATTGAACGGCCTCGGTGGTGTAATGGTAGAGCGTCCGCGAGTTCTGATGTGTATTCAGATTGAACGGCCTCGGTGGTGTAATGGTAGAGCGTCCGCGAGTTCTGATGTGTATTCAGATTGAACGGCCTCGGTGGTGTTATGGTAGAGCGTCCGCGAGTTCTGATATGTATTCAGATTGAACGGCCTCGGTGGTGTAATGGTAGAGCGTCCGCGAGTTCTGATGTGTATTCAGATTGAACGGCCTCGGTGGTGTTATGGTAGAGCGTCCGCGAGTTCTGATGTGTATTCAGATTGAACGGCCTCGGTGGTGTAATGGTAGAGCGTCCGCGAGTTCTGATGTGTATTCAGATTGAACGGCCTCGGTGGTGTAATGGTAGAGCGTCCGCGAGTTCTGATGTGTATTCAGATTGAACGGCCTCGGTGGTGTTATGGTAGAGCGTCCGCGAGTTCTGATGTGTATTCAGATTGAACGGCCTCGGTGGTGTAATGGTAGAGCGTCCGCGAGTTCTGATGTGTATTCAGATTGAACGGCCTCGGTGGTGTTATGGTAGAGCGTCCGCGAGTTCTGATGTGTATTCAGATTGAACGGCCTCGGTGGTGTAATGGTAGAGCGTCCGCGAGTTCTGATGTGTATTCAGATTGAACGGCCTCGGTGGTGTTATGGTAGAGCGTCCGCGATTTCTGATGTGTATTCAGATTGAACGGCCTCGGTGGTGTAATGGTAGAGCGTCCGCGAGTTCTGATGTGTATTCAGATTGAACGGCCTCGGTGGTGTTATGGTAGAGCGTCCGCGAGTTCTGATGTGTATTCAGATTGAACGGCCTCGGTGGTGTAATGGTAGAGCGTCCGCGAGTTCTGATGTGTATTCAGATTGAACGGCCTCGGTGGTGTTATGGTAGAGCGTCCGCGAGTTCTGATGTGTATTCAGATTGAACGGCCTCTGTGGTGTAATGGTAGAGCGTCCGCGAGTTCTGATGTGTATTCAGATTGAACGGCCTCGGTGGTGTTATGGTAGAGCGTCCGCGAGTTCTGATGTGTATTCAGATTGAACGGCCTCGGTGGTGTAATGGTAGAGCGTCCGCGAGTTCTGATGTGTATTCAGATTGAACGGCCTCGGTGGTGTAATGGTAGAGCGTCCGCGAGTTCTGATGTGTATTCAGATTGAACGGCCTCTGTGGTGTTATGGTAGAGCGTCCGCGAGTTCTGATGTGTATTCAGATTGAACGGCCTCGGTGGTGTTATGGTAGAGCGTCCGCGAGTTCTGATGTGTTTTCAGATTGAACGGCCTCGGTGGTGTAATGGTAGAGCGTCCGCGAGTTCTGATGTGTATTCAGATTGAACGGCCTCGGTGGTGTAATGGTAGAGCGTCCGCGAGTTCTGATGTGTATTCAGATTGAACGGCCTCGGTGGTGTAATGGTAGAGCGTCCGCGAGTTCTGATGTGTATTCAGATTGAACGGCCTCGGTGGTGTAATGGTAGAGCGTCCGCGAGTTCTGATGTGTATTCAGATTGAACGGCCTCGGTGGTGTAATGGTAGAGCGTCCGCGAGTTCTGATGTGTATTCAGATTGAACGGCCTCGGTGGTGTAATGGTAGAGCGTCCGCGAGTTCTGATGTGTATTCAGATTGAACGGCCTCGGTGGTGTTATGGTAGAGCGTCCGCGAGTTCTGATGTGTATTCAGATTGAACGGCCTCGGTGGTGTTATGGTAGAGCGTCCGCGAGTTCTGATGTGTATTCAGATTGAACGGCCTCGGTGGTGTAATGGTAGAGCGTCCGCGAGTTCTGATGTGTATTCAGATTGAACGGCCTCGGTGGTGTTATGGTAGAGCGTCCGCGATTTCTGATGTGTATTCAGATTGAACGGCCTCGGTGGTGTAATGGTAGAGCGTCCGCGAGTTCTGATGTGTATTCAGATTGAACAGCCTCGGTGGTGTAATGGTAGAGCGTCCGCGAGTTCTGATGTGTATTCAGATTGAACGGCCTCGGTGGTGTTATGGTAGAGCGTCCGCGAGTTCTGATGTGTATTCAGATTGAACGGCCTCGGTGGTGTTATGGTAGAGCGTCCGCGAGTTCTGATGTGTATTCAGATTGAACGGCCTCGGTGGTGTAATGGTAGAGCGTCCGCGAGTTCTGATGTGTTTTCAGATTGAACGGCCTCGGTGGTGTAATGGTAGAGCGTCCGCGAGTTCTGATGTGTATTCAGATTGAACGGCCTCGGTGGTGTTATGGTAGAGCGTCCGCGAGTTCTGATGTGTATTCAGATTGAACGGCCTCGGTGGTGTAATGGTAGAGCGTCCGCGAGTTCTGATGTGTATTCAGATTGAACGGCCTCGGTGGTGTAATGGTAGAGCGTCCGCGAGTTCTGATGTGTATTCAGATTGAACGGCCTCGGTGGTGTTATGGTAGAGCGTCCGCGAGTTCTGATGTGTATTCAGATTGAACGGCCTCGGTGGTGTTATGGTAGAGCGTCCGCGAGTTCTGATGTGTATTCAGATTGAACGGCCTCGGTGGTGTTATGGTAGAGCGTCCGCGAGTTCTGATGTGTATTCAGATTGAACGGCCTCGGTGGTGTTATGGTAGAGCGTCCGCGAGTTCTGATGTGTATTCAGATTGAACGGCCTCGGTGGTGTAATGGTAGAGCGTCCGCGAGTTCTGATGTGTATTCAGATTGAACGGCCTCGGTGGTGTAATGGTAGAGCGTCCGCGAGTTCTGATGTGTATTCAGATTGAACGGCCTCGGTGGTGTAATGGTAGAGCGTCCGCGAGTTCTGATGTGTATTCAGATTGAACGGCCTCGGTGGTGTAATGGTAGAGCGTCCGCGAGTTCTGATGTGTATTCAGATTGAACGGCCTCGGTGGTGTAATGGTAGAGCGTCCGCGAGTTCTGATGTGTATTCAGATTGAACGGCCTCGGTGGTGTAATGGTAGAGCGTCCGCGAGTTCTGATGTGTATTCAGATTGAACGGCCTCGGTGGTGTTATGGTAGAGCGTCCGCGAGTTCTGATGTGTATTCAGATTGAACGGCCTCGGTGGTGTAATGGTAGAGCGTCCGCGAGTTCTGATGTGTATTCAGATTGAACGGCCTCGGTGGTGTTATGGTAGAGCGTCCGCGAGTTCTGATGTGTATTCAGATTGAACGGCCTCGGTGGTGTAATGGTAGAGCGTCCGCGAGTTCTGATGTGTATTCAGATTGAACGGCCTCGGTGGTGTTATTGTAGAGCGTCCGCGAGTTCTGATGTGTATTCGGATTGAACGGCCTCGGTGGTGTAATGGTAGAGCGTCCGCGAGTTCTGATGTGTATTCGGATTGAACGGCCTCGGTGGTGTAATGGTAGAGCGTCCGCGAGTTATGATGTGTATTCGGATTGAACGGCCTCGGTGGTGTTATGGTAGAGCGTCCGCGAGTTCTGATGTGTATTCGGATTGAACGGCCTCGGTGGTGTTATGGTAGAGCGTCCGCGAGTTCTGATGTGTATTCAGATTGAACGGCCTCGGTGGTGTAATGGTAGAGCGTCCGCGAGTTCTGATGTGTATTCAGATTGAACGGCCTCGGTGGTGTTATGGTAGAGCGTCCGCGAGTTCTGATGTGTATTCAGATTGAACGGCCTCGGTGGTGTAATGGTAGAGCGTCCGCGAGTTCTGATGTGTATTCAGATTGAACGGCCTCGGTGGTGTAATGGTAGAGCGTCCGCGAGTTCTGATGTGTATTCAGATTGAACGGCCTCGGTGGTGTTATGGTAGAGCGTCCGCGAGTTCTGATGTGTATTCAGATTGAACGGCCTCGGTGGTGTTATGGTAGAGCGTCCGCGAGTTCTGATGTGTATTCAGATTGAACGGCCTCGGTGGTGTTATGGTAGAGCGTCCGCGAGTTCTGATGTGTATTCAGATTGAACGGCCTCGGTGGTGTAATGGTAGAGCGTCCGCGAGTTCTGATGTGTATTCAGATTGAACGGCCTCGGTGGTGTAATGGTAGAGCGTCCGCGAGTTCTGATGTGTATTCAGATTGAACGGCCTCGGTGGTGTTATGGTAGAGCGTCCGCGAGTTCTGATGTGTATTCAGATTGAACGGCCTCGGTGGTGTAATGGTAGAGCGTCCGCGAGTTCTGATGTGTATTCAGATTGAACGGCCTCGGTGGTGTAATGGTAGAGCGTCCGCGAGTTCTGATGTGTATTCAGATTGAACGGCCTCGGTGGTGTAATGGTAGAGCGTCCGCGAGTTCTGATGTGTATTCAGATTGAACGGCCTCGGTGGTGTAATGGTAGAGCGTCCGCGAGTTCTGATGTGTATTCAGATTGAACGGCCTCGGTGGTGTTATGGTAGAGCGTCCGCGAGTTCTGATGTGTATTCAGATTGAACGGCCTCGGTGGTGTAATGGTAGAGCGTCCGCGAGTTCTGATGTGTATTCAGATTGAACGGCCTCGGTGGTGTAATGGTAGAGCGTCCGCGTGTTCTGATGTGTATTCAGATTGAACGGCCTCGGTGGTGTTATGGTAGAGCGTCCGCGAGTTCTGATGTGTATTCAGATTGAACGGCCTCGGTGGTGTTATGGTAGAGCGTCCGCGAGTTCTGATGTGTATTCAGATTGAACGGCCTCGGTGGTGTTATGGTAGAGCGTCCGCGAGTTCTGATGTGTATTCAGATTGAACGGCCTCGGTGGTGTAATGGTTTTGTTTGTTTGTTTGTTTGGAGTTTAACGCCGCTTTCAACAGCTTTGGTCATATCACGGCGGTCAGTGCACCTACCCATGTTTTCCTGGCTTTCCCACACCAATACTTACACAACATTCTTTCGAAGCCACTGACTACTTTCTCACATAGATCAGAGGTGAGAGGCAATTGAAAAATCGCCCGAAAGAATGTGGCCGCAACCGGGTATCGAACCCGTGACCTCCAGATCACGAGTCAGATACGCTACCAATTGAGCTACCCGGCCGGGCTGGTGTAATGGTAGAGCGTCCGCGAGTTCTGATGTGTATTCAGATTGAACGGCCTCGGTGGTGTAATGGTAGAGCGTCCGCGAGTTCTGATGTGTATTCAGATTGAACGGCCTCGGTGGTGTAATGGTAGAGCGTCCGCGAGTTCTGATGTGTATTCAGATTGAACGGCCTCGGTGGTGTAATGGTAGAGCGTCCGCGAGTTCTGATGTGTATTCAGATTGAACGGCCTCGGTGGTGTAATGGTAGAGCGTCCGCGAGTTCTGATGTGTATTCAGATTGAACGGCCTCGGTGGTGTTATGGTAGAGCGTCCGCCTCGGATGCATGAGGTCGTGTGTTCGATACCCGGCCGGGTCATTCCAAATACTTTCGGGGTTTTCCTTACGACTGACTGGCTGGTTTAAGTATAAATGAACCAGTAGTACTGTAACTTACACAGGAAAAAGCCGTGATATAACTGGAATATTGTTAAAAGCGGCGTAAAACAAGATAGTCTTCAGATTGTCCTAGCACACTGAAGGCTCGGCGAATGTTAGTTCAAAGCTGTACTTTGATGTGTTGATTCGGCTAGCTCATATTAGTACAATTAGAAAAACTCCCTGATTGATTAACCAGGAAGCAGACATCGAGAGTGGTTTTAAAAATGTAATTTGCAAGAATTTGCTTTTCGTTCAAAATGTTAATTAACTAAAAGGATCGATAAATAGGTTTTTCATTTATAGGTATTTTCGATATTGTTGCCAAGATAGTCTGTCGAAGAGAAGTGTATGTGGAAATAGTTTAATTAACGTACGTGGGTGCCGAGCCCCGGTAGCTCAGTCGGTAGCGACGCGGGCTGTCAATCCAGGGGTTGTGAGTTCGAAACCCGGCTCGGCCAAGATTCTTTCCGACGATTGACAAAAGTCACTGTGACAAGCGTCATTCGTCTTTCACCAATGAGCTAACAGTCTATGTGGAAAAGCAGCCAGTTGCTTGGAAAGTATGTTGTGTGGAGAACTGGTGAGAGAAAACCAGGAAACATATGAGTAAGTGAACTGGCCGCCGTGATATGACTGAACAATTGTTGAAAACGGCGTTAAACCCATATCAATCAATCAATCGTAGGCTTTGCAGATTTTAAGATCAAATTACGCTAAATACATCCGCGGCCATGCTGATCTAGAGCCAAATAGTCCCTTAAAAAAACATTTACTTGCGTGGGAATTAGTTTATACCTGTTAAGAATGCATTTAATATATATGACATTGAGTTTATTATATTCACTGTTCATGTGTATAGGATGCACTGGAAATGATTGATTTTATATTGTTTTTATTATTTTGACCTTGTTTGAAAGTGAAAGTGCCCGATGTCAAAACTTGATGACGGTAATCGTTTTCACGTGGTGAGTTTTCTTTCTTGCATAAAACATAATGTCGCATAATTTGTATGATTTCATTTAACACTTTCCCTCATATAGACGCTTTCTGACGCCTCTGCAGCTTGCCACAATGTTTTCCACTTTTATAGTCATAGGTTATCCATTCAATTAAAGAGATTTTCTACTTTTGGAAACAAAGAATTCAAAGTCGTCTGCTGCTGCAGAATTGTCGTATGAGGGAAAGGGTAAACGAATTTATCAGATATTGTGTAGATGTTTTAAAAGTCGTTTGCTGTAGATTTGTTAAACTGTTTTGGTGAGTTAGGGAGATTCTGATGTTCCGTGCGAACATGGTCATCTGAATCTAAATTGTTCACAGATGCCTACTTGTACCTTTCAGGGTCTGATTTGATCTCCATTGTTCACAGATGCCAACTTGTGCCTTTCAGGGTCTGATTTGATATCCATTGTTCACAGATGCCTACTTGTACCTTCCAGGGTCTGATTTGATCTCCATTGTTCCCAAATGTCTACTTGTCCCTTTCAGAGTCTGATTTGATCTCCATTGTTCACAGATGTCTATTTGTACCTTCCAGGGTCTGATTTGATCTCCATTGTTCCCAAATGTCTACTTGTCCCTTTCAGGGTCTGATGTTATGTCCATTGTTCACAGATGTCTATTTGTACCTTTCAGGGTCTGATTTGATCTCCATTGTTCACAAATGTCTACTTGTAACTTTCAGGGTCTGATTTGATCTCCATTGTTCACAGATGCCTACTTGTACCTTTCAGAGTCTGATTTGATATATATTGTTCACAAATGTCTACTTGTACCTTTCAGGGTCTGATTTGATCTCCACTGTTCACAGATGTCTACTTGTATCTTTCAGGGTCTGATTTGATCTCCATTGTTCACAGATGTCTACTTGTACCTTTCAGGGTCTGATTTGATCTCCATTGTTCACAAATGTCTACTTGTACCTTTCAGGGTCTGATTTGATCTCCATTGTTCACAAATGTCTACTTGTCCCTTTCAGGGTCTGATTTGATCTCCATTGTTCCCAAAAGTCTACTTGTCCCTTTCAGGGTCTGATTTGATATCCATTGTTCACAGATGCCTACTTGTACCTGTTAGGATCTGATTTAATCTCCATTGTTCACAGACGATTCTTTCAACGTGTGTATATTCTGATAAGACGGAGCAGTGCAACTTGTACCTTTTCGCACGGACGGACTCATATTTACACTTATACTCTGATAAGACGGAGCAGTGCAACTTGTACCTTTTCGCACGGACGGACTCATATTTACACTTATACTCTGATAAGACGGAGCAACTTGTACCTTTTCGCACGGACGGACTCATATTTACACTTATACTCTGATAAGACGGAGCAATGCAACTTGTACCATTTCGCACGGACGGACTCATATTTACACTTATACTCTGATAAGACGGAGCAATGCAACTTGTACCATTTCGCACGGACGGACTCATATTTACACTTAGTTTAAACTTATTTATTTTAAATCGATTGCGAAACAAGCTTTAAGCTTATATTAATCACGCTCGATGTCTGCTTCCTGGATACTTAACCAGTACTCGCGCCGATTGTGTGGAAAAATCCCAAAGTCAGGACCCGCTCATCACGGGACTCGAACCAGGGACCTTTGATGTGAGAGGCCGACGCTCTACCTCTGCACCACTGTCTTCCACACTTATACTCTGATAAGACGGAGCAGTACAACTTGTACCATTTCGCACGGACTGACTCATCTTTACACTTATACTCTGAATGTTTTAACTCTTCCTTGATACTCAACCAGAACTCGAGCACAATTGGAGGGTAGGTCCCAAAATCTTACCCCGCCCTCACGGGAACCGAACTGGGTACTTTTGGATCACAAGACCGGCGCTCTTCCGCTGAGCAATGATTTCAGTTCAGTGCCGATATTGCATGTGCATATATACAGGGACATAAATAAGACTTATTTACGTTCCTGATATGTATATATGTATAAGTGTATAATCACAACTAAAATCATAAAATGAGGATACCGCCTCAGTGGTCTAGCGGTTAGCACGTCCGTCTCGAGAGTGGGAGACCAGTAGGGTTCGATCCTCGGTTGACACTCAGGGTTAGTTTAAACAATATTTTATTCACATAAATTTAACCTAGCCATTTACAAGTTAATTACATTAACTATTGATTTATTTTCAGTATGGATTAGAAAACAAGTTATTGAAAACTTACATAAATTCTTCTCCGTGCAAAAAACAATGTTCTGAACATCATATTGATAATGAGCAGTTTCACCTTTGGCCACAATGTTGTCTAAAGTCGTTTGCGTCAAAATGCGTCAAAATGCGTCTTTGCAGGTGGGAAAGGGTTAACAGTCTGGAGAAATTTGTATCTTTCATTTTATCATACCATTGTCCTCCCTCAATTAAAAACAATCACTTAAAACGGCAATAAATGATATACAGATCTTTCCATCAATATGGATCCATTTGTTATCAGATTTATTGGAAGCCGTCAGGAGGTGGCTTCCTGTAGGGATGCTTTTAATTTTCGGTCAAGGAGAATATTTAGACCTGCCAGCGTGACCACATATCTTGATTTCTCTTTGTCCTTTCTAAGTACATTAATTTAAGGTAATGACTTTTAAAACATCCCTTTTACACTCTATGTGTGAGTTTTACAAATTAAAAACAAAAGACAAAGGCCAGTATATTAATTGAATGTATGTACATTTTTCTTTAAGCGAAATTCATACTGTATCTACTCTAGACAGTTAAATAGAGAACCCTTCTATTGAATTTGTAAATATAGTCTGGTTCCTTAAAATTACATGCTATGATATATTACGCAGTAATTAGACGAAGAAGCCTCGTCCCGTATTCACTAAACTTTTCAATTTAGATATTTGTCTAAATCTAAATCTTAATATTTAGTCAACGTTTTAGATTTAATCCGTATTCACCAACGCGTTTTAAACCGATCTCTATTTGTTCTAGTGTGTAAATGTCGTTAAAATAAAAGACAGTACCATTCATCTATAGTCTATTTATAGATTTTCCTTTTTTTTTTTTTTTATCGCAATTTCACATACATTTTTCATTTGCTTTGCTTTTAATAATCTGACTTTCATGTTCAGTACATACTGGATTCAAAGTTAACTTTGAGCACAATTGTCATCGCAAAATGCAGACATGAAAAGATTTAAACCACAGAAATATCTGTTTTAAGATCAATTTCATTCTTTTTCGCTGTTGCAGTTCCACATTTCATGAATATCGCGGTAAACACGATATCGGTGTATTTTGCCTAGCCAACAACATGTTTTATCACGGATGCGATGTGAACATCCAGAATACTTAAATGAAATGAAATCTTCTGGTTCTTACAAACAAAGTGTGATCGGATTAACTAAACTGTATTTAACTTATCATCGAAATGTAGACAGCATTTCAACTCTTATATCAACTGGTAAATTTAGGGACAGATTAAAACGCAGACGGAAGACGCAGACAAATGGGATATAGAGGGAAAACGCAGACGGGTATTGGAAAACGCAGACTGCCAATCAGAAGCCGTTATTTATTGGGGGTGTGTCTCAAATACCTTTGATTAAGACATCGCGGTTTTCGGTCAGATGTTTTTGTCCTTAATTCGATTGTTTGAATAACAAAGTATATTTAATATTTGTACTAATTAAGGCCAATCATGATTACCCATATTTAAATTTTCTTTAATTAAAATCTGATTACTGATGATAAAAGCTGTTTATGTCTTTGAAGATGTTTTATTTTCCACACTTATGCAAACTGAAAAAAACAATGTACCAAATGTCTATATGTATCAGCATTTGGATGTCCAATCTGCCCATTTCTACAAACTGTGTTTGAATGATAGTTTACCATATTGTTTTAATACTTTGATAACATTTGGATTATATATATAAAAGTGTTATTGTGACTGTAACTTGCAAATATTAAAAAGAACTTATACTCGAAATCTGACCGTTTGTGTCTTGTGTTCATTAACAGAATTAACAGAAATGGATTTATAAGTTACCTATGGATCCAGCGCCACAGCCGTCCTGTCAAATACACCACAATCATAAGGATCACTGGGTAGCTTCCATGTATTACAATAATGAGATATATGTGTTAGACAGCTTAGGTAATGATCGCCCTCCAGATAGGTTAATAACCAATGGACTAAAAATACAATTATCACAAATATATGGTAAAGATAAAAACAATATTCGTGTCAATATTCCAAGTGTCATAAAACAAACAAACAGTACGGACTGTGGGCTATTCGCAATAGCATTCATAACATCGTTTTGCTTACGAAAATCAACGCCGCATCAACTGATATATGATTCCAATAAATTGCGAAATCATTTACTTGAATGTTTTGAAAATAATAAAATGTCAGAATTCCCATTAACTTCTAAAACAACCAGCTCTAGACGTCGAGATAACATGAAATCTGTGATCGTAGACAATTACTGTACATGCAACCTTCCTGAGTGTGTAGAAGACATGATCCAATGTGATAGATGTAACGTTTGGTACCATCAGTCATGTGTTAATTTTCAAGCAAACATTGTTAATGCTGAACAATCGTTCTGTTGCAATTATTGTTAAATTGTTACAAAGTATATAGAAGAAAGAGATGTATTATTAATGTTCTACTTTTCTTATATTGTTTTGGAATTTGTTTGAAACTGAATTGAATAAAAATTTATTGTCTTTAGCTCTATGTCCGTTGTTTATTCAGTTGGGGTTTTCCACATCGTTTTAGTTATATCACGGCGGACATCTTATCGACCAATGTCTTATATGGCTTTTTCGTATATTCGCATATTCATCCCATATACGTATAAGTACCATCCTACATGAACACGGAATGAATGAATTTGGCGATCGCAGAAAGACATTTGTTCCAGTCTGGCTTCGATCTCTCTACCTCTCAGTCTTCGCGAAAATCATCATTCTATCTATTCTGACGTGTGAACTCGTTAACACCTATTATATAATACACACAAATACGGCATCTGATTGGTCGTCTGCGTTTTCTGATACCCGTCTGCGTTTTCCCTCTATATTCCATTTGTCTGCGTAATGCGTCTGCGTTATATACAGACCCGTAAATTTACAGTATGAGAAATAAATTCAAGTAAATTTTCAAGCACTGGTTTAACGTTTTCAAAAAAATTGAAACTAGTTCCTATGTTAAGCCTTTCCCTTATACGTAGCACATTAAGTAAAAATTGGAACATCTTGCTAAATGAAGGTATAATTTATGGACATAAAGTAGAAAACATTGTAGCAAAAGGATAATCAATTTCTCTTTTTGTCACAATGTTTTCAAAAGTCGCTGCAGCTATTGTCAGTCTTTCGGATTACGTGTACATAGAAATACGTTTTCTTGATTTTCTGAATGCTAATCACGACACGAGTTCACATCAGTTTCGTCAACTCGAGATTGTGCGTTTGTAATCCGACAGCTTTGATTTTCAATTGCTCAATTTGCCACAATAATTTCAACTCTTTTCAATTATCTTACTATCATTTATAGAGATTGTCTATGTTTTGTACTTGATGATTTTAAAGTCTGCCAGAGTAAACATCATTGAAATCATTGTGGCTAAAGGAGAAATTGCTCATAATGAGCAATATCTGCATTTGCCACAATAATTCACCACTTTTCAATTATCATACGATCATTTATAGAGATTTGTTTTTACTTGATAATTTCAAAGTCGTCTACTGCAGATTTGTTTTATGTGGGAAACATATCATGACTTACCGATACAAACGAAAAACAGATTTTCTGTGTGTCAGCATTATTTGATAAAACATTATCATAACAGGGCGTGTGTTCAATACAAATAGTTGATTGTTTTTGGTACTAATTTAAATTTATCATAACCTCTTGTCCATTTATCTTAAGTATATATGTCACTTTTTATGATCGGCTTAACTTTAAATTATCTCATTCACTTAAAACACAGACCCTGCCAGGTTAAATATCCTACATAAAACTTATATCTTCAATAATCGATATCTGACTACAGATTAAATTGTTCTAATGTTTGTGGATTTAAATGATCTTTTTTCTTATTTCTTCATGTGAAACGAAATATTGCGGCTTCTCTTTGATGCTTTGCATCAAACATCCGTCGTGTAATCATACAGATGACATTTGACATATGTGCAGCAGACGACTTTTGAAATCATGTTGGTAAATGAGAAATTGCTCAATATGGGCAATTTCTCCTTTCCCCCATTCTGTTTTTAACGCTGTTTAAAAACTCTAATAAAACCGATTGATATATAAACATATTTAGCCATTTTCACGTTAGAATTATTTTCATTTACAATAAAAAAAACCATTGCGAGAACAGGAGATATTGCTATTTTCTTCACGTCCCATTTACGCGGGAAACATAGCCTCGATTTCGAAACAGAAAAACCACAAGACGAATGACGTCATTGTCCTACTTTTCTGAAGCCGATCGAATTTCCCAGGGAGTTTCACAACAAAATCTCTTCAACGACGTCGTGATTTTACTAAATAATGGTGGAATATAATACCATTAGATATATTACAACTGTGGAGTGTACATGAGTGTTGAGGATTCGTCGACATTCACGACAAACCTAGGGAACCCACATTTCTACATGTTTTTGTTTTGATCGGTCGCCATTGGGGAATGCCACGTCGAAGAGGTTTCGCTTCTTCTCCATTTAAAAGTATGTTTTTTAAATTTGCATAATTTATTTACGTGTGAGATTAGAAGATGACAGCAATCACTTCAATTTGTAATGTCTGACATTATAACATGTTGCTGCCAGATCAAGAATTCGTCTAAAACGTACGGAAAAGCATGTCGAATCCGGGAAACACCCTTGTCTCCTCGAATGAAAAGTGGGGGTTGCCCTCACACTCAGTCGAGTTCAATTATATACTAAAATATTTCATAGTGTTACTACAGTTTCTTACAAATAAGTTGGGGACATTGCTAACTTCAGACCGTCTCACTGTTTTAATGTGCTATGATATGTCTAATTTTGAGAATAGTTTTCGTTTGGTTTGGGGAAATTCCAAAGGAAAATACTGACATGGTGTTTCCTCCGCGCGCAGATTTTCTGTGGTCGAGTTCATGTGTTGTATGGGGACCTATAAATAAGGATAACCATTATTTCATGTTTTCGTCGTGATAGGAAGTTAAAATGTAATAAAATAGAGACACAAAATATGTATTCGACTCATCTTATTCTACTTTTCCTCAAAATTATGAGATGAACTCTAAATTTTAGAGGCGTTTGACACTGTGCACTCCCATGAACCAAAAATAGAAACGACCATTTTTCAGCCAATCAGTGAGCTCTAAGCTCCGAACCCAGCGAAATGATGACTAATGTTGTCCAAATTGCGCAGATCTATAAAATATACCAGGTAAACAAGTTTTTATGACACAGATATTCTAAATTTCCAACACTGCGTTCGAAAAGTTTAATCTATGTCCATAGAGTAGTTTAAATAAGATAATAAATGGAAAACCCTTTCCCTTATCGAGACAGACAATCACCTTGTGACGTCAATCGTATGTTGAGGTTCTATAAGGAGAATGTGAAAATGAGGTGCCTTATGGGGGATTCGGAATATTCCGAAATATGAATCTCACATGTATCAGAAACTAATAGAATAACAGAAAAGATAATCATTAACTTTAAGTACAAACTATGATGACTTAAAATTTTAATTATAAAAAATAACACCAAACAAATTAGGACAATTTCGAGTATGATAATACTCTTCTTCCCTCAATGTTTACAAGTTCATCCTATTATTCACTTAACCCTTTAGTCTTTACCGCATGCATGTACAGTTGACATGTGTTAAAAACTTCGTTGCAAATGGAGAAATTGCTTAAAACGAGCATTTTCTCCTTTTCTCAAGTCCATCAAAATTGCGCTACCAAATTGCTAGATTTTTTGTATTATTTTTCTTGTGCAATTTTAAAGCAGACGACTTTTTGAAAAATAATAAGTAAACAGCCTACATAAATTCTGGTTCTGAAAAAACTAGTGTATTTGTTATGGGAAAACGGATAACCATTTGCAACCACATCATGAATCAGACGACTTTGAAATAATCTTGACAAACACATTAAAAATATCTGAAGTTATAAATTTAACTATTGGACAGAGATGAAAACAGGGGCGTAGCTTTGCAATAATCAATGTGTAGGCCGTCTCATGAGAAAAATCAACATTGTGGACTCTGCATAAAGTATCGACCCGGATCAGCATAAGCATGCGCTTAAAGTATCGACCCAGATCAGCCTAAGCATTATATATATGCAGCCACACACTGACACAGGCCTACCCGGATAGACACTTTTCGCCTTCTGTGGATTTTCTGCTTCAGGAATAACTACTCTATACATCTATCCCCCTAAGACGGAATGTGTCGGCTGGATCAGTCTGCGCGGACAGCACAGGCTGATCTGGTTGATACATTATGCAGATGTATATCGCTGCAGCTGCATTTTGGGGCATTTTGAGAAAAAAATGTGTAGGCATGTGCCTACAGTGCCTAAACTGAGCTACGCCCCTGGAAAATATTGCTGCGAAAGGAGAAATTGCTCATCTCGTGTCTTGAGTAATTTCTACTTTTACT
Organism: Serripes groenlandicus; assembly: GCA_031761405.1. Classification (NCBI taxonomy): domain Eukaryota; kingdom Metazoa; phylum Mollusca; class Bivalvia; order Cardiida; family Cardiidae; genus Serripes; species Serripes groenlandicus. The sequence continues at coordinate 13,506,787 of JASEVX010000013.1, read as the reverse complement.
ACAAAGTTTTCAGAAGTTGTCTGCGCCTGACCTAACAATGTATTTCTGCATGTAGACGTCTTTGAAAACCTATGGACACAAATATGCAAAATCCGGATAAATGAGCGTATATTTACTGAAAAAGGCTGAAAACATTGTGGCAAAATGAAAAATTGTTCGTTTTGAGCAACTTCTTCTTTTAAAATAATGTTTTCAAAAGTCTTCTGCTGCAGAGGCGTCAGAAAGCGTCTGTATGTGGGAAAGGGTTAACATTTACTTCATTTCCAACAGGACAGTTTTCTATCGATGAAGGAACAGAAGAAGAGGCGGAACCCAGTCAATCTGTCATTAAAAAAGTCAGAACTGGTAAGATTTTGTGCTGTTTTTATTGGTTTCAAGTCTCGCCCAAGTAAAAGGCTGTCATGATACCTTTGAATTGTCACTAATTAAAGAAAATTTCTGGGGTTTTGGGGGATAAATGCATGCCTTTAATTCATGTCTTATACACAGGCAGTCGTCACATTGATGATTGAATGGTTACTGATTAAAGAATATTCCCAGCAGGCACAACAACGTTGAAACAACGTCGTACTTCAACGTTGTCACAACGTTGAAAAATGGTTGTATTTGAAAGTTGTATAGACGTTGCGATATCAACGTTGAAACAACGTTGCGATTTCAACGTTGAAACAACGTTGCAATTTCAACGTTGAAACAACGTTGCGACTTCAACGTTGAAAATTGTCTGGATTTGAGAGTTGAATAGGGGTTAGGATTTCAACATTACTTTGTTTAAGCAAATCCTGTTTGTACCCCATCGAAGAGGTTTTTGTCCAAAGTCAGTTTTTGCTCAGTTGATTGGGGCTTAACGCCGTTTTCAACAATTTTTTAGTCATATCACGGTGGCCAGTTCACCTACTCATATGTTTCTCGACTTTCTCACACCAGTACTTCATACAACATTCTTTCCAGGTAACTGGCTGCTTTTCTACATAGACTGATAGCCCTTTAGTGGAAGACCAATAACGCTTGTCACAATGACTTTTGTCAAACGTCGGAAAGAATGTTTGCCGAGCTGGGGTTCAAACTCACAACCCTTGACAGCTAGCGTCACTATCAAGGCTCGGCGAACAAACAAATGCAGTGTCATACACCAATCTTGTTTTTTTTCACACATATTAACATATAGAAAGTTTATTGTGAATTTAACAGTAAATTTTATTTAAAACATACAATTGACGAGGTTAACTAGAGCGATCATAGAAGTAGAGTTATATAAATAATAGTTCGAATTCAGTGTACTAAGACCCTCACCACGATCATATCTGAAAAAAACAGTTCAACCAAAACCATATAAACATATATATAAATATAGACAATCACTTTATATTTTCAATATATTTGATGATGTCCAATGAGTGTGTGAAGTTTCAAAGCAATAGCATATATGCGTTTTTTTAGAAATAGCTTTGCATGCAAAACTTTAACCAAAATTGCAACGCCAACCCACACATAACTCTAATAGCTCTCAAATTATTAGAAAAGTCGAGCTAAAATCGGTAATTATATATCAATGGAGAGTGTAAAAACGACAAAAAGAGTTATAGTTCTTGTGTTTTATTCTCACAAGAAGTTTTAGGTCTATTCTGTCAGAGAACAAATTTAATTTGTAATACATTTATATAATACTAGAAGCACCGCAATGCAACAAAACCAGTAGAAATTATAGCCAATTAGTTCATTCACTATCCATCAATCCTAACTAAAATCCTTGATTGACATATAATTTCGTAAATTCACAATTTCAGGCATTTGTCACTATTTTCACAATTCTAAAGATTCCTCACTAAAATATACGATCCACGGAATCCCGTTAATTAATTTAATAATTAAAATTTCACTTGTCCTTACAGGCTCTGGGACAAGCTATGCAATAAGGACAATGGATGTTGCCACCCGTGTCTGACCTAAATGTAAAATTTAACCAACTATTTCCTATTCTCAAAATCAATTAAAATTCATCAAAATTTATGTTTTTACCCCCCAAAAACAGGCTACACTCATATTCAAACCTAAAAGAAGGAGATATTTTGAAATCACATTTAAACTAAGGAGGAAAAACTAGTATAATTAAATAATTTGAAATTGGATCAAGCAGGTGGAACGAAAATGTTTTGGTACGAACCAAAAAAACAAACAATTTCGTATCTGGATATGCTGTAAACATAACTAGATCTAATACCAATTTGAAGAAAATCGTTAATATAGTGTGTATTGAAACAAAATAAACAAATAATGAATATATTATTACCTGATTCATTATAAATACAAATCTGTTATTTGTAGCTGTTTTACATGAAAGCTATCGTCTAGGATTGAACTATTCCCCCGGCAATACTATGATCTGTTTTCCTCTTGCACTATGACGTACGTGGCACGTGAATGACGTCATTTATAACAATTACGTCACCGTTATAATTCAAATTTCCAAACGGCATTTACAACACATGTTTATCAGTGTGTGTATACCAAATAACTGTATCCTATTGCGGGAATGAATATTAAAACTGTTAAGGTAAACACAGAGATGGTGTTTATATGTCTCTGGTAAAAACATGTTAAAAATAACAAAGGTGAGAACATTGATACATCGTCAGCATGACAACCATTTTTCAACGTTGTAACTTCGACGTTGTTTCAACGTTGAAACAACATAGAATTTCAACGTTGTATCTTCGACGTTGTTTCAACGTTGTAATATCGTTGTTTGACGTCGTGACTATATTTCAACGTTGAAACAACGTTGTGTGCCTGCTGGGTTGTAATACAAACCCTTAGAACCCCAATTTATATCTTATATATATATTGATTAAAGGCTTTATATTTAAATAATTAATTTTGTGTGTGACATTTTTCTTAAATAAATTACTATTCTAGCTGATGGCTGCGGGCCAAGTCATAACAAATACATGTACTGTTAAACGGGGCCATATCAGTTGCTGGCCTAGTTGGTTTTCAAAGTTGCAAGTTTAACTAATATAAGGACAAGTTTTTAAGTTGAATACTAATTGTAAGTCATCAAGGGTAATTATACCATGATAAAACAATAGAAAATCATAGATCCGATATGCAAATTAAATGTACTAATTTAGCCAATCAAAAAATTGCTATGTTATGCCTTGGTATTTGCATCACAAACATAAGCCATGTGTGATGCATGAGAACCTGGTAGTTTACAACGATTATTTTGTTGGTTTGTCTGTGATGCATGACGATTGGCATTGCTTAAAATACGATATTGTATCTATGAATTGTGTGACAGAGCTGTAGGGCATATTTTGTTCTGAAACCCTATGTTGTGGGTACTCAAAAAAGGCTAGTTTACTCCACTTTAGCTACATGCTTACCAACCTTCTCTCAATTTCAAAGGGTAGTTTCTTAATCTCAAATTGGGAGATTTTCTGCGCGATGAACTTCAAAGTAGACATTTTCACAATAGAATGGAATGAAAAAGAATAAAAAAAATACTCATTTGAGTATAATTTCAATCATATATTAGAATTTAACCCTTTCCCTCATATAGACGCTTTCTGACGCCTCTGCAGGAGACGGCTTTTTGAAAACATAGTGACAAAAGAAGAAATTGCTCAAAATGAGCAATTTCTCCTTTTGCCATAATGTTTTCCACTTTTTAGTTTTAGGTTATCCATTCAATTACATAGATTTTCCATTTTTTGACCAAATATGTTCAAAGTCGTCTGCTGCAGAATTGTCGTATGAGGGAAAAATTTTAGTATTATTTTAGCATGTTTTAGATTGTTGCACCTGATGAACACTTCGAAATGTGTCAATATGTGTCAGAAAATGGGAAAAGAAAAAGATGAGAGTCTAAATTAAATTTTTGAATATTTACAGAGAGTTTGACACCGTCTGCTGCAGAGGACAGCTCATCTGCGGATCGGACAAATCCTCAATCTGATTTTGGACCTGATGACCTTGCAGAGGAGACGAGTCAAAGCAACAGCACTCTCTCTGCTGGTAGGTTTAGTTAACCCTTTCCCTCATATAGACGCTTTCTGACGCCTCTGCAGCAGACGGCTTTTTGAAAACATAGTGACAAAAGAAGAAATTGCACAAAACGTGCAATTTCTCCTTTTGCCACAATGTTTTCCACTTTTCATCATAGGTTATCCATTAAATTATGGAGAATTTCTATTTTTTGGCAAAATACGTTCAAAGTCGTCTGCTGCAGAATTGCTGTATGCGGGAAAGGGTTAAAACTTATTTATTTTACATCAATTGTGAAACGAGCCTTCAGCTTATATTAACCCTTTGCCACATATATATGCTTTCTGATGCCTCTGCAGCAGACGACTTTTGACATCATCATGATGAGCAATTTCTCCTTTTGCCACAATGATTTAAACTCTTAACAATAATCATACTCCGTATCATTTATAGAGATTTTTTTAAATTTTGGATTTGATAATTTCAAAGTCATCTGCTGCAAATTTATTGTATGTGGGAATGGGTTAATCACTCTCAATGTCTGCTTCCTGTAGTTACTGTGATTGCCCTTTTCCGGCGTCTGGCGTGTGTCATCCATGCGTCAACATCTTCTGTCAAAGACAGACAAGGACGGTGTGAAATATTCCTTGAAATCTCTACAAGATTAATTCAAGGCATGTTGGTTACTCACTTAGTTAAAAAAAAAGTATTATAGTAGGCATGACAAATCACATTGCATAATTCAAGTGAGCGATCCAGGGCCATCTTGTCTTTCTGCAAGTGATCCTTGGAATACAAGAGCCCCGCTAACTCAGATGGTAGCAATGCTGGTTGTGAGTTTGAATCCCAGCTTGCCAAAAATTCTCACCGATGTTGACAAAAGTCAATGGGACGAACATAATTTGTCTTCCACCAATGGGATATTTGTCTAAGTGGTAAGGCAGACCGTTGATTGGATAGATAAGTTTGGAGTACTGAACTGAGAAAGCCAAAAAACAAATTTATAAAGTCGTAAGAACTTGTTTCACAATCAATTTCAAATACATGTTATTAATGTTAACCCTTTCTTACTTGCAGACATATTTTGATGCATATATACAGGAAATAACTTTTGTAAATACTTGCGAAAGTTTTCTCATAACTCTGGTCAATATACCAGACCAGGGTCCTATTTCACCAACCTTACTTAGGGATAAGTAACACTTAATAATTAAAATCATATTTCATTATTTTTGTTTCCCTTATTAAAAATACCTAAAGATTTTTAAAAGTTCTTAACCCTTTCCCTCATATAGACGCTTTCTGACGCCTCTGCAGCAGTCTGCTTTTTGAAAACATAGTGACAAAAGAAGAAATTGCTCAAATCGAGCAATTTCTCCTTTTGCCACAATGTTTTCCACTTTAAGTAATAGGTTATCCATTCAATTATAGAGATTTTCAAATTTTTAACAAAAAATGTTTAACCCTTTCCCTCATATAGACGCTTTCTGACGCCTCTGCAACAGATAGCTTTTTGAAAACATAGTGAATATAACGTGCAGTTTCTCCTTTTGCCACAATGTTTTCCACTTTTTGTCATAGGTTAACCATTCAATTATGGAGATTTTCTTTGTTTTGACAAAATATGTTCCAAGTCGTCTGCCGCAGAATTGCCGTATGAGGGAAAGGGTTAAAGTCGTCTGCTGCAGAATTGTTGTATGAGGGAAAGGGTTAAAGTCGTCTGCTGCAGAATTGTTGTATGAGGGAAAGGGTTAAAGTCGTCTGCTGCAGAATTGTTGTATGAGGGAAAGGGTTAACAAGTATTGTAAGACAGCAAGGTAACTATTTGTGGCAACTTCGTCATGTAATTAAAAACATTCCACCATTAATGTTTAACAAAATATTAGGGAAACAAAAATGATGAAATATTCTTTTAAGAATTTAAGCCCTGAGTAAGGTTGGTGGAATTGGACCAAGTACTTATTGAGCTTTTTCATATCTCAATGTAATCAAAGCCGTCTGCTGCAGATTTGTTGTACATGCAAAACACTCATAAAATGTTATGATAGGGAAATGGTAAGTTAAGGCAACAAATCTGTAGTAGATGACTTTGAAATGATCTTGGCAACATTTTGGTAAATATGTCTAATGAATATTTGATAAATTAATACAGTTGAATACATCATGACGAGCAAATTCTCCTTTTGCCTTAATGTTTCCAGAAGTCGTCTGCTTTATCTGAACTACTTATACCTAGTACAGTTAAGAACATCTTGAAATTGACAAATTTACCGTTCACGTTCGCTCCGTTCCGTTCTGCTCCGCTCACTTTTCAATCCGCTCTCAAAGCATTCACTCATTCATAACATTGTGATTGCTTTTTTCCGTTCCGTTCAGATTGAGCACTTTTTTACGCTCACTCGGAACGCTTTTTTTCAATCAAAATCTGTTCAACGATTTGATTGGCTTAAATTGATTTTGTTTCGTTTATATTGTTTTTTACTTAACCCTAAAAAGCAACAAACGATCTAAAGTTCTTTCAGCACAATCATTAGTAGCAAATCGTATTACAAAAATGATCATATTTATAATAGTTGTTACATTCTAATTCGGCTTCGAAAGAATGTTGTGTAAGTACTGGTGTGGGAAAGCCAGGAATATATGGGTAGGTGCACTGACCGCCGTGATATGACCAAAGCTGTTGAAAGCGGCGTTAAACTCCAAACAAACAAAACATTCTAATTCAATTGGATACTTGACTGTCTTATAAAACAAAAGTTTAGTATACAAATATGACTTTTAATAAAATTATTTCGTAAAATAATTATCGGATAGTTGTTGCAACCGTTCAATGAGCGAATGATTGGATTTTTGCAATCATTATGATTGTTTCGTTCAGAGCGCAAAATTCCGTTCCGCTCATAAAGCGTTCCAACTTCATTCCAATCACGCTCACGATTAAATCATGTTCCGCTCAGATTGTCAATTTCATGATGTTCTTAACTGTATTAGTACTCCCTGGCTGCATAGGCATCAAAAATCATCTATAAATATTTACAGAAGAACTAGTTCCTGATAAGGATGATTTAGGTGATGGAGAAGAAGACGATGCCCAGGAGACAAATTCTTCAACGCCACTCGGTCAGAGGAACCTGTCTCTGGAGGCCTTATTCCAGGTAAGAGTTTCACATTGTATTTTACAACAGAGAGTTGCTCCTGCTGCTGACAAATTTTGAGAATTGGTTTTGCTTGCGAAAGTTTAACATGATATTCTTAATCTAATTCATTGTGAGCAATTTCTCATTTTTCCATTTATAACCATCTGGATTTTATGACTGAAATTTGGCACATGCACAACTGTTTCTCACATGCAGGCACATTTGAGAGAAACAAGACAACTTTTGAAAAAATTGCAGCACTGTGGATTCAACTTTATTTACTGATAATATTTTCATGCAGAAATTTTCCATATTTCTGACTAGATATGTTGCAGATTTGTTTTATATGGAAAAAAGATAAGGGTGAGGACAATATCAATGTCTAAATTCCAATAAATCTTGACCTTTTTCTTCATACAGCAATATTTCAACAGAGTTGAAAACATTCTGGCAAAAATCCCTGGCTTTAGATGAGTCGAAATACTTCTTCTGCATTTGCTAAAGGGTTAATGAATGTATCAAATTTCAGTCTTAAAACCCAGGTTAAACCATTCCCACATACAACAAATCTGCAGCAGATGACTTTGAAAACATCTCATCAATATTATGGAAAATCTCCCTAAATGAAGATATAATTATTGAAAAGAGTTGAAAACATTGTGTAAAAAGAAGAAATTGCTTTTTTTGTGCAATTTCTTCCTTTGTCACATCACGGGTTCGATACCCGGTTGCGGCGACATTCTTTCGGGCGATGTTTTCCATTGCCTCTCACCTCTGATCTATGTGAGAAAGTAGTCAGTGGCTTCGAAAGAATGTTGTGTAAGTACTGGTGTGGGAAAGCCAGGAAAACATGGGTAGGTGCACTGACCGCCGTGATATGACCAAAGCTGTTGAAAGTGGTGTTAAACTCCAAACAAACAAACAAATCCTTTGTCACACATTTTTCAAAAGACATCGGCTGCAGAGGTGTCAGAAAGCGTCTATATGTGGGAAAGAGTTAAAACGAATAGAATGAAAAGTTATTAGGTCAAACAAAATTTATGCTCCCTGAAAATTTCTAGGAACCATATAGCTGCTACATTCCATTGTCTTTATGTATGTGGTTTATCCGTCTGACTGTCCAATTTTCATGTCTTTATGTACATGGTTTATCTGTCTGACTGTCCAATGTCCATGTCTTTATGTACGTGGTTTATCCGTCTGACTGTCAAATGTTCATGTCTTTATGTACATGGTTTATCCCTCTGACTGTCCAGTGTTCATGTCTTTATGTACGTGGTTTATCCGTCTGTCTGTCCAATGTTCATGTCTTTATGTACGTGGTTTATCCGTCTGACCGACCAATGTTCGTGTCTTTATGTATGTGGTTTATCCATCTGACTGTGCAATGTTCATGTCTTTATGTACGTGGTTTATCCGTCTGACTGTCCAATGTTCATGTCTTTATGTACATGGTTTATCTGTCTGTCCAATGTTCATGTCTTTATGTACGTGGTTTATATGTCTGTCTAATGTTCATGTATTAATGTACGTGGTTTATCTGTCTGACTGTCCAATGTTCATGTCTTTATGTACGTGGTTTATCTGTCTGACTGTTCATGTCTTTATGTACATGGTTTACCCGTCTGACTGTCCAATGTTCATGTCTTTATGTACATGGTTTATCTGTCTGACTGTCCAATGTTCATGTCTTTATGTACATGGTTTATCCGTTTGACTGTCCAATGTTCATGTCTTTATGTACGTGGTTTATCCGTCTGTCTAATGACAGTAATGTTCATGTCTTTATGTACGTGGTTTATCAGTCTGACTGTCCAATGTTCATGTCTTTATGCAGCGCTCACGTTAATGGACGTATTGGGCGTTTTTACGCCCGAAAATCGATCCCGTACGCCCAAAATTGACAAGGGAGACGTCCAAGTACGTCCAGGAATTAAGGGTATACGCCGACAATTAAAACACAGGACGTATATATGTCCACTAGAAATTGTGTGTAATTATCTAAAGACACTGTGTATTGTGTTTTATGAAGTGTCAATTATGGACAGTGGGAGTTATCAATTGGTAGATTTAAGCCAATCACGATCGAGAATGCGTACCCCACCCACCCCCAGATTTGACACTTGAAAACGACTTCACACCAATCAATTCTATTTTTCATTATAAACAGCGTAGGGGTAATTAATTTCAATAACCCATGTAAAAACATACTAGGATATGATAAAAGAATGTCCCTATATTAATTTAACTGTTTAAAGATTATTATTTTGTTTGCCTGAATCCATAGGAAACACTTTTTAATTGCCGATTTTTTAAAAACAAAGTTGACATGAAGATCTATCAAAATCACAGCCAGCTGTCAAAAAGGACTTGCCTATGAAATAAATTGCATATAAGCCCATTTTAGTTCATAATATTTTTAAAATATAAAAAAAAACTGAAGTCTTGAGGTGAAAATACATATTGTAAATTTTGTAATGGGTTTTCGTGCATTTTCTGCATTTTGGAAATCGGAAATGTCATTCAAGAAAGTATTACTCACACTCATTCTTATTTGTTTTAAAGTTGACTATTATGAAAGTTTAGTGCCCTTAAAGTGTGTTTGTAATATGTCTCACTGCAGAACACTTTATTTACTGGTGTATAAAATAAAATCAATAACTCATTAACAGAAATCCATTCCTTTTGCCATACTGAATGTGATTTAAGAACATAATTCATGTTTAATGTGAATGTAATGAATCATGGCCATGCCAATCTTTTGATGAATTTTATGCTGGATAGCTTTTGACACATGACTGGAAAAAAGCATTCTATATCACATAAAAACCTACTGGTTTAAAAGTGTTATGATAGAACCAACAATAACATTGTTGACAAAGGAGCAATATCCACTTTCTGTATTAATGAGCTTCTTTTCCAATAATGTATTTAAAAATAAAACAAAGGGAAACACAATAGAATGTGCAAGATGCGAAAAAAGCCAGCGCGTATCACCTGGGACTTCCAAGAATTAGAGCAGGACTTCCAAAATTCAGACCCAGGAAGTCAGGACTTCCTGTTTCAAAAAGTTAGTGCAAGCACTGCTTTATGTGCGTGGTTTACCCGTCTGACTGTCCAATGTTCATGTCTTTATGTACATGGTTTATCTGTCTGACTGTCCAATGTTCATGTCTTTATGTACGTGGTTTATCCGTTTGACTGTCCAATGTTCATGTCTTTATGTACGTGGTTTATCCATCTGTCTAATGACAGTAATGTTCATGTCTTTATGTACGTGGTTTATCTGTCTGACTGTCCAATTTTCATGTCTTTATGTACGTGGTTTACCCGTCTGACTGTCCAATGTTCATGTCTTTATGTACATGGTTTATCTGTCTGTCTAATGTTCATGTCTTTATGTACGTGGTTTATCTGTCTGACTGTCCAATGTTCATGTCTTTATGTACGTGGTTTACCCGTCTGCCTGTCCAATGTTCATGTCTTTATGTACGTGGTTTATCCATCTGACTCCATATTCATGTCTTTATGTATGTGGTTTACCTGTCTGTCTGTCCAATGTTCATGTCTTTATGTACATGGTTTATCCGTCTGACTGTCCAAGGTTCATGTCTTTATGTACGTGATTTATCTGTCTGTTTAATGTTCATGTCTTTATGTACGTGGTTTATCTGTCTGACTGGCCAATGTTCATGTCTTTATGTACGTGATTTACCCCTCTGACTGTCCAATGTTCATGTCTTTATGTACATGGTTTATCTGTCTGTCTAATGTTCATGTCTTTATGTACGTTGTTTATCTGTCTGACTGGCCAATGTTCATGTCTTTATGTACGTGGTTTACCTGTCTGTCTGTCCAATGTTCATGTCTTTATGTACATGGTTTATCCGTCTGACTGTCCAATGTTCATGTCTTTATGTACGTGGTTTATCTGTCTGTCTAATGTTCATGTCTTGGCTATTTCTCAAGAACTGACAATCAACAATAGGCTGATGAGATGGGCACAGAGCTCTTGATAAGGAGCATTTGTCTTGTTCTAAAATCTTTATTAAATGAGAGTCAACATCCTCCTATATCATTAGGTCTTTAATTAAGGATGACTGATACCTGAAATATACATGTAATATACATATACAGTAAATGAGTAATGATTAGTTATCTCCTCCCCCCGGGGACAAGTTTTTTAGGATAAAGAAAACTTAAAACAAATTATGACTAGTCCATAAGTCCATCTTAATTAAATGGTCTGTCAGCCTACTGTCAACATAGATAACTGAAAACGTGTAGTCACATCACTGATTGTAAATTAAAAGTCTCGAGAACCACTAAGCATGTTTGTTATACACACTCCAATGTAAGTCTCTGAAATCACTAGTCATGTCTTATTATTGTTCATTCATCGGAGTATCTGGTTCAACCCTGTTTCGGCGTCTAGGTCTGCTTGAAGTCAATAGTTCTTTTTCACCAGCGTTATTGTGAGGCTGAAGGCGTGAAAGAGCACGTGGCATCCGGGTTATGGTAGGCCCATTTGGTCCAGGACTGTGGTGTAATGATTGGTCCAAATCGAGTTGTCGAGGCAGTTGAATCGTCTGATTTTCCTGTTCCAGTGTAGGGGATTCAATCGCCGGGACTGGCGGGTTTTGGCTACTTGGTGGCGATGACGGAATGAAAGGCGGTGGCACCTTTGGCAGTGAAGCCTTTGAGGGAGCTTGAGAATTTGAGATCACTTCCTCAGATTGAGCCATAGTGGGAACCAACAATGTTCCTTTTTCAGGGGTATTTTGAAAAGGAGTGAACTTTCGAAGATGCTGGCGGTTGCGGATAGTAACACGGCCTGTGCCATCTACACGGACAACATACTGGTGGTACTGGCGTACTTCAACAATGGTTCCAGTCCGTTCCCATCTCCTGGGGTGGTTCCCCATTAAATTTTGTATGTAGACATGATCTCCAACCTGCAATGGTGGCAAGCGGTGAGTGTGTTCATTCCAACGTTCATGTTCCCTTGAATGCCGTCTGGCAAGTGCCATTTCTCGATGGGACATCAACTCAGTCCATGTTTCGTGAGGAGAATATCTACCCATCAGTATGGGAATAGCATCACGAATGGGTCGTCCAAAAAGGATCAATGCTGGGGATGCTTTTGTCTCTGGGTCAACAGAGTTTCTATACATTAGTAATGCTCTCTGGAATTTATCTACATCAAGTGATCCAGTTGCCGTAACATTGTCCATGAGCATGCGTTTTATCGTTTTTACAGCCATCTCAGCCCTGCAGTTAGCGTGAGGGTTTGCAACTGATGTAAGCCTATGACGAACCCCCCACGCCTTTAAGAACTCCTGTGTCTTCCCTGCTGTGAACTGTGGACCTCCATCAGACGTCAACTCTTCTGGGATGCCAAACGTCACAAATGTCTCACGTAATCTCTTAACAAGGCCTTCTGCACCTAATTCTGACTTGTATACCATAGGCCAGTTTGAATACCTGTCAACAATGACTACGTAGTCCTTACTGTTGTATGTGAAGTAGTCACTGCAAATCATCTGAAACGGATAGTCTGGTGGTGTTATGTCGGATGGCGGCTGCATCGGGTTTGACTTGGCCATCCGATGGCAGTGAGTACACTGGTCCCTCACCCTGGCAATATCTACTGTGATATCCGGCCAATAAACAGAGTCCATGGCCCTCGCACGCATTGCAGTGACTCCTTGGTGGGCTGCATGGAGAGCATTGAGTACTGGCTTGCGAAGAGCAGATGGGATAACAATTCGCTGGCCCATGAGAACTACACCATCCACGGTGCATAGACTTGCTGCGAAGCGATGGTAAGGACGCAAGTCTGACGGGAGCTCCTTGGTTTGATACTCAAACCCAGTGAGATGATTCTTTTGAGTACCCACAACATAGGGTTTGGTTGAGTAATAAGAGAGATATTGTCGGAAAAAGACTGGTTTACTCCCCCTTATCTAGTCATCTGTGGGCATATTATCAGCTTGATCAGATTCGACAAGTGTTGATAGAGTTACGTCCCTTTCATATATGTGTAACAAGACATTCATAACATGTGAATTTATTCTTGTTGATCATAGGTCACAGACACAGAGCTACAGGCGATATCAAAACAGGGACCCGGCAGACATGATCAGGTGATAGAGATCGATAATGATGGGAATACTGCCACTCTCTTTGTTGTGGATTCGTCCATTGGGAAAAGGGAAGAGCTGATTACTGAACAAAAGGTTGGTCAGCCATAAAACAAGGCTTTTCTGTTCTGAGGCAGGGCATCATGAGCCATTTCTCTTTTTGCCACAATGTCAATCATTATGGTGTGAATAATGAGCCAAAGACTTTTTGAAATACTTAACCATTTCCCACATACAGTAAATCTGCAGTAGACGACTTTGTAAACATGGTGACAAAAGCCTAATAAATCTTCATAAAAGATCATTTAATTGTTAAATAAAGTTTAAAACATTGTGGTCACCATGAGCAATTTCACCTTTGGCCACAATGTTTTCTAAAGTCGTCTGCTGCTATTGCATCAAATGCGTCTGCAAGTGGGAAAGGCTTTTGTACTCTGAGGCAAGTGAATGTTTGCAGGTCTAAAATCAAAACAGAGAAGATCATAATTAGACTGAACAGTGGTGAAGCCTGATCTTGTTCGTTTTTTAGGGCAAAGTTCAGAAGGTTGATTTTACCCCTCCCCATATACAACAATTTTGCAGCAGACGACTTTTAAACATCTTGGCAAAAAAATTGAACATATCTTTAAATGAAAGTATTATTATTGAATAGAGCCATGAGCCACCATTGAAGTGAATAAAATGTGATGCCCAAGGGATAACATGAAATTATCTTTCTGATATTTATAGAGTTGCAAACATTGTGGAAACAGCAGATGATGCTTTGAAAACTATCATGTATTTCTGTAACCTTTTTCACATATGGAGTTGCGTTCTGCAACATCTGCGTAGTTGATGATTTTTGAAAACACAATGATCAATTATTCTTTCACACAATGATTGCAATTACTATCTAATAACTTTTTTTCATTTACAGGCAATTTCATATTTTTACCTGGATATTTTTGAAAGTTATCTGCTTCAGATTTGTTTTATGAGGGAAATGGTTTTATGTATTTTTGTACCAAAGACTTTAAAAATAGTAGTAAGGGTTTCCCTCCTTTGCGCTCAGGGTTAGCATTACTACTGACTGGCTGGTTTCAGAATAAATGGACCAGTAGTACTGGTAACTTACCCAGGAAATGCCATGATATTACCTTAACATTGTTGAAAGCGTCGTAAAACACAAATCAATCAATTATTTATGATTTCAGGAGGTTAATGTCGCTGTCTCTCTTTCCCAGTCTGACCTTGTTCTACACACCAAGGAAGAGGATCACAAACAGGTAACCGGCTAAAACATCACATATTTCACTACATCAACTTGGTGATTTGGGGTCATATTGCATTTGTGTAAAACAAATGTTAGTAATGGCTTTCCCTTGTCGGAGAACCGGATTGTGAGGTTAGCTTTCGACTGATTCGCCAGTAGCTCTGGTAACTTAACCCTTTCCCTCATATAGACGCTTTCTGACGCCTCTGCAGCAGACGGCTTTTTGAAAACACAGTGACGAAGAAGAAATTGCTCGTTTCTTTTGACACAATGTTTTCCACTTTTAGTCATAGGTTATCCATTCAATTATAGAGATTTTCTATCTTTTGACAAAATATGTTCAAAGTCGGCTGCTGCAGAATTGTCGTATGAGGGAAAGGGTTAAAGCAGACGGCGTTTTGAAAACATAGTGACAAAAGAAGAAATTGCACAGAACGTGCAATTTCTCCTTTTGTCACAATGTTTTCCACTCTAAGTCATAGGTTATCCATCTGACAAAATATGTTCAAAGTCGTCTGCTGCGGAATTGTCGTATGAGGGAAAGGGTTAACCAGGAAATCGTCATGATATATCTGAAAAATGGTTGAAAGTGGCGTAAAACATTTTTCAAAGAAATCGAGGGTTTGGCATGAAACGGTTGTAACTAAAATTGGTATTTTTTTTACCAAGTTTAATCACCTTGCCATAAAGTCTTTAAAAGCGTTAAATCATTTTTCTTGGTAAACAATGGAAACTTAGGTGCCATTGCTCGTTCTGAGCAATGGCACCTAAATTTGCATTGTTTACAAAGGGGTAAAAATTGCCCCTAAACCAGGGTTTTCAAAATAGGTTTTTTAGATACAACCGTTTCACGCCAAGCCCTCGAAATATCTAAATATACATGATATAATTCTGTTGATTTGGGGTCTTATTGCATTTGTGTAAATGGAGCTCTAGATTAGAGGCATTTTTCACGTTGTAAAGTCCTCATTGTTATGAAATTGATACATTGTCGTTTTATATTTCCCAATATTTATACTTGTTATTGTATTATGGGTAATAAAATAGTGAAACTCAAACCGTAGGGTTTGGTTTTGATCAACTGATTATGTAGCTCTGTGTGTGTCTTTTGACAACATTCTACAAGTGTAGTCAAACTGGTATTATGCCCATGCATCTTCATCCATTTCATTGGTGAATTTTTAAAATGGACTTGTCCAGCTTTGCATTTGGAAGAGGCTATAGCCAGCCAGGAATATCAAGAAATAAATGTTGATTTGATTTTAGAAGCCAACACTATAGAGCCCGGTCAGGCTGCATGGATGGCACCATACCTGTGGCACAGGCTCCACAAAATCAGTTCCAGCAGTCAAAGGGGGAACACTTTTGCCATACCCCTCAATAAATTAGACACATCTGCAGCATATAACCTTTAAAAACATTGTGTCAAAAGGAGATATGCTCATGATAAGCAAATTCTCCTTCTGTCAAAATGTTTTCACCCCTATACAATAATTTTATTTTCATGGATAGTTCTTTTAGATACATATCGAGGGCTTGGCATGAAACGGTTGTAACTAAAAACCTATTTTTAAAAACCCTGGTTTAGGGGCAATTTTGACCCTTTTGTAAACAATGCAAATTTAGGTGCCATTGCTCAGAACGAGCAATGGCACCTAAATTTCCATTGTTTACCAAGAAAAATGATTTAACGCTTATAAAGACTTTATGGCGAGGTGATAAACCTTGGTTATAAATTACCAATTTTAGTTACAACCGTTTCACGCCAAGCCCTCGATATTTTCTATATTTTTGCCCTGATGTCAAAGTCACCTGCTGCAGATTGTTTGTAGGGATTATATAATTTATTGTTGTTTGCATTGAAATAAATATATCGGTAATAAAGAAATATAACATTCTAAAATAATTTGATACACAGTTAGATATGAACACTCTTTTCTTTTCTCTGAATGTTTTCAAATGTAGTCTGCTGCAGAAGCACTTAAATGGCCATGTTTTATGGAAAGAGTTCACATGTTAGCATGGGAAGACACATTTTGATTATAATGTTTTCAACTCCATTCAATAATTTTACTTATAGTTTAAGAAATTGTCCATATTCTATCTAGATGTTTTCAAAGCTGTCTTGCTGCTTACTAGTTGTGTGTGGGAAAAGGGTTAACATGGTTTGATTTCTGTAGCATTTCCCTTATTTTTCCTTTTTTCCTTCAATAGGGAGAGATAATTCAAAGGAGAGCTGAAATTGATGCGACTGAACAGCCTTCCACTTCCACCGAACAGCCCGAGGAAACCTCACAGGACCACAAAAGATTTCTACAGATTGAGAAAATTCTTCAAAAAGCTGGTATTGATACTTCGGGTAAAACATGGAAAACTCTCACAAGGCCGGGCCGCCATATTTGTCCGTACTGTCAGAAAGGTTGCGCAAAGCCAAGCGTTCTTGAGAAGCACATTCGTGCTCATACCGGTGAACGTCCGTACCCGTGTATTGTCTGTAAAATATCATTTAAAACAAAAAGTAATCTTTACAAGCATTGTAAATCCCACACACATAAAACGAAACTTGGTGCCGTTAATAAAAACAGCGGAAGTACAGATGGTGAGAGTGATGGATCCAAGGACCAGCCAGAGAGTAGCACAACAGAGGAAGCTGTTGTACAGGATGAGGATGTTAAGAAGCAGGCAGGGGATCATGCCCCCAAACATGTGATACAGGAGGTGCTGAAATATCTGGGTAAGGACAAAGGTCAAAGGCCGAACGAAGTTCAGACTGAGCGGCAGAGAGCTAAACTAGAAAGACTCAAGTCTGTACAGGACAGGAGAACCGTAATGAAAACCCTCCATCGACAAATGAGTTTACCGGCGATGCCAACGAAATCATCGCAACTTCCAAAATTAGCACCTAAAACAAACGAGGTTGTAATAGTGGAAGAGCCTGTCGACGTTCACAACCAGATACAGATTGTTACCCTGCCTGATCCCGACACGGATCACGAGACTGCTACTAGAGCACTTCGAGAGCTGGAGGAGATGAGCGAAAAGTTGTCAAAGGCACACAAGGACGGTGTGAAATCTTCCATGAAAGTCCATTGCTTGGAAGACAAGAGAGTTCAAGTGGTTTTACAGATCGAGCACCTTTTTCCGGATAAATACAAACAATTGGACAATTTCACTGACGATTCAATGCAAGAAACTCCATCTGTACCTAAAAGTATATCTACCGCAGCTTTGAAAGAAAGAATACAACAGTTGATTTCAGCCAATGAGGCTATTGTTGATACACCAAGAGTTGAGCCGCCAAGGGCTAAGGCAATGAAACGCAATTTGTCACGTCAAGACGAAGTAGCTGGGCAGTCAATCTCTGAAACAGAATTGGCAACATCGAACATTCATGTGTCAGTGATGAATTCGACTGCAGGTCAATCTGTGCCTCAAGTTCGAGATACAATTGTCCTTGGAAATAGGAACCCTAGTGAAAAAACATTTCAAGGTCAGAGTGTCATTGTTGAACATATGGAGCAAGATGGGACCTGTTTACTAATCACTCGTAATTTTGAAGATCAAGGACTTGTTGATCGTAACGTAAACCTGGAAGATAAAGTCCATGTTCAACATCTGTACAATGTATCGAATACTAACACTGACCTTGCGAGAGCAGGGGACAATACATCTTATCAAGAAACAAAAAGTAAACCTTTGAAATTTACGACTTTTGATAAAAATGTTATACAAGCTCCAAATACTCTACATTTATCCCAACCGGTTTATATCGAAAATGTACAAAGTAAAGTGCCTCCAAATAAACAGTTCTCCAAAAAAAATACGAAGTCACTGACACCAAGTCTAGTGTCACCAGTTTTGATCGCTCCAAAAGTTGGTGGACCAGTCGACAGAAAGCAAACTTCAGCTTTTACATTACCAGCAATTTCCTCAAACATGATGACAGTTGTTCAGCCGTCAATGGCTACAAGAACTACTTCTGTTTCCTCAAATCAAATGGTGTATGTTACAGCAGATAGGACAAGAATGCATAGTTCTGCAAAGGCTGCAACTGTTGCAGCCCCACAAACTCCACATGTATTAAATGTCAGATCACAAAGTTTGTCAAATGTGTCATATGTTCCGGTGATTCAAGGCCCACCAACCCCGTCACAATCCACAATGAGTGTAATGCTTCCAGGGAGTGATAACCAACAGGTCCAGTACATTATTAAAAGTCCCACACAGGACTTTCCTGTAGAACAGCTACAACACACACCGGACAAAACTTCTCCCATGTTTGTACGATCTGGCTCCATGCCAGTGTTGATGATTGATCAGCCAGTGACCTCTGCCGTGCATAAAGGTCAACCGGACCAACAGACCGTATTCGTTCAGCGCATGGCTGTTTTACAGAATGTCCATCCTCAACAACAACAACATAGTCCAATGACTCTGACCACCCCGACATCTTACGTTAAAGTCGTACCAACGCAGTCCATTTCAATGCCACAGCTCACACCATACAACCCCGCCTCCCCAAACAAATCATTGACCCAACTTGTAGGCTCGCCCATGGTTGTTGGAGTTACCTCCCCTTTAATTCAGACCCAGACGTTTCCGATTGGGACAGAGAGTATGACAGATCCAATGAAAATTTTGTCATCCATCGTATCCAATACAGTTACACAACAGCTGACTGAAACAACAAACCCGGACACAAAGGAGATAAAGATCGAGATAAAAATACCTCCTTCCTTGCACCAAGCTACCATTCCTGTACAGTCTACATTGTCCAATAATGCCACGACACATGTGATACCCATCCAAACCAAGCCTAAGCCAGTCTTACGAAGGCAAAGTTCTGTTTCCATTGAAACTAGTCCTTCAGCAAAGATGCCACCATTAAAAACTTTTGATACTAGTTTAAATTCACAACAGTTTAAAGTGACAAGACCATTGTTCAGATTTCAGAATGCAGTGTCTCAATCAGCAAGGCCCGTTTTAACGCCGCAAACACCAAGTGGGCCTGTCTTTCGTTTTCAGACTGCTAGGACGAAAAGTGTCGGAGATCAGGTTGTTACCCAAACTGTTCCATTGACAGATCCAAATCTCATAAAGGAATTTCTCAAGAAAGGTAAAGTTTATGCAAAGCCAACTTCAACGACCCAAAATGTCATTGATCTGACCGAACCACATGAAGACAAACAAGAAGAGCATAAAAGACTAGTAAGAAGCTCGAGTGAACAAAGTGTCTATGGGTCGTGTGAATGCGATAAATGTGGAACCTCATTCAAAAAGCAGGAAACTCTAGCGTTACACCGAATATATTACTGTGCTTTCAGAAATACTGACCATCCACCCGAAAATCTCTCCTTACAGAGCTCCGAATTCAAGGACATGCCAAAGGAATCCATTACTAAGAAGATGGCCATAGTAAATAAACAAGCTACAATATTTGATAACGAAACAGATAAAATTGAGACTGTTAAAGAGCGGATAACGTTTCCTGGACATGGCACCGTTGAAAAGCAGGTTTATGTACCGGGCCAGGGTAGCCAAACTTGGTATGTTATGGAATCTCCGGGGAGGAAAGTACATGTTATTGAAGAAACATGTTTGACCTCTCCGAATGACCCTAAAGCTGATAATGAAAATAGAATGAACGTAACACCAAACATAAAGGAGAAATTAAAAGCCCAGCATGAGAAAAAAGTTGAAGATTCAAAGGAGACGTGTTTGGCAAAGTTGAAAGGTCAAATTTTAAAGCGGAAGTTGAAAGGAAAATTACTTATGAGGTCTCTAAGTGTCGATGCAGTCGTTGCAAAGTCAAAGAAAGCAGATTTGAAACAAAAGCTTGAACAAAGGACTAAATCAATTGATGAAGAAGCAATAATTATTGATCATTCCCCTGCAAAAAGACTCAAATTTAAACTGACATCGGGAACAGCAGTCAATAATTCCCTTGATCAGAGTGACTTGAGGAAGGGTATTTTGAAACGATCAGACTCCGTTCCATCTCTTCCGAAACGTAGAGTGTCAATAATGGAGATGAAAGATATCATGGAAAAGGAAACAATCGTAGAAATGGAGACGGAAGAGGACGAGGATGATGGTGAAAACTTGCAGGTGTTGGAGGAACCTAAATCGTTCTCACCGGAATTACCTGTGTTTGATATTCCTGTAGCTAAAGCTCAGCCCTTTGTATGTTTTGGCTCACCGATCAAACCTATCTACCAACAAAACTACAGAATGAAGCATTTTACAGGAATGGGTACTCCACCACAAATGCTACCGTCTGCCATTCTCACCCCACGGCCCGATCTCATGGAAGTAGCTAAGGTGAAGAGTAAGTTCAGTTTTGAGGTTACCAGTGGAGAATCCCAGGTGATCTCTGTCAAAGATAAATCAGCTGATGTTTCAAAGTCTCCATCAACTAATTCTTCCACTATTGATTCACCCAATACCATCACAGTTGGTGATACTGTGGATTTTAAGATGAGTCCGCTAGACAGCACTGTGACATCCGGCCTACCATCACTAAGCTCAGTCTCGTCACAAACAAGTAGTAAGGAGTCCAAAGTATCTCTTCTCTCACCTGGTGTGCCTGTCGTCCCTTCTCTCAAATCTCCGGTAATTCATGTCAAGAATCCACTGATTAAACAGTATTCGTTCGCAGGTCACACCCATCCAACATTGCGAAGTCTTACACACATGACCTTTTGTTGTATCGATAGGCTGCAGCCTGTATACGTATGCAGTGGCAGAAACAAGAAAGTTTCCATGTATTCAAACTGGTGCATTGCACAAAATAATTCTAACTTGTTTGGTTTAAGCACGAAAAAGTTACTATCTTTGTACAACTCGCGGTATACTACGAATCCTGTTTGGGCAGTGGACAGTGGCTCCAACACTAATGGTGGAATTATCACACATAGTAGTTATTGGAAATATAAACAACAAGAACAGGATAAAAATGATAAAACAGACACGGCCGGGATAAAAGGGACTGTACAGCAGCGACAACATGAACAGCAAAACCAAACAGGCAAAGAAAACGGTGACAATGAAAAGTCTGCCTTAAATTTACAAGGCGGATATAAAAGTTTTGCAAATTATGTTTATGTTCGTGGTCGTGGTAGGGGACGCTACGTGTGTGACACTTGTGGAATCCGCTGTAAGAAGCCTAGCATGCTGAAAAAGCATATCAGAACGCACACAGACTACAGACCCTATAAATGTAAACATTGTCGATTCTCTTTCAAAACAAAAGGAAACCTAACGAAACACATGAAGTCTAAAACCCACCAGAGAAAATGTGTAGAGCTTGGCATATTCCCAGTTCCAACAACTGTGGACGAAACTCAGATCGATGGTGCAGTATTAAAGGCTCAGTGTCTGGTGTCAAAGAAGGCAAAGATCCATCATGAAGACTCGAATAAATCCATCGACGAATCGCAGTTAGAAAGCGAGAATGACTTTGACGATGATGAAGAAGTAAATGTGGATGATGAAGATTTAGATGACGATGATATGGATGAAGGTCAGGATATAGAACAAGACGAGGAAGATGTGGTTGCAGAGGAGACCATTGTCATGGCGACAGAGGCAATGGTGGATAGAAATAGGGCTGCCACACAAATTACTTCTGGGAAAGAAGTTGCAGATGGAGACAGGTTAGTTTACATAAATGACAAGATAAGGATGGGTAACTGGGTAATTTCCCACCTATATCTCCCGTATGACCCAACCAAACCCTATGTTGTGGGTACTCAAAAGAAATCGTCTCAGTGGAAAACAAAATTGAGTTCCCACAACATAGGGTTTGAGTGTCAAATAAGGGTTTTTGTACTATCCTTATCTGCAGCTCTGTTTATAATTTTACATTTCTATGGTAAACTTTTAATCATTTCCAACATATGTTTACATTTTGATGCATCAACAGCAGATGACTCTTAAGAAACTACCAGGGGTGTAGCTTGGTAATAATCAATGTGTAGGCCGTCTCGTGAGAAAATCAACATTGTGGGCATAAAGTATTGACCCGGATCAGCCTAAGCATGCCACACAGGCCTACTTAGATATACACTTTTCGCCTCCTGTGGATTTTCTGTTTCAGGAATCACTACTCTATCTATCCCCCCTTAGACGGAATGTGTCAGCCGGATCAGTCTGCGCGGACAGCGCAGGCTGATCTGGTCGATACATTACGCAGATGTGTATCGCCGCAGCTGCATCTCTCTCTTAACCATTTCTAACATTTTGATGCATCAACAGCAGATGACTTCACCCTTTCCCTCATATGACAATTCTGCAGCAGACGACTTTGATCATATTTTGTCAAAAAATAGAAAATCTCTATAATTGAATGGATAACCTATGACTAAAAGTGGAAAACATTGTGGCAAAAGGAGAAATTGCACGTTTTGTGCAATTTCTTCTTTTGTCACTATGTTTTCAAAAAGCTGTCTGCTGCAGAGGCGTCAGAAAGCGTCTATATGAGGGAAAGGGTTCAGAAATTGCTCCTGTAACACATTGTTTTCAACTCTGTTCAATAATTAAAATGTCTTACTAAGCTCCTGTGTCAATTATGTAAGATATAGCCTCTGTGGTTTAGTGATAGTATCTACCTTGGTAGCATGTTTGATCCCTAGCGGGGTCATATCAAATACTTAAAAAATGGTAGTTATGGCTTTTCCCCCTTGGCTCTCAGGCTTGTCGCAATAATATTACTACCTACGCCCAGTTTACAGGACAAATGGACCAGTAGTACCTTAATATAACTGAAAATTACTGAAAGCGGCTTAAAAACACCAAATACTTATATGTAAGATATTAATGATTTTCTTTGACTTATCTTTTCAGTACCGCGGTGTCGGTCCCATCCGTCTCTCAATCAGAAAGGAATCTATTTCTTCAAACCCTGGGAATCATTGCGAAGCAGATTGTCACTAGCGACACACAAATCGTTACACCGTCGAATCTTGCCGACATTGGAATTGTGTACGGGAAAATATACATTCCGTCTATGTCTGATGTGTCGGCTGTCAGTAGTTCTAGTTCAACAACAACAACAACATCAACATCTGTCCAGGTGTTGGCCTCTAGGTAAATATTGCAAAAAATAATTGATTTGATTTGAGGTTAACGCCATTTTCAACAATTTTCCTGTCACATCACCGTGACCAGCTTACCTATCCATTAGCCCTTATAGACACTTTCTGACGCCTCTGCAGTAGACGGCTTTTTGAAAACATAGTGACAAAATAAGAAATTGCTCAAAACGAGCAATTTATCCTTTTGCCATAATGTTTTCCACTTTTAGTCATAGGTTATCCATTCAGTTAAGGAGATTTTCTATTTTTTGACAAAATATGTTCAAAGTCATCTGCTTCAGAATTGTTGTATGAGGGAAAGGTTTAATGTCCTGGCTGTCTCACACCAGTAGACTACTCTACACAACAGTCTTACCAAGAAGACCGATTACACTTGTCACATTGACTTTTGTCAAACGCTAGAAATAATATTTTCCAATTTGGGTTTTGAACTCGCAAACCCCTTGATTGACAGCCCAGGTTCGCTCTGATTGAGAAACTAAGGCTAAGCTTGTGAAAATGAATTGCCAAACTCAGTGGAATAAGGAAGATTCATTCAGACCTCTGCTCTGGAAAATCTGTAGACACTGTACCATCTTGAATGTGCATGTAACCCTTCCCCACATATGAAAAATCTGCAGTAGATGACTTTTACAACATGTAGACAAAAATATGGAAATTCTCTCTAAGTGAAAGCATAATACAGTTGAAAACATTGTTGCCAAAGGAGAAATTCCTCTGTATGAGCAATTTCTCCTTTTGTCCTAATATTTTCAAAAGTCTTCGGCTGAAGATGAGTCAAAATGCGTCTGCATGAGGGAAAAGATTAATAAAGTCCTGCTGAAAATTAGAAAAATAAGTTTGATACATATCCGTAGGTGAAAGCATTGTGGGAAAAACACACAGGTGTCAAAATTTTCTAAACTAACCCTTTCCCACATACAGCAAGTCTGCAGCAGATGACTTTGAAAACTTCTAGACGAAAATATGGAAAATCTCTATAACTGCATCTATAATTCCTGAGAAAAGTTGAAAACATTGTGACAAATGGAGAATTTGCTTGTTTTGAGCATTTGCTTCTTTTACCACAATGTTTTCAAAAGTTTTCTGCAGAAGAGGCGTCTATATGTGGAAATCAGGGCTTCGGAAGACCGAAATTCAGCCGGTTTGAACCGTTTTTTAAATCGCCAGACCGGTTTCAATCCTTAAACTTGTAATAACTGGGAAGGAAGGAATAATGTACAAATAACTTAAAATTCAAACATTGAAATGGCTTACTTTTTGTTTTCCAGTCTAAGTACAGTTTATGGTAATCTAACAACAAGTCAAGAAGGTAATATATTTTTTTGTTTGAAATCTCCATGTAAATAGAGGATATTACATGAGTGGTCATTTAATACGGAATTTATTAAACGAGTTTTCTGAAATTGATAAGAACGAGCCTTGGCGAGTTTTTATCACTTTTAGAAAACGACTTTAATAAATTTCGTATTGAATGACCACGAATGTAATGTTCTTTTCATATCATAAATAATAATTAAATAATTTACAGCGCTATATCCATATAAATGTCGCTATAAAGCGCGCGTATTTATAACGCTAAATGTTACGTTATGACGTCGCGTTACGTAGCATTGTTATTACACTAGTTGAATACGCAATTTATTCAATGGCTTTATTACACTCCCGGCGACGTCATTTATGATATAAAACCCTTTCTCACATTGCATAAATCTGCAGTACACAACTCTTTCTTGGCATAAGATTGGGTAATCTATGTAAATAAAGGTATTATTATTGAATAGAGTTGATTACATTGTGGTGAATGAAGACATTGCTCATTATGACCAATACAAATTATAAATGAATTAGGTTCTAAACCACTTTTTTAACCCTTTCCCACATATAGAAGCTTTCTGACGCTTCTGCAGCAGACGACTATTGAAATCATTGTGTCAAAAGGAGAAATTGCTCAAAACAATAAATTTATCCTTTTGTCGCAACGTTTTCAACTTTTTTCAGTAAACATTTTATTTATAGAGATTTTTCATATTTTTTACTAAATGTTTTCAAAGTCGTCTGCTGGAGACTGTTGTATGACAGTTAATTAGTTAATCAGGTTGTGTGTCATTACGTGTAATCAACTGTAAAAAGATTTGCAAATAAAATCTCGTGATTTTAACACCATTTTCAACAATTTGTCAGTTATATCACGGTGGTCAGTTCACCTTACCATGTATTTATTCGATTTCTTGCACCAGCTTTTTCCAAAAGAAATAGGTCACTTTTCCGCAGGAACTATTTTAAGCCCTCTCATGGAAGACAAAATGATGCTAGTCACAATGGCTTTGATCAAATCATTGCAAAGAATCAAAGTACAAGGCTGGACTTGGATTGATGGCCATCCCATGTTGCTGATGATCTATTGCGGTTCAAATCATATGACTTTTGATATGAGGCGGATATTCAATTTGTTTACAGATCTATATTTACTATATAACTGATAAAAATATTTCTATGATATAGTTAATATTATAAATAATATACATGTATATGTTTATCAAACAAAGTTTATACAAATTACAGATGACATCACAAAACACAAAGATAATGAGATTATTTGGGAGGCTTCTTAACAATGTTTTCTATCATTTCAGATGAGATCACAAAACATAAAGATAATGAGATTATTTGGGGACTTCTTAACCTGTCTGACCAGAGACTTAAACCTGAAGGTAGGTCAACCTGCAAGAAAACAAGCCTTTGGGACATTTTCAAGAATTGTGGAAACATTTGACACGCTTTCCCTTATTTGGACAACTTTTAGCCCTTTCCCATGAGCAGACCCATTTTTTATGCATATGCAACAGACATCTTTTGAAAATATTGTGGCAGAAGAAAATAAAATCCCATGATTAATTTCTTTTTTTTGTGACAATGTTTTTAACTCGATAATTATACTTTCATTTACAGAAAGTTTCCTTGTTTTCAAAGTCATCTGCTGCAGATTTGTTGTATGTGGTAAAGGGTTAATGGCTGTGCACTTGACACATTTGAGTAATTGTCAATATACTTAACTTAACAGCTGTTTTAACCTTTAGACACATGCAGACCCATTCTCAGCAGACTTCATTTGTTGTTTGAAAATATTGTGGCAAAAGGAGAATTGTTTAATTTGCCATAATCTTTAAACTTTTCCACTTTTCCATAAACTATACTTTGCCTTATATAGAGTTTGCTCATATGATGCTCGTATGTTATCAAAGCCGTCTCCTGCAGATTTGGTATATGTGGGAGGGGTTTGAAAATATTTTCCATGACATTTGGAGAGGACGAAAGTTGTTAATCATGATTATTAACCTGTGCACACATACAGTTTTTAACAAAATTATGGAAAATCTGTATAAATGAAAATGTTACAGCTAATAATTGAATAAAGTTGAAAACATTATTGCAAGAGCAGAAATTGCCTACCTTCAATCAGAATATTTTCAGAAGTTGTCGGCTCCAGATGCATCAAAATTTGTCTGTCCGGAAAGGGGTTTATCCAGGTCTTATCATGTGCCACTGTATTTAACCATACAACATATTTGCTGCAGACAAATTTGAAACAATCTAGGCAAAAATAGGAAAAATCTCTATAACTGAAAGGATAGTTTTTTAAAAGTGATGAAAACACTTAACGGGGGAAATTGCTCATTAAGATTGAAAGCATTTAGGCAAAAGGAAAATTGGTCAGTATGAGCAATTTCTCCTTTTGCCACAATGTTTTTTAACTCTATTGCATGATTCAACTTTCAATTATAGAGGTTTGATTGCATCTGTATGTGCAGCAGACGGCTTTTTGAAAACATAGTGACAAAAGAAGAAATTGCACAAAACGTGCAATTTCTCCTTTTGACACAATGTTTTCCACTTTTTGTCCTAGATTATCCATTTAATCATAGAGTTTTTCTATGTTTTGACAAAATATGTTCAAAGTCGTCTGCTGCAGAATTGTCGTATGAGGGAAAGGGTTAAACAGTTTGGGAAACATTTTTAAAAACTGCTCACCAGTTGGTGTTTTGTGATGTTTTATTAGGTGTTTTTAAAATTTGAATATGAGTGCAAATGTATTAATATGAACACATGAATTCAATTCTGTTTAACCCTTTCCCACATGCAGACACATTTTGAAACATCTGTAGCAGATGACTTTTGAAAACACTATTTTCATCGTCACAACTCTTTCATTTATAGGAGTTATCTGATGTTTTTTACCAATAAAAAATCAAATTCATCTTCTTTGTAGGAATGTTTAAATATATGTTTATGTTTGTAGATTCTGGACTGAAGGTAGAAACAACCAATCATGGGCAACTGTTAAAGGTCTCTGAGGTCATTTCATCTACATCATGTCTTGTAAGTTCAATCCCTGTTTAACCCTTTCCCTCATACGACAATACTGCAGCAGACGACTTTGAACATATTTTGTCAAAAATTAGAAAATCTCTATAATTGAATGGATAACCTATGATTAAAGTAGAAAACATTGTGGCAAAAGGAGAAATTGCTCGTTTTGAGCAATTTCTTCTTTTGTCACTATGTTTTCAAAAAGCCGTCTGCTGCAGAGGCATCAGAAAGCGTCTATATGAGGGAAAGGGTTAACCCTTTCCAACAGACGCATCTGCTGCAGGTGACTTTTGAAAACAGTGTGGCATAAGAAGAAATCGGTCATAATGAGCAATTTCTCATTGTGCCACCTTGTAAAACTTTTTTTTTTCAGGAATAATATCTTCATTTATAGAGATTTCCCATGGCTTTGCCTTGATGTTTCCAAAGTTGTCTACTGCAGATTTGTTGTATGTGGGAATTAAAATATTTCTCTTATATGTGTCATACCCCGCTTGGGCATTGATTCTTTCTGTGGATTGACAAAAATCAAGGTGACTAGCCCCATCTGTCTTCCACAGATGGGTCAAATGTCTGATGTGAGAATGTAGCCAGTTGCCTGGGGGAAATGTTTTGTGAAATACTGGTGTGAGAATGCCCGGAAACACATGGTTATGTGACCTGGTTTTCATGATCAATTGATTTTTTTTAAAAAACGTTGTTTAACACAAATCTATCAATATCTGATATTAACCACTTTCAAATATATTTTTTTAAAAGGGATGAATTGCTCATTTCATATTTTCCCACAATATTTCAATTTTGTATCAAAATCATATTTCCAAGTGTTGAATATGTCCTGAGGTTGATTGAGTGTCTCCTACCTTTGCAACAAGATATTTAGGGATCACTTCTTCATCGACTGTCTGTCATGCTTTCAGTTTCTGACATAGTTGAGCCCCGGTAGCTCAGTCAGTGGCTATGCGGGCTGTTGATCCCAGGGTTGTGAGTTCAAACACCAGCTTGCCCAACAATCTTTCTGACGTTTGACAATAGTCAATGCAACAAGCGTCACTCAAATTCCACCAATGGGCTAATAGTCTATGTGAAGAAGTAGCCAGTTGCATGGAAAGACTGATTTGTGGAGTAATGGTGTAGAAAAGCCAGGATAGAAATCGGTAGGTGAATTGCCCACCATGATATAACTGAAAATTTGTTGAAAACGGCGTTAAAATCCAAATCAATCAACTTTCTTCTGACATAGTGGCAGGAGACACAAGTGTGTGTTTCTATTAAGCATTCAACTCTATTACCATCCTTTATTTTAAACCTTTTGCACATAAAACAAATCTTCAGCAGATGACTTTGAAAACATATATAGGCTAAAAAATTAAAATATATTAATTGAAAAGAGCTGAAACAAGTGTGGCAAATGGTGAAAATCCTTTCCTACAATGTTTTCAACAATATTCAATAATTGCACATTTATTTATTAAGAGTTTCTAGATTGTTGCTCAGATGTTGCTGATTTGTTGTATTTATGGGAAATTAATCTGCAGCAGACCACTTTGAACACATCAAGGAAAGAATAGAGAAAATTTCTACAAATAAAAACATTGCTATTGACTTGTTAAAACAATGTAGCAAAATCAGAAATTGTTCATGATGAGTAATTACTCCTTTTGCCACATATTGTTTCTAATGCAGTCTGCTGCACAAAATGTGTTTGCATGTGTAAAGAACTTTTGAAAACACTGTCTTAGATTGCCATGATGATTTCAAAAGTCTTCTGCTGCAGATGTGTTAAATCTGTCTTGCATATGGTAAAGGGTTAATCAGCATTATAATAATGTTGTTTTTGTTGATATTTTGTAGGTAAAAGAGCCTCCATCAAATCCTTCATCTTTGCCAGCAGGAGACGCAGCCACTTTAAGCACAAATAATCACTCTGATAAACAATTAGTTATTTCCAGGGCTGGATTCCTGCCTCCGTTAGTCAATAATGGAATTGCTGAAAACCAGCCAACAAGTGTTACTAAAACTGAGAGTGGGCCCATTGTTGGTCAGTTGATACGAACTACGGAGTCTTCCACTGAAAGAATAGAAACATCAGAAAAGTCTTCGTCATCATTTGTGCCATTTCAGTTTCATCATCCATTCACTACATCTGGTACAGAACCGGTTCAGGAACCAGCCACACCATTCACAGTTACATCCCAAAGTAGTGTTGGTACATGCAATGTTACTGTTGATGACAAAGCCGGGATTCATCCACTGCTTACCAAGCAGACTGTAGATGAGTCTGCGCTAAGAACTAGTCAGTCAGTTTTCATAGATATTGGGTCCATGCAAGCTATACAAGCTCAAATTGTGAACGTAGATCCAGAAATATTTAATTCTAATGCCCCAAGGTCAGACCCCGTTGAACTGATCAAGGACAGTTTTAGTTCGCATCCTCCAAGGATGGAGAGAGTACAGTCCCTTTCAGAACTACAGATACAACACTTACAGATAAAAAAGATCTCCGATGATGTGTTTATTTTACAAGCTGACAGCAAAAATGTGTTAAAATCTCAAACGGGTACCCCAGTTTCCATGGAAATGGGTGTTTCAAATCAGCAGCCCGGTGCCATGACCTTGCCATCACCAAAGTTAAGTGTTACTAACAGAAGTTCAAATAGTGCTAGTGTGAATGAAGGGGAAGGAAGGCCCTTTAAGTGTAGCATATGCAATGCAACTTTCCCAGAGCATCATCAGCTTATTTTACACACTAATTTACATTTGATTGAAAAAAGTCGCATAAAATGCGACAAATGCAATCTGAAATTCCGATCACATGCCACGTACGAGAAACATTTACTGTCCGATCTGCATCTTGGTGAGGATCAATCGGAGACTCTTGTGCCTACGTCGGAAAATCCGCGACCTTTTAGATGTGACCCCTGTGACATTGCTTTCCGGGTCAGAGGTCATCTAACCAAACACTTCAGGTCAAGGTCACATTTCATTCATTTAGAGGAGATAGGGAAACTTCCATTGGGAACGTGGACCAAGTTAGAACACAAAGTATTAGACCTTGAGGCGGCTAATCTAGACAGTTTTCTGAAAAAAGTGACCATTCTTCTCACTGCAGATGAAAAAGGAACAGATTTAGCTAGTTTGGAGAAAGCAACAGCAAGCAATGAAAAGATTTCCAGTTCTGTTTTAGCACGATATCAAGAGGATACCAACACATTTCAGACACAATGTGATAGAAATATATCCGAGGACTTGGATGAGAAAGTGAAAGTTGAAATAAACGAGGAAACAATAGAAATGGCGTCGATAGTCCAAAACAAAGACGATAACTTTTCCGCAAATTTAAGCGAAGATATTCAGTCAGAGAGCCTTTTTGGGATGGAACTGGTTGATAGCACAGTGCAGGATGGTTTTACAGACACGAATCTACAGTATGCTGAGAGCATGGACAATGAAAGGCAATTTGAAAGCCAATCTTTTGATACAGAATCACACAACTGGGAAAACTTAGACGAAACACAACAGATTGCTGAGAAAGAAGTTGCCATAGAAATGCAAACTGATTCATTCCGTGATGACTATGATGATGAAGCTGACAAGAGTGAATACAATCACTGTATGCAACATGTAGTTGACAAGTATGATGAAGGTGGACAAGAGTCAAAAACTGATGTAAAAGTAAAAATTGAAATGAAGCCTGTTGAGATTAAATCTGCGGAAACAAAAGACGTAAAGTGTGGACTTTGTAGCCAGGAATTTGCTTGTGTCTCCCAGTTAAAGGTATATGCATGTTACCCCTTTCCCTCACACGACAATTCTGCAGCAGACGACTTTAAACATATTTTGTCAAAATAAAAAATCTCTTTAATTGAATGGATAACCTATGACTAAAAGTGGAAATCATTGTAGCAAAAGGAGAAATTGCTTGTTTTGAGCAATCTTTGCTTTTATTACTATGTTTTCAAAAAGCCATCTGCTGCAGGGGCGTCAGAAAGCGTCTATATGAGGGAAAGGATTAAAGTTACTTATTATGATAACCCTTTTCCACATACAGGTGATTTCTGAAGCTTCTGCAACAGACAATATTTTTTAACGATTGGTAAACTCATCATGAGCAATTTCTCCTTTTGTCACAATATTTTCAATTGTAGTCTAAAGTTTAACTTTTATACTAAGAGATTTTCCATATTTTTCTCCAAATTACTTCAAAGTTGTATGCTGGAAATGGATAATTGAGCCCTGTCTGAGTTCAAACTTATTTATTTTTCATCAATTAAAAAAAAAGCTTTCAGCTTATATTAATCACACTTTATACCTGCTTCCTAGAGACTTATACCAGTAATCATGCCATTTGTGTTATCCCTTTTCCACCTACAGACGCATTTTGATGCAATATCAGCAGACGACTTCTGAAAACATTGTGGCCAAAGGTGAAATTGCTCATGATGAGCAATTTCTCCTTTGGCCACAATGTTTTCAACTTTATTTAACAATTAAGCTATTTTTTATGGAGATTTGTCAAGATTTTGTACTGTCACACTGGAAGCCATGCAATATTTATTTTATTTTACAAAATTACAGGCTTATTCAATTTATTCTGTACCTTTGTAGGGGAGGTGAACATGGGTAGATATAAGACACACATATGAATATAACGGTTAACAGTATACTGTTACATGGAACGCGCGTCTAAACGGTGACGTTATTGTTTGAAATGACGTCATGCACGTGCATAACTAACATTTTAACCCGCGTGCCATGTAACAGTATACTGTTAACCGGTCAAAAACGTACTGTTAGCATGAGACAGTAAGAAATTGCCCATGATGAGTATATGAGAATTTAATATTACAAAGTCACGTGAGGTATAAGAAAATGATTTAACCCTTTCCCTCATATAAACGCTTTCGGACGTCTGCAGCAGACGGCTTTTTGAAAACATGGTGACGAAAGTAGAAATTGCACAAAACGTGCAATTTCTCCTTTTGCCACAATGTTTTCCACTTTTAGTCATAGGTTATCCGTTCAATTATGGAGATTTTCTATGTTTTGACAAACTACGTTCAAAGTCGTCTGCTGCAGAATTGTCGTATGAGGGAAAGGGTTAAAACCTTTCCAACATGCAGACACCTTTTAAAATTGTTCATCTTTTAAAGTACATTTTCCACAAAAGTTTATCACAAAAAATAAATTCTTTTGCAATTTGTTCTACCTTGAATGCCAGAATGACAAGACTAATGTATTTGTAAATTCGGTTCCTTGTTTTTCAGACCCATTTGATGAAGAAAGCAGAGTTGCGACCCTACGTATGTCAGTACTGTGATGCAGGGTTTACCAATGGGCAGTCTTTGAAGATTCATCTTAATACACATACACAGGTAAATATGATTTATATATACATGTATGAGCCTTGTCTAGTAAAATGGGGTCTTTTGGGCTCTCCTTTTTATGCCCCGGCATACGAAGTATGAGGGACATATAGTTTTCCGGTCTGTTAGTCCGTCCGTTCGTTCGTCCGTCCCGCTCAGGTTAAAGTTTTTGGTCAAGTTAGATTTTAGTGAAGTTGATGTACTATCATTATGAAACTTCACACAAATGACGATCAACATATCATTGTTTAAAAAATTGTATCAATTTGAGGTTGGACCAACTGTTCGTCCGTCTGTTCGTCTGTCTGTTCGTCCATTCCATTCTCAGGTTAAAGTTTTTGGTCAAGTTAGATTTTAGTGAACCTGATGTCCTATCATTATGAAACTTCACACAAATGACAATCAACATATCATTGTTTAAAAAATTGTATCAATTTGAGGTTGGACCAACTGTTCGTCCGTCTGTTCGTCTGTCTGTTCGTCCATTCCATTCTCAGGTTAAAGTTTTTGGTCAAGTTAGATTTTAGTGAACCTGATGTCCTATCATTATGAAACTTCACACAAATGACAATCAACATATCATTGTTTAAAAAATTGTATCAATTTGAGGTTGGACCAACTGTTCGTCCGTCCGTTCGTCTGTTTGTGTGTCTGTTCGTCCATTAACAACCGGGGCATCCGTGTTCCATGGACACATTTTCTTGTTTTACATGGTTTAACCCTTTCCCTCATATAGGCGCTTTCTGACGACTTTTGAAAAACAATGTGACAAATGAAGAAATTGCTTAAAATGAGCAATTTCTCCTTTTGTCACAATGTTTCCAACTTTTTCCAGTAATTTTACCTTCATTTATTAGGATTTCCCATGTTTTTCCCTCGATGTTTTCAAAATCGTCTGCTGCAGATTTGCTGTATGAGGGAAAGGGATAAAGTAATACTGTGGTAGAAGTAGAAAGACTACACTTCCAGAACTGTTAGTAGATGCATTATAATATATGGGCGGACGGTGAAGACTCTTCACTATATGCAGAGGCATTAATGCTTTCTCACATACAACAAATCTGCAGCAGGCAACTTCGAAAACATCTGCTCAAAAATATGAAAAATGTCTTGGTGAAAGAAGGATAAATTTAAAAAGTTGAAAACATTGTGATATAAGGACAAATTATGTCATGGTGAATTGTCCGCAGTGCGTGCACGCGTCAACGTCTTCTCCTCTGTAACAGGTTGGTCAACTGGGATGAAACTTCACAGACAGCATCATCTCAATGTCCTAATCAGAATTCCTTCAAATGGTTTTGATCCATGCAGATTTCAGGTTTCCATGGCAAATGAAAGAAAAAAAAATTAAACCAAATTCTCCTCCTAAACTTTTCGACCGATTTTCAAAAGAATTTGTAGAGATGTTCCTTTTGTGACACTCTTTCAGATTCCTTCAAGCCATGTTCATTGGTTAAATTACATGGCCACCAGGGGGCGGGCTGTTTTGCTTTATATGGCTATAGTGAAAACCCTCTCAAGCTATCATGATTGGTCAAATAAACATGGAGGCATGGGGGGCGGGACTGTTTCGCATTATATGGCTATAGTGAAAACTTTCCGAAAGAATGTGATGATTTTAAAATAAGTTTGTAGAAATGTTCCTTATTGTCTAATGCAGTGGAGCGATTCTGGCCCTCTTGGGCCTCTTGTTCCTTTTGCCACAACATTTTCATCCCTATTCAGACTTTCGTTCACAGAGATTTTCTATTTTCAAGCCTATGTGTTTTCAAAGTTGTCTGCTGCAATTTTGCTGTATGTGGGAAAGGCTCCCAGTTTTGTGTTTTGGTTGTTTTTAGCCTGATCGTACTGTTTCCAAACTCAGTCGTTGCCGCCACCATAATGTTTAATTTGTTTACACATACACCAAATCTGCAGCAGACAACCTACAAAAACATGTATACAAAAATATGGAAACTCCATAAATCAATAATTTCTCCTTTTGTCTCAATGATTGTCTGCTTCATTATGCATCTGCATGTTGGAAAGGGTTAAGTTGGCTTTCAAGTTTTAGTTTATACTCAAGCTCCAACCCAGCAAATTATGCTTTCCTGTGTCAGCTCTTGTTGTTAGCATGAGGAACTGGGCTTCCAGGGTTCAATCCCTGCTAACATCGTTCATGGTGGAGTGCCCTAGGTCAAGGCACAATCTAGTTCTGGGATGTTAACCCAGGAATCAAGAATAAGTTGTTCTATCATCATGATATAACCGAATTTAGGTTAAAACGCCGTTAAACCCCAATCAATCAAAGCAGAGATTCGTCTTCTAAACCTCTTGACATGATAAAGACAACTTCTGAGGACTTTTGCAGCAGACGACTTTTATAAACGTAGGGGGGGATAATGTTATCAGCTCTATTGATAGAAAACACATACAGCCAAACATGTGTTTAAGATCACCCATGGGAAGTGACCTATCCGGTCTTTGTTCACAGGTGGTCTTTAATTACAGGGTCATTTACACAGACCATGAGTATTTGAGAAAATAAAAGTGAGATCACTATAGACAGGGAATTGCAATTCAAAGGTTGTCTTTAGCACAGGTTCGATAGTACTTCTAATAGTCTTGATGTAGTAATATTCTGGTCAGTGCAGACCACTTTGAGCTGTGTAGAAAGTCATTACATCATTCATATGTGTATTTTTGCAGGAGACGCCCTATGTATGTGGAATGTGTGGGTTAAAGTTTGCAAGCTCAGAAAACCTCTGGAAACACTCAAAAGAAAATCACTCTCAAGGACAGTCTGATGATGTCCATTCAAGCATAGACTTTGTAACATCGTCTCATTCAGGCATAGACTGTGTAACTGTGTCAAATCCAGGCATAGACTGTGTAGCAACGTCACATCCTGGCATAGACTGTGTTACAGTGTCCAATTCAAGCATAGATTGTATAGCATCATCACATTCAGGCATATACTGTGTTTCAGTGCCAAATTCAAGTATAGACTGTGTAGCGTCGTCACATCCTGGCATAGATTGTGTAACAGTGTCAAATTCAAGCATAGACTGTGTAGCATCAACACATTCAGGCATAGACTGTGTAACTGTTTCAAATTCAAGCATAGACTGTGTAGCATCGTCACATCCTGGCATAGACTGTGTAACAGAATCCCATCCAAGCATAGAATATGTAACAGCGTCAAGTTCAGACATGGAGTGTGTAACAGGGTCTCATTTAGGAATAAAGGGTGTACAAGAGACACATTCGGGCATAGGCTGTGTAACAGAATCCTATTTAGACATGGACTGTGTAACAGTGCCAAATTCAAGCATAGATTGGGTAGAATCGTCACATCCAGGCATAGACTGTGAATCAGAATCGCATCCCAGCATTGATTTTGTAACAGAGTCACATTCAGAAATACAGGTTGTACATGGGTCACATTCAGAAATAAACTGTGAACCAGGATCATATTCAGACATAAACTGTGAACCAGAGTCACATTTAGACATAAACTTTGTAACCGAGTCACATTCAACAAACGACTGTATACAAGAGCATCTGTCTGAATCCGGCATAGAGAATAAACAAGAATTGCAACCAGACATAGACTGTGATGAAGAGTCACAACTAAGGATAGACTGTGTAACTGGTAGTGGTAATACTCATGAGACTTTGCAAACCAGTCAGATTGATCTACACGTTTCTAAAGAAACAGATAGCAGTGAAGCAATAACAACTGACGCAGAAATCAATCAAGTCTTGTCTCATAAAATATGTCTTTCAGATGAAGATATCCAGTCTAGCAAAATTGATTCTCAAACTGATTATCCAGTTGGTGCAAATAATGTAAAAAGTACAATGACCCAGTCTACAGAATTTGAAACAATGGTGACACAGTCTGATGACATTGTTGAAGAACCAGTCTCGGGTGATTTAATGGTTGATTTAAATGCTGATGATATGTCAGAAGAAGCAGTTGACATGCAAGAAATAGAAGCTGTTGATACACATGATGCAATTGCTGTTGATATGTCAGATGCAATTGCTATTGATATGTCAGATGCGGTTCCTGTTGATATGTCAGAAGTAGAAGCTGTTGATATGTCAGAAGTAGCCGTTGATGTGTCAGAAATAGAAAAAAGTATGCCAAAAGCAGTAGCTAATGATATGTCAAAAGTAGTAGCTGATGATATGTCAGAAGCAGTTACTGTTCATATGTCAGAGGATGCAGCTGGTATGTCGGAAGCAGTAGTTGAACACCCGCCATGTTCTAGTAGTAAAGATGTGGACACTGGCAAGCCAGAAATTGTTAACATTGGTTATTCTTTGAATGTGTTAGAAGACCATGGACATGACTGTTATTGAGTTGTGTCAGAAAATATACTGTTTAACACTTTCCTACTTGAAGAAGATTTAGATGTAAGCAACGAGAAAACTTTTAAGGTCCAACACCCTAAACAGTTAATCCTTTCCCAAATACAATAAATCTGCAGCAGACTTTGAGAACATCTTAGGGAAAATATGTAAAGTTTTGTCTCATTGTTTTATGTAGACACTTTCCTACATACAACATAAATGCAGCGACGACTTCGAATTTTTTTTTTAATTATTGAAGTTATTCACTTGCCTAAGTGTTAACCTTTTCCGACATATATACGCTTTCTGACGCCTCAACAGCAGACGACTTTTGAAAACATTGTGGCAAAAGAAGATATTGCTCATTAATATTACTTTCATTTATAGCATACTTTTGTTCAGAAGATCTCAAAATTGTCTGCTGCAGATTTGTTGTATGTGCGAAAGGGTTATAAAAAGTCGTCTGCATGGGGGAAACATACTTTTATTTTAGCCATGATAATTTATGTTTACAAATGTGCTTCTTTTTTTGCAATAAGTGAATGATCTTTGCACTTTTAGAGAAAAAAAGAGTGTTAAAGTTGTGCTCGTTTTGTTATTAACTTGTTAATAGTTTATTGAGAATAATGTGCTGTTAGTTGTATTTGTTTGTTAATTGTACATGCAAAATAAAAGGCAAAATGATTATTTAAAAAAAGCATCTTTCGTATTTATAGCTCACTCGAGCGCAAATAGCCTACGGGGAAGCTATTGTGATCATTTCGCATCAATCGTCATCTATCGTGTGTTGTGTATTGTAAACAATTTCTTTAACCCTTTCCCTCATATGACAATTCTGCAGCAGACGACTTTAAACTTATTTTGTCAAAACATAGAATATCTCTATAATTGAATGGATTACCTATGACAAAAAGTGGAAAACATTGTGGCAAAAGGAGAAATTGCACGTTTTGTGCAATTTCTTCTTTTGTCACTATGTTTTCAAAAAGCTGTCTGCTGCAGAGGCGTCAGAAAGCGTCTATATGAGGGAAAGGGTTAAACAAGTTCCGCTTGAGCAATTTTAAGCATTTTTCGGATGTTTTGTGTTTTATGCTGCATTCAACAATGGTTAAGTTATATCACAGTGTGTCCTCGGTAAGCTACCAGTACTACTGGTCCATTTATTCTGACATTAATCCCGTCAGTTCTAATGTTAACCCTGAACACCATTACTATTATTTTTAAAGTCTCCAAATTTCAAAAGATTTTTCCTTGTGAAGTCTTCTTACAAAATGTGCAGCTAGATACCAATCATTTCACAAACTCTGGTTGCTAAGGCATCAGAAAGAGATAACCGCCCCTTTCCCACTTGTAACAAATCTGTAGCAGACGACATAGAAACAGTCAAAGAATACATCTGGAAAACCTTTACAATGAATGAATGTATATTGTTTTTTGGCGCATCAACAGCTAAGGTCATTTAGCGTGCAATTAAATTTAATTATTCATGATCCCTGGGTAAACAAACCAGTACTAGGCTAGAAAATGTGCCTTGCCCAAGGGCACTCCACCATGACCGTAGTGCCGCGACTGGGGATCGAACCCGGGACACCCGGTTTCGAAATCTCCGACGCTAACCTTTACAAATGAAAATAGGTTATTAAATATAGTTGGAAACATCATGTCAAAAAGAGAAATTGGTCATTCTGATCAACTTCATATTTCCCCACAATGTTTGAATTGATTTCATGCAAATACAAGAAAGAACTCACCCGGCGAAAATGGTAACCGTCATTTTGGACGAAACTAGTTCGTCACGTTTTCTACTTTCACTTTCAAACAAGGAAAAACTACTAAAAGTGATCAAATCAATCATTTCCATTGAATCCTATACCCATTTACAATGAATTTAAACTCGATGTCTATTCAATGCAGTATTGTGATGGTATGCACTCATTCCTACGAAAACGCAGTTTTTAGTGACTATTTTGCTAGATCAGCACCACCGCGTATGTATTTGGCGTAATTTGACCTCTGATGTAGAACGCCGGCCTCATGGACTCGATACCTGTGCGAGTTCCAAATGTTTGGTTTTTCCCACATATGCTCCAGTATCAACGAACCAGACATCAAATGTGATAAATATAAGCCACCAGAGCTTGTTTCACAATTCAGGTAGGACAAATAAGATAAAAAAAACAACACACACAATCAATGACGAAGACATTTTCATATTAAATAAACACAACAACAATGGATTAAATCGCACAATGTCTGTTCCCTTTTAACCCTTCCCCACATATGGACGCTCTCTGACGCCACCGCAGCAGAAGACTTGAAAATAATCTGACAAAAGGAAAAATTGCTCCAAACGAGCAATTTCTCCTTTTGCCATAAAGTTTTTAACCTTTTTTCATGGATTATACCTACATTTTGAGTAATTCTCTGTGTTTTTGCCTAGATAATTTCAGTCGTCTGCTGCAGATTTGTATAATGCGGGAAAGGGTAATAGAGCCATGAATGATTTTCAAATGTATACGGAGAACATTGTTGAATGGTAAAAGTGATTTATTATAAAATTGACATGCAAATTATGTTCAAAATTACAAAATATTTTGGTCAACCCTTTTCCACATGCAGACGATTTTTGAAAAACATGGTGACAAAAGGGAAAATTTCTTTATAGTCTTTATAAGCGTTAAATCTTTTTGCTTGGTTAAGGTGGAATCATACCTTTGAAATAACGTCATTTTGACGTCAAAACGTACGTTGTTTGCGACAATGACAGTGTTGTTAAAGAAATCACCATGACTTTCTCGTTTGAAGTGGTATTTTGGAAAGATTTAACACCAGAACGAACAGAATAAAATTACCTACGTAGTGATGCAATTTTCATACAACTGCCAAGACAAGTAACGTAACATAAGGGGAGTAAAAATGAAACTTTCGCTAAAATATTTTAAACAGTAATTCGGTTATTTCAAATTTACTTAAAAT
This sequence comes from Serripes groenlandicus, assembly GCA_031761405.1. NCBI lineage: Eukaryota > Metazoa > Mollusca > Bivalvia > Cardiida > Cardiidae > Serripes > Serripes groenlandicus. Next base: position 13,466,119 of record JASEVX010000013.1, on the reverse strand, counting down.
TCGCCCGAGAGAATTTTTTAAAAAACTTATATAATTTAGAACAACCTTTTGTCTACTATTTACCAAAGTTTCAAGAAAATCCATCGTGCAGACCTTTAGTAAATCGTAATGACGTTAAAGCTATGTCACGCGACAAACCGTACGCTGCGGAATTTAAATTGAAACGTACCCAGGGTTATTAAAATGAACTCGATTTTTCATAAAAATAATCAATTTTATTTTTTTACGAAAGTGGTAAATTGTATCTATTATACTCCTTTAAATATTAAATATGTTTTATATAAACTGACTTGTCTACTTCGCTGTTTATCTGTTAAATCATTTTTCACATTATTAGTATTAGTCTCAAACCGTCGCTTGCAGTTCTTATAGATAGATTTTACTTCACTTATTCGAATACATGTAATTCTTCATTTACATCAGGGACACTATATTACATATATAGTGTCCCTGTTTACATACATACATTTAAATAAAGACATTGATACGGGAACATCAAATAGTAATTCGATATAACATGAAGTTTCATGATTTTACATAACCCAACATTTCTGATACGGAATTCTTCAAACAAGAGCATCGTCAGAATTATCATGGAAGAACTTGTTAATATATTTTATTATTACTTTCCTATTTGTCACTCTAGGTATTTTGTAAATTAGCTTCAGATAACAGTGCATACAGAATTCGTTTCTCTTAATCAGGCAAAAGGCAAGTTTCAGAACTTCAAAGATTATAACTGTCATGCAAAACTTTCTATCTATTCTATCCGTGATCATGCTTTTGTTATTTAAGGAAACACTTTATATATATTATATGAATAAACATCGAGAAGAACTACTATCTGACTTTCTTCCCCTTGGAAAACCTTATGTACACGATTTTATGAAAGTTTTGGATTGATTGTATTCACACAGCTCCGCAGTTCAATTCAACCTAGAGCTGTTTGAATACAGGTGTTTATTAACAATATTTTCCTGTATAGTTTGGGTAAATAACCCACTTTTATTGTCTACATACATATCCCGTAGATTGCTATCACATCGTTGTCTACACTATGTAGTGAGTCTTTGATGTCATTGCACAGGTGTCTAGAAATTGTAGACAGTTTATAGTCGGGTAATGATACAATTTGTTTTATAATTGGAAGTGTGTCGACAACACAAGTAATTAGGTCTGAACATGTGACCAAAAATGTGATCTTCTACGGTGTTACGGCATTGTCATTTACTTAAAATCTACCCGATAGTTTGTCTTGAAATTTGGGTTAAGGGTAAAAAACAATTCTCAAGACAAAACGAAGTACTGGTAGTTTTAAAATAACGGGGACATATGGAGTAAAAAAAGAAAGATAGAAGAAGGGATGGGTGGCTGTGTTTTATTTTCAGTTCCACAATGCGTGTACCGGCGCACGTCAGCAGTATTACGGCATAGCGTTTTACTAAAAGTCCGCCCGATATATTTCCAAAAAAATTGAGTAAATTGGAGAAATAATGGTGTTCTGAATTATAATGATTTCTTTTGAAAGAAATATCTAGGGCGTTTTTTGTTAGTAAATTAGACGCAAGGTAATAACTGTAATAATATAAATGACAAACGTTAGAAAATAATTAGGTTAAGAGATAAACGCTTTCAACAATATTCCAAATAACGTGTTGGATTGGTTTCTTTCAATGCAATTATTATAATGTATATGACCTAACATGTTTGGTTAAGAGAAGAGAAAAGCGCGTTCATCAACTTTCATCAACTTTCCAAATTGTGTGCTGGGTTGGTTTATTTGAATATAAAATGGAAATGCAATTACAACAAATTGGTTTTAACTCTTTCACTGCCGAATTTCACAAAGTCGGCTCTTCAATGTTAAAAACTGAACCTCTCCATTTTTCGTCCAAAAAGAAATTTGGTAAAAACTGAAGGCTATGTGGCAAATAGTGAAATTTGAGGAGAGACAGCTCTTTTCGAGCTGTCTCACCTGCATCTGCATTGTTTGAAAAAGCCTTTAATTGCCTTCGGCAGCGAAGGAGTTAACATTATGTTTTGGGATTGCATAGAGTACGAAAACTATTTCAACTATTAACGTTTTCCCTCATATAGACGCGTTCTGACACCTCTGCAGCAGACGGCTTTTTTGAAAACATAGTGACAAAAGAAAGAAATGCTCAAAACGAGCAATTTCTCCTTTTGCCACAATGTTTTCCACTTTTAGTCATAGGTTGTTTTCCATTCAAGAGAATTTCCATTTGTTTTACAAAATATGTTCAAAGTCGTCTGCTGCAGAATTGTGGTATAAGGGAAAGGGTTAAGGTTAATACTAAGCAAAACAATATAAATAGGTGATTTTACACACATAGACGCCCCTGCTATAGATGCCATCTTGAAATTATTGTGACAAAAGGAGAAATTGCTCAAAATTATCAATTTCAATGCTGAAATGTTAAAACCTGTCCCACGAACAAAAACATCTGCAGCAGACGTTTTTGAAAACATTAATTTGGTTGACCCGTTTCAACATACAGCAAATCTGCAGCAGGCGACCTTTTAAAACATCTAGGCATAAAACACGGAAAATCTCTATAAATGGAGGAAAAAGTTGAAAACATTGTGACAAATTAAGAAAATGCTCGTTGTTTTCTAAAACTGCAGAGACGTCATTAAACGTCTTAAGGTAGAACGCGCCTCTAAAAAAATATTCGAATTTCCTCACGAAATTTTGCATCACCATAATACAGCATATGCCCCCCCCAAAAAAATAACGCGTCTATAACGTCACTTTTCAGGAGCGAAATGACGTCGCGTTTCGCGTAAGAAAAGGCGCCCCTTTTTCATTTAAAAAAAATCTGTACATTTAATTTTTGATTTTTTTTAATCTATTCATTTATAACTTTATTAAAAATCGTTTGATATCAAGAAAAGTATACCTTACCGACTTCGTTTTTTCACAATATCAATTTATCTAACCCCTACTGTAGTGCATCACGGAGCGTGAAATGCATTAAAATGACAGGTTTGCCTCGAAAGAAAGTTACCGAAAAACATCAAGCAAATAGAGAACTCTATCATTTACCAAGAAAACGTATTGTGGACATATAACATTTTGTCCAACATTTTGCAAACAGCTGTAAAATTGTGAAAATTATTTAAATATCGTAGATTTTATAAAGGAAAACACTAACTAAGTCACATTTTCGCTGCCGGCATTGCCGCGCTGTGTCTGCTATACATATATGAAACCGATCGAAAGGAAGGACGGGGTCCTTTACACATAGCATCAAGGCATCCTTCAGCAAGGTAAAGCTTTTTTTATTATCTTACTTCATACATCTTTAAATAAGGATATATGTGCATATAACCATATCGCACAATACTCGTTATAAGAGAAAAATAATAACTTTCGTTGCACATGCACTTTACCGGGAATTAATAATTATATATCGCGGGAGGACATTCCCGAACATCCTTCTCTCAAATTTAATCATGACTGTCTCTCCTATTTGTTAACCACTTCCAACATACAGCAGATAACTTTTGAAAATATTGTGGCAAAAGGTGAAATTGCTCATTATGAAAATGTTCTATATTTCTCACAACAGTTTCGCAATATTAAATAATTATTCTTTGTTCTTTGAGTATTTAATGGGGTTTTTTTTTTTTCGAAATGTTTTGAAAGTTTTAAGGAGCATATTTATTATACGTGGGAAAGTGATTTGTAAAGAAATCTAAATACATCCTATAAGTTACTCAATTAAATTCCCAATTGTATCGCCTCGATACATTGCGCCCGGTAAAGTGCAGACTAACATAATTTTCAGTTATAGGTCAACCCCTGCTGTAATAAAATTCTTACCATCTTTCAGAAATGTTGACCTATTCACAAGATGACGAATGGCTTCCACCAAATAACTTTTTAAAGAACGGAGCGAATAGTTGGGCCTATTGTAGAGACAAAGGCCCGTGAATCTTGTGAAAGGACGTGCGCTCGAAAACACTTTGATGAGATCGGCTACCCTTTCCACATTTCCAGCGGTAGACGATTCACGTTGTTACTATTATTAGTTTTGTTATTATAATTATGATTCCGGTCAAACGAAATTTAAAAACAGGCATGTGTCATTTGCATTACCCCTACCACGAATATGGGCCATGTCCGATATCTGTAACATATTGAAGCGTATAATGCATTAATTGTGTTAAATAATTAGAGTAAAGTAAACCCTTTCCCATTGTAGACGCATTCTGAAGCAAACGAATATTAAAACATTGCATCAAAAGAATAAATTGCTCATCTTCTACTTTTGCCACAGCGTTTTCAATTATATTCAATAATGAGACTTACATTTATAGAGAATATCCATATGTTTTACTAAATGTTTTTAAAGTCGTCTGCTGAAGACATTTTGAACTGAACACTTGCATAATAATGTAAAATGCCCTTCACTATGATGGCTCAAAAATGTTTTATTCTAACGGAAATGTGTTTCACAAAAAAACCAATAGAGCTCCCACTAATAACGTTCTACTTATTCTGTTTTTAGGGATTTCAAAGGAGTGGGGATATTTCTAAAATCAATTCTATATCCGTCGTTGAATAAGTAAATAGGAATTTGTCTTTTGATTATAAAATAATGGTGTAATAAGATATACTGAAAAGACGCTTTTTTTAACAGATGAAGTTGACTTTCTGTACGAAACACCGTTCGAAACACAACAGCCTTCCCAACGTCTTAAAACGCCAATGTAAACTGACACTGCTTAAAAGAAAACTGGTATAGAGCCGGCTTGAACTGATTGGGAACATTACATGTAAGATATGTTTTTAATTAATGTACATGTACATAACAAACAGTTATTTGTACATGTGTCTAATAACATAATTGCTGGCATGAGTGCATGAGAAACGGTACACGTTGACTTTTGGGAACCGTACAGATCAAAATCAGTCAGTGCATCCGGACAGTTTTATCAGGATTCACACTTTGTCAACGTGTGTATATTTTGAAAAGACGGAACAGGCGTACAAATTGATCTGAATCCAAACTTTTAAGAAATGCCAACTTATATATTTCACCATGCATTGACGCATATAACGTTTGAAATGTTTCAGCTTAATCTTGTTCGATTATAAGGCTGTTCGTACATTAAATATCTAAGACTTATACGGTATTTCTGTCATTGATATGTATACGTCGCAGGCCACGACACATTTGAGTCATAGATCAAAAGAAATTGTACGTAGGCTGGCATCGGGTGATTACGATGACGTGAAGCAAAGTAATGCCTACTATTCAAATAAGGTGTCGGTTGTCAATCATCACATTGAAGAATCTGGTAAGATTGCACAATAAAATGGGTGGAGCACTTTGCACTACTTTGCACTGATGGCCTCGTCCTAAATTCCCTTGAAATGATTCATATAAATCTACGCCAGGGAAGGATTTTGTTGGAGACCGTTACTGCCAGCTAGAATGCAGTTCGGTTTAAGCGGTCGAACAGCCTTACCGGTAAGAAAATGATGACTACTATTTATTCGTTTATTTAATATTAGTTTTGCAATGAATTGAACATAATGTCAGGAAATCCTAACCGTTATGTTCATTCTTTAAATAATGATGCATTTTACCTTAGTATTGTTTTTACGAACTATATTATCTCAATACACAGAAATGATCATTTTACGAATCTATGTCATTATATTTCAGGTTGGGGTCATGTTACAGGGATGCAAATAATAGTTGGGAAAAGGGGGGGTCCAAACCCTCCCAAGTCTCAACTTCCCTCCCAACTTTCCTCCCGGGTACCAACTTCCCTCCCAAAAGTTTCCTCCCGGTGTTCAACTTCCCTCCCAACTTTCATCCCGGAGGGTTCAAGGTGTTAAACCATCCCAACTTCCCTCTCGGAGGCTCATAACCCTCTCAACTTCCCTCCAAGATGACGGTTTTCCAAGATTCCTCCGAGTTAAAACTCATGTCATCATTAAAGGTTTTTTTTCCCCCATTTCATGCTCAACTTCTAAAGGGTGTATAGTCTATTGATTAACGTCTAAAATGAATAAATCAGAAAAAAGAGACGATTTTGGAAAAGTATTATTTCAATCCTAAAAATGCGGGTGCATATATGGGTCCACAAAAAGTGTTTATTGAATTGACACCTAACTCAACGCTTTCATTATCAGTTTGAATTAAAAAAGGCGACGTTCGCTTTGAACAAGAAATAACGATTCTAATGTTCATCATATACTAAAGATGTCAGCGATTTTCAACTTCTTAAAACAGTGGTCGCATTTTTATTAGAGAATTCACGTACACATTTATGAAACACCTTTTCACATTTTAAAAATCCCCTATCTTGTTCATGATGACATATTTAACTAAAGAAGTTTATTCTTGTAAACAGAAATATGTTGTTATCATTTTCCTCCCACGCTTTCCAGTTTAAACGAAGTCATTCCGTCGACATTGACATACCCGTAAATAGTCATTTTAATATGATAATTCATATTACCTACGTAAACATATGATGCTGAATTTCTTGAGAAATGTTACTCTTTTTTCTTCTTCTTCTGTTCTATGTGTCTGAAAATGCTGATCTACATCAAATTAAATGTGGAATCCGAAAATACCCCCACGTTTATCATTTTATTCTGTTCTCTCTTTTCGCGATTATAAAGGAAAACATCATGTTTCTCAAATAGGATTCATTACATAAATGTATGAGGAAAGTGGGGTATTAAAATGATTAATGTGTTTGGGTTTTTTTTACGACCGACTCACGATATGATCTTTTGTACTGTAATTCGAAATATATAGATCCATCCGTGACCTATAATGTACCCTTACTCTTTCTGTTGTGTTATTTTTTTTTTCTTTAACACAAGTCACGTTCAGTCTGTATATAAATACGATATTGTTTAAAAGCTGTTCGCTTTATTTTCCATTTGTCGATTTATACTCTACCTTTTAATATATCTATAGGTGCTACCTATTTACGAAAAAACGCAAGATAATTATAAACAAAAATCAAAGAACATACTTTGGCCATACAAAAAGGATTTATAAGTAATTGACTAGACAATAATAATGTTAATGTCATGTTTCTTGCATTATCAAAACATATTTGGAATTCGTATTGCTGTCGTCTATTATTACGAACAGAAAATAATAAAGTAAAAACTATCAGAAAATCAAGGAATACATTTATAATGAACGAGGTTAAAACATGAGGGCCAAGATGATCCTTAATCGATCACCTGCATTATGGTAAAAAAGCAAATAGATCAGCCCTTTACTGATGCCATCTGGCGACTACCTTTTTCAACCAGTCAATATGACTGGAACAAATTATGTAAGGGGTCACATTTCTGCTAAACCCTTTCCCTATTAGAGACAGTTTCTGAGGCCTATGTAACAGACGATTTAGGAAAAGATTGTCACCAAAAGAACAATTGCTCCTTATGAGAAAGTTATCCTTTTGCCACAATGTTTGATAAATAATTATACTTTGAATGAGTGAGGCAATAACTCATGTATAGGAATTTGGGGTCTTTCATGTTGATACCATTTTTTTACGCCAAGATGAAGTGTAACGGAAATGACGTCACGTCCTTCTTTGGCTACGATACAGTCAACATTTAGGTTCGGGCGTAGAAGGCTAATGCTGTCGGTTTTTTTACGAACGGGAAAGCATATTTCTTACAGATTTCCATTTAGTTTTAACTTTTCGTACAAATGTTTATTCCCACATAACACAGCATTTTAATGATCTTAAATATCTATTTAAAAAAAAAAATGATTAAATAGACGACAATAATTTTCAATCCGTGTTTTTCCGTCATTTTATACATACCCAAAATACCGATTTTAAAAAAAATGATTAAAAAGACGACAATAATTTTCAATCCGTGTTTTTCTGCTCATTTTATACATACCCAAAATACCGATTTAAAAAAAAAATGATTAAAAAGACGACAATAATTTTCAATCTGTGTTTTACGTCTGCCTTGTATACATATCCAAAATGGCGGCCCCCATGGATTTTTCCAGTTTCATTTCAGAAAGCTTCATGGGTTATTGAAAAAAAAAAAAAGAGAACACTTTTTTCAGCTAAAAGACAAGTTTTAGTCATGTCATGTGGTTTTTATTTCGCAATTCTGGTTCAATAGAACGGATGGATGATTGAACGTGTTCTAGTTTCCTCCCTCCTAAAAAATGAGAGATGGTTACGTGACACGACACAATGTACGTTTATCAACAAATCATTATTAAATACCAAGATCGGTATGCATTTCTTTCTTCTCTTCTGTATACACAATTCAATCAAATGCTTCTACAGTGGTTAACGTCGGGGATTGAAAACCGGGCGTCCCGGGTTCAATCCCCAGTCGTGTCACAACGGTCATGGTGGAGTGCCTTAAGTAATGCACATTTTCTAGCCTAGTACTGGTTTGTTTACTCAGGGATCATAAATAATTGAACTGTCGTCGTGATATAACTGAAATAATGTCGAAAACGGCGTAAAACCCCAATAAAACAAACAAACATATGCTTCTACAACTTTCGCAATAAATGTCAAATTTAAAATAGCTCATAATCTGATCTTATTCTTTAAAACCTTCAGAGCACGCTTTTCATGTGTTGCGCTATCCATTTACGCCCACGTAACTCCAGTTCGAATCATATATATATACGCAGTTTTCGGAAAACGAGTTATAACACGTTCTCACGTAAAAACATTATAACACGTTACACATATTTTATAAGTATGGATAGGGAGGATCATATATTATTAAATTTTACTGCCGACTGAATAACATAACTGCAACAAAGACCATTGTTCCAGCTTACACATAATGTATATCTAAAATACACTCTTTTTAACGTCATAACTGAATAGGTAAAGGGGTGAGATAAACTGATATTGTGAAAAAACAAAGTCGGTAAGGTATATTTTTCTTGATATCAAACGATTTTTAATAAAATTATAAATGAATAGATTAAAAAAAAATCAAAAATTAAATGTACAGATTTTTTTTAAATGAAAACAAGGCGCCTTTTCTTACGCGAAACGCGACGTTATTTCGCTCCTGAAAAGTAACGTTATAGATGCGTTATTCTTTTTAAACGTACGACACAAAGAAAAAGATTACATGTACGTGAAGATGTTCTTAAGATGCAAATCCTGATATAATTTCACAGCTATCAACCTAAAATTGACCAAACTATCAGCTGTTATTGTTTTAACGAGGGACATTTGAGAGACGTCTAAAAAGTGACGTCAGTGGTATACTTTGAGGTCTCGTAGTTTAAAAACTGTTTTAGATACGAAAAAAGTAAGAACAGAATCTTATTGGGCATATGCTGTATTATGGTGATGCAAAATTTCGTGAGGAAATTCGAATATTTTTTTAGAGGCGCGTTCTACCTTAATGTTAGAAAGAGTTAATAAGAAAAGAGCGTTCAACGACGTCCTGTGTTTGTGGGATCCGTCCCATTCTTTGGAATTTTGACTGGCACGTCCTTGGTTGTATCCGTGTCGAACCGCGTCGAAACATTCCACCTGGAGGAGAAACAGATCACAAATAAGCCGTTCCACGAGAAAAACCAACATTGTGGACTAACCCGACCAGACATGTTTCGCCTTCTGAGGATTTTCTGTTTCAGGAATCATTGCTCTATACCTCTATCCCCCTAAGACGGAATGTGTCGGCCGGATTAGCCTGCGCAAGCTGATCTGGTCGATATATTACGCAGAGACCATTATATTGGTTTTCTCGTGGAACGGCTCAAATAAAAGCGGACTTTTTATTGGTTAAATATTGTTACTATGAATAGAAGTGAATTGTTCTAAACCATTTTCAACATACACACGGTTTTTCTGAAGCATGGTCAGCTGATCACGTTTGAAAACACTTAACTCTTTCAGCGCCGAATTGTTTAAAGTAGACTCTTCCAAGTACAAAAGCGGGCGTCTCCATTTCTCATATAATAAGAGTCTTGGCATATTTTGATAACTTAAAGGCAAACAATGCTGATTCCAGGTGAGACAGCTCGTTACGAGCTGGCTCACCTGAATCAGCATTGTTTGCAAAAATGTCAATATTGTCTTTGGCGCTGAAAGAGTTAAGCAAAATGAGAATTTTTTCACTGAACTCTATTCAATAATTAAACTTTCATTTATCTGTAGCAGATTTGTTGTATATGGGAGAGGGGTTAAATAGTGTTACTACGAATAGCATTGAAAAAGGGTCAAATGCATGTTTCGGTCCAAATTGGTTGAATTGTAAGAATTGGTTGCATTGAAAGTTTAAATACAGAAAATACCATATATATGGGCCTTGTCTTGCAATTTGGGACTAAGCGATTTGGGGTCTTATTTGCAATGCGCACAGTGAAGTCTCGCTGTCTCACTGTGTGTTTGAAATACCCGAATGTGACAACACACTAAAAGATTTACTCCACTACTTGCTCGGTAATGTAACTTTAAACGATGACAAAATAGGATATTCAAAAAGACCCGAAGTCTCCAACCCAAGACCTCTCGCTTTCAGGGCGAGCATGCTACCGACTTATCTAACCAGGTCGCCCCCAACAAGTCATCTCTGAAATTGTGTACAAATGCGAAAGGTGACACTTCAATTGAAATTAATGTATAATATTTCAGAAAAAAAAAAATGTATTGATTGGGTTTAAATAATCCAGTATTTGCAGTTTCTTTATATTGACTCACATTTATATGTTTTTTTGTCTTATTTACGAAGTCCCAGCTTGTATTGCTGCAGACTGTTATGTGTCAATATCGAAATAATAATCACGTCGAATTCCCCTTTTAATAGCAATTTTAACTTACTGAATGTTATTTTCATGTTCAAAGAGATGTCTTGATTTGTGTAGAATTCATTTAATAATGTTAATCCTTGTATATCTAAAATAGGAACTGTTTCTAAGCTAAATATAGTGACCTTTAACATCGATTTGAAGAAGCGAGTGGTCAAAATATTACTTTATTTTAGATAGGAATCAACATAAACTGGTAACATAAACAAACATAAGAAATATTTTGTGAAAATATGTCTTAAATATATGCCTCTTTATCGGTCGTGAACGTCTAAACGCTTTTCCCTCAGTTCGTGACCTAGTTTCATATTGCCAAAATATAAAGGGAAGGAACCGGAAGTAAAATGTAAACTTAGAAAAGTTATGCAGACAAAAAATGTCGCTCGAAAAATTGATTTCTTTTACGTCACGAAACGAGTGCATGGGCCGAATGTAGGAGAAAGAAAGATAATATAGAAATGATTTTTGTCTCTTCTCTCGAATGCAGTGGAATAAAACATGCACTAAAGGTCAAATTACGCTAAATACATCTGCAGACTTGCTGGTCTACTATAGTCCCTAAAAAACACCTTTGTTTGCGTAGAAATGAGTGTATACCATCACCAGAATGTATTGAATATATGACATTGAGTTTAAATGCATTGTGAATGTGTATATGATGCACTGGAAATGATTGATTTGATCACTTTTAGTATTTTGACCTTGTTTGAAAGTGAAAGAAGAGAATGCTTAACACCGGATTTGGTCCAAAATGACGGTTACCATTTTCGCTTGGTGAGTTCTTTCTTGCATAATGCATGACCCCACATTTTCTTTGGATTTTGTTTAAAGCTAGGTGGTAACTATTTTCAATGATATATGGTGTTCTACATGAGAAACGCTTAGAAAGTGTGACAATTGGACCAATTATTATATTGAGCAATTTTTTCACTTTCTAATAATGCTTCCTGCTGCAGCATCATCAACATGTTGTCATTATGATGAGCATTTCTCTCTTTTAAATTTACTCTTTTGTATTCATGGATACACAGCAAGTGTATATTGTTAAGAGTTTTTAGTTTACTGTTTAAACTGTTACATGGATACATAGACAGTGGAATGCCTATTTAAGGTTAGAAGCATAATACATAAGTTAAAAACATGTTGACCTTCCTTATTTTGGGGTGATGGGCTTCCGGTAGTGATTCACTCTTTAATAATTTGTTTAGGGAGTGAAACGTATTTGACCCAAGTAATTATCTGGAGCTCTGTGCCACAGAGATGCCAACAGATTTGTGGAATTATCGTTGTGCATTTTTATTTGTTTCCTTAAGAAAGTTTTTAAAGCAAGTTTAAAGCAAACAATTGACATGATCAAATGCAATTATCAATTACATTTTCAAAATAATTCGTTACCAGTACTTTCAGTACTTTGATTTATTCACTTTCTTCGATGTCTTGACGCGAGGTCAACATTTGGAAAGAATGCTCAAACACCTAATATTACAGATAGATAGCTAATATTACACACTTAAATGATTAAATATATGTGATATTAAATGTTTATTTGGCTAGAAACAAATAAAGAAAAGAACAAACTCTGATAAACATTAATTTTAGAAATAAAGAAAATCGATTATTCGCACCCAATTAATTTCATACTTGCCACCTTTTAAATAGTAATGGGGCTTTCTCTTGCGCCATACATATATTGTATGCATCAATGATATAAATGAACAATTTAGCTGATATGTTGTTTCAAGTGTGGTCTACTTTTTAAACATATGAGGATAAATTTTAACATCTGTGAAATACTTATTATAATTATTATTAAAAAGGAGGAAAGTTCATGTCTTCAGCAATTCAACCGTTTTCTCACGTTTAAAGGTTTTCATTGTTGATTTAGATATGGAAAGGATTAAATAGCTTTTTATTGCATGTAGATTTAAATCCCAAACTGTATTTGTTGTGGTTTTATTGACAAATACAAAAAATCCAAAATCCTGACCAAAAGAAATCCTGAAATTTGTATGTGGAATTTCAAAAATCCTGGAATAAGTCCTTAATGAAAACATTATGCGTATGTTTAGACTAAAGTCAAGAATACATGTGTGTTAAAAAATAAATCAATGCAGTCTTTTCCGGCGACATTGATGCCTTGCATCAACTTTCTCTTGTATACTATATAGAATAATAATGACTTTTTATCAATTACCATAGGAGTGGCTGTCAATAGTAACACGGTTTCTCTGAGGGGTTTCTTTCCAATGTTCTCAAACGAAAATTCAGACACCTGTGTTTATTATGGTACTATCTCGATTATAACACATCGACCGGTTCACCTCTTGTGCTTACTCCGGATTTCTGGGCACCAGTACTCCTCTAATAGGATGTATTCAAGTTCCAGGCAAATAGCTACATTTTAACACAAACACATGGCTTGGCGTGAAACAGTTGTAACTAAAATTTGCATTTTTTTTACCAAGGTTAATCATCTCGCCATAAAGTCTTTATAAGCGTTAAATCATTTTTCTTGGTAAACAATGGAAATGTAGGTGCCATTGCACCGAAATTTGCATTGTTTACAAAGGGGTCAAAATTGCCCATAAACCAGGGTTTCCAAATAGGTGTTTAGTTACAACAGTTTCACGCCAAGCCCTAGACATACTATTCAGCCTAGTTGATGGATGACCGTCAAGGGTATCGCGGTATGAGTAATGGCATGCTTATATTGCAATTGTATGACCATAACAGTTGTCCATAGACTTCCATATGTTTATAGAACTAGATGGCAGCAAATGAGCCATTCCGCGAGAAAACCAACATTGTGGACTCTGCGTAAAGTATTAACCCGGATCAGGCTAAGCATGCCCCGCAGGCTAACCCGGGCAGACACTTTTCACCTCCTGTGGATTTTCTGTTTCAGGAATCATTACTGTACACCCTGAGACTGCGCAGGCTGATCTGGGTCGATACATTACGCAGAGTCCACAATGTTGGTTTTCTCGCGGGACGTCTCAAATGAAGATGCTGATCAGTGCTCAGAGTCGCAGGCCGATCTTGAGTACCACAGGTCGTACAGTCTAAAAACGGTGGCCTTTCGTGCTACATGACCCAATACACATTTCCTAACATGAGGTCGAAATCCTAGATTTCTTTTCAATATGAATATATTAGATTTATTTTCAACATGAATATATAAAACATTTTTAACAAAGACAGGTCGGAGTCCTGGTAGCTTATTAGTATATAAATTACATGCCTAATATTTTTTGAAAATAGAGTGTTATGAATCAGTTATCGAATTTGGATAGGAACAGTTTGTTAACCCTTTTTCCACATACAACAAATCTGCAGCAGACGACTTTAAACATATTTTGTCTCTATAAAAGCTCTATAATTGAATGGATAACCTATGACTAAAAGTGGAAAACAATTGTGGCAAAAGGAGAAATTGCTAATTTTGAGCCAATTTCTTCTTTTGTCAGTATGTTTTCAAAAAGCTGTCTGCTGCAGAGGCGTCAGAAAGCGTCTATATGAGAAAAAGGGATTGTGATATATCTACCATCTTTTCATCGGTTTGATCCATTTGATAACTTCTATTTCGAGAACAGCTTCTTCAAGATCCTCCAGCTCATCTCTGTCTCTTTTACGTAAATCTGAGTCATCGAGAACCTCCTCCAAACGTTTTATGAGCGTTTCAACGTCGTCTCCTCCATCCGCGTCATGCGCAGTAGATGCTGAAAACATTTTCAACAGTCTGTATTCAGGGAATATCTTTTCAACAGTGAGTATTCAGGGGATATCTTTTCAACAATCAGTAGTCAGGGGATATCTTTTCAACAGTCAGTATTCAGGGGATATCTTATCAACAGTCAGTAGTCAGGGGATATATTCTTCAGGGGATATCTCTTCAACAGTCAGTATTCAGGGGATATCTCTTCAACAGTCAGTATTCAGGGGATATCTTCTCAACAGTTAGTATTCAGGGGATATCTTTTCAACAGTAAGTATTCAGGGGATATCTCTTCAACAGTCAGTATTCAGGGGATATCTTTTCAACAGTCAGTATTCAGGGGATATCTTCTCAACAGTCAGTATTCAGGGGATATCTTTTCAACAGTCAGTATTCAGGGGATATCTTTTCAAAGTATTAATCCTTATCCAATCATCTTATTAATACAATAAACTTTTAGCAGACAACCTCGAACATTTTCTTTTTTTTTTGAAAAAACTCTCTATTTATGAAAGTTTGAATTTTATTACAATTGAAAACACTTTTGCTAACGGATAACTTGCTAAAATGTCCTATTTCTCCGTTTGCCACATTATTTTCAAACGTATTCTGTTCTATGAACTTGTCCATTCAATAAGTTAAAAATGTCGTGCTTTTTTTAAAAGTACAGTTACAAAACCATCAAGTGCATTCGCACAGGTCTAAATATTTCAGAAAGAACTTACAAAGGTTGTGTTTAAGGCTTCTGTGATTGGTGGAGATATTGATGAGATTGAACAGATGCAGAGGCTGTTCTTATCCTACACTATTTACAAATATCACCGTGTACCCTTTGTTACATGGATAGGCTCATGTCTCCATTCGTGTATTTATTTAAAAATAAGGGAATGTCAATCTTGTATTCAAAGACTTTAAAAGTGGTAGTTATTGCTGTTCTCCTTTACGCTCAGCGTTGCGGGGTTAGCATTACTGTCAGGTTAAATGGACCAGTAGTACTGGTAACTTACCATGGAAACACCACAATATAACTGAATTTTTTTTGTTGAAAGCGGTTTAAAACAACAATATTGTATCGGTTTACACCAGCGTAGACCCAGATCAGACTCTGCGGATGCTCTATTTACTTGTTAATCCTTTTCCTCATATAGACGCTTTCTGACGCCTCTGCAGCAGACAGCTTTTTGAAAAACATAGTGACAAAAGAAGAAATTTCTCCTTTTGCCACAATGTTTTCCACTTTTTGTCATAGGTTATCCATTCATTATGTAGATTTTCTATTTTTTGACAAAAAACGTTAAAGTCGTATTGCCGTATGAGGGAAAGGGTTAACCTATAATGACATGCAGACGCATTTTGGCGCACCTGCAGCAGACAACTTTTGAAAAAAATAAAATTCTTTTGAATAATAACTCTTTTATTTACAGAGATTATCCGAATGGTTGCTTATTTTGTTTCAAATACGTCTGCTGAAGATTCTTTCGTATGTTGAAAAGTGTAAACTCATAAATCAGCTCGTGTACGGTTGTGATCAGGTACAGATATAAACGGTACACAGCCTCGTTGTTATTTATTGTCTGCTCGCCAAATAGTTAATTCTGCACGGCGAGGGTGAATAAATGATGAATGAATGTTTTAGAATCTAACTTGTTCTCTGACGGTTCCAGACGTCTTTTTGAATTAAATTACTTTGAAAACATGATGGAAAATGGAGAACTTGCTAAAAAAAAAACCAGTTTCTCTCATTTTCCAAATGATGTTTGGTCTATTAATAAAAAAGATATGGTAATGTTGCCTTTTGCTTATTTTCTGATATACGAATTGCTTTCCCTTTCATCAGATGTTTACTGGTATTATATAAACCCTATTCCACATGCAGACGCTTGCTGACATCGTCCTGCATCATTCGACTTTTGAAAACATTGTGACACAATTAAGTAGAAATTGCTCAAAACGAGCAATTTCTTCTTTTGTCACAATGTTTTCAACTATTTTAGGTAATTATACCTCTGCATATTTATAAAGCCTTTCCTTGTTTTTGCCTGGATGTTTACTTCGTCTGCTGCAGATTTCTTGTATGTGGGAAAGGGTTAATCACTCTCGATGTCCGCTTCTGGAAGACTTAACCAGTACTCTCGCCGTTTTGTGTGGGAAAAACATCCCAAAGGCAGAATCCGCGTACTACGGGAAAAATGTTATAACTGAAATAATTATGTTTAAAGCGCCGTAAAAGAAAACCATTCAATGTAAGTTCACTTACCGTAACCAACAGTTGCTAACGTTATCAAAGCGGCTAACACAAGTCTCATGTCCATATTTGTTATTTTCTTACGCTGTATCACTCAAATAAATATACAAACACAGTGAATGGACTTACTTCACGCAGGACTGAAGTTCATACTTGATTAACCACTTCCCACATACGAAAAATCATCAACCAGACGTCTTCGAAAACATCCTGGAAACAATAACATGAAAGAAAGTATAATTATTTAAAAAATGATAACAGTGTGACAAAAGGAGAAATTGCTGATTGTGAAAAATTTCTTCTTTAGCCACACTGTTTTCCAATGTCGTCCAATAGGTCAATCGTTTTCAGGAGATGATTCAAATAGTGTCTATATGTAGGAAAGGGTTAAAATAAACTAAAACTGAACTGTTCAAAAAGTATTGTCCGAGTAAATTCACCTGTTGCATTATGAATACTTATCAAGGTCAGTTTACTATATATGAGCCGAAGTATGGCATCTGCGTAATTTATCGACCTAGATCAGCATGCGCAGTCCGTGCAGACTGATCCGAGCCGACACATTCCGTCCCAGGTGAAAAGAGAGTATTGATTCTTGAAACAGAAAATCCACAGGAGGCGAAAAGTGTCTAACCGGGAAAGCCTGCGCGGTATGCTTAGGCTGATTTGGGTCGATACTTTACGAAGAGTTCAAAATGTTGGTTTTCTCGCGGAACGGCTCATTATTTCTTTATCAATTTACGCGGACAATACAACCTATCAACATCAATAGAAAATATCTTACCGTTTAGATCACTTACGACGATGGTATGAAAGTGATTTCTTTTTGTAAGTGTAATCAAATTAAATTGAAACCCCAGTCATGCACAGTCGATTTTCATGGTCTATTACACATGGGACAAATAATACGACTTATTAATCGTCCCAGATTAAACCTTTCTTACATGCAGACTACTTTTGAAAACAGTGTTGTACTATTGCAGAGTGCTCATAATGAGCAGTTTTTTCATTTGCCGCTACAATGATTTGAGCTCTATTCAATCCTTATAATTTCATTTATAGCGATTTTGATATAACTGCCTGTAAGTTTTAAGTCGACTGCTGAAGAAATGTTGTATGTGGGAAAGAGTTAAAGATAACCGATTTGATCAAGGGCAAATTAAAATGAGGCACGTCATTTGAAAATGAGCTGTTTTCAATTTTGTTTTTGCATTGCAATAATTGCTACATACGTGTGAAATACGAGGAGCTTCAATTCTAGCTGTTTAACAGTAGTTACATCTAAATGCATTACAAACAGTGAATACTCTGGCGAGACTGTGCATTTGCACACACTAGCCGGAATCTGCATTGGTAGCACACGTCTTAAGATACATTTTTGCTTAATGTGGATCACATGCATTTTTCTGATCAAACCAAGCTATAAAAGCTAAAACTATTTTTAGTTTCCTCATTTTGGGCGTTTTATGTGTGTGTAAAATACAGGTACACACTATCCCACATACAGCACATCTGCAGCAGACGACTTTGAAGGCATAGTGACAAAAAACAGAAAAATCTCCATCAAACATAGCCCATGGAGCAATTGCCAACTTTTAACTCAAACCGGATAAATAAACAAATATAAAGATAGATTTCCGTTTCTAGCTGTGGGGCAACAGAGTGAAAAAAAGAAAGAAAGTGAATATAACAAACGTTTAACGTTTAGCACTTTCATTTCAAACGCTTCCCAAATCCACTACACTAACTCCATTTTGCAAATGTTTATATATAAATAAAGATTATTGTTTTCTGAACCATGTATATATATATATATGTCTACAAGTGGCAACAGGTTAATTATTATATCAGGTAAATCACAATAGATAGTTGCAGCAAAACATTCAGTTAAATTAGAAGAAACTGTGATGTGATTTCTTTTGAAATAAAGCTACATTTCACTACAGATGCAGAAATCTTATTTAATAATTTATTTATTGTTTGTTTACGCCATTTTCAACATTATTTCAGTTACATCACGGCGACAGTTCACTTATTCATGATCCCTGGGTAAACAAACCAGTACTAGGCTAGGAAATGTATCTTGCCCAAGGGAACTCTACCATGACCGTCGTGCCGCGAGTGGGGATCGAACCCGGGACGCCCGGTTTCAGATCCCCGACGCTAACCACTCGACCACGGCCAATTTCGCTAAAACTTGCATCCCGGCCGGTTCATACCAAAGAATTTGAAATGGCAGTAATGGCTGCGCTCCTTGGCGCTCATGGTTGCAGAGTAAGCATAACAACTGACTGGCTGTTGACAGGATAAAAAGACCTGTAGTACTGGTCATTTACCCAGGAAACGCCGTGATATTACTAAAACATTGGTTGAAGGCGGCGTAAAACACCACACAAACAATCAAACTGTAACATTGCATACATTAACTCGTCAAATTGCTTTAACTCTTTCAGCGCCGAATTGTTTAAAGTAGACTCTTCCATGTTTAAAATCGGGCGGCTCCATTTCTCATGTAATCAAAGTGTTGGACTAATTTGATAAAATAAAAGGCAAACAATGCTGATTTCAGGTGAGACAGCTCGTTACGAGCTGACTCGCCTGAATCAGTATTGTTTGCAAAAACCTCAATATTGCCTTTGGCGCTGAAAGAGTTAACTGAATAAATTTGTTTAATTAAACCAAGTATAAAGATGTTATCCACAATGTGGTTTTTTTCATCAATATTGCATTCCTAAAATAACTCACCATTTCATTTCTCAGGATAGGTTGACACAGCCTTTCGGAGATTAAATGTCGATTGTGAGGTAAGAGATGGGGGTTTTACATAATTATATGCTGTCTGTTAATCGTGCGTATCACCCCTTTACCTAGACTGGCAACAGTCCTTATGGTTATTTTTCAATGTTACAATTGGGGAGAACTCTAATAGACAAAATATGCATTACTCTGATTATCGTCCTTAGGACTTGACCATAAGTTATGTTTCGGACACCAGTTGAAATGCAGCCATATAATAATAAACATAGAGCCTTGTGCCAGGCTTCCCTTTACCACATACGAACAATTTCACTTTGAAAACATCTTCGTATATAAATGGTGGAAATCTCAAATGAATTGAGAGTTGTTGTTATTATAAAAACGTTGAATACATTACGTCTCTGAAACAGACGACTTTTGTAAACAGTGTGGCAAAAGGAAAATTTGTACATTTTGCCATAATGTTTTCAAAGTCGTCTGTTTCAGAGCCATCAGAAAGCATCTGCATGTGGGAAAGGGTTCATTCGTGTACATTGTGCAAATAACGAAAAACGTATGAATTGTTATACACTCGCATTTATTACTTTTAAACTTATCTATGTTTTACATCGATTGCGAAACATGATTATATTAATCACGCTCGATACCTGCTTCCTGGAGACTTAACCAGTAGTCCTACTCGCGACGTTTGTGTGGAAAATCCCAAAGGCAGATCCCGCTCATCACGGGATTCGAACCAGGGACATTTGGTACGAGAGGCCGACGCTCTACCACTGCAATGCTGTATTCCACAATTATTACGAGCGACTCCATAAAAAGCCCTGTCTTATTATAATTCGAAAATCGCTAATGTCTATATGAAGGTACGTCCCATCTTGTCTAACAAGCCGGTGAATTGTTGTAATTAAAAAGGATGTATTTGTTTGTTTTCTTGGGGTTTTTACGCCGTTTTCAACATTATTTCAATTACATCATGGCGATAGTTCACTTATTTATGAATCCCTCGGTAAATATATCGGTACTAGGCTAGGAAATGTGCCTTGCTACCATGACCGCCGCGACTGCGGATCGAACCCAGGACGCCCGGTTTCAAATTCCCTGCTTACCACTCGAGCATTTTCGGTTTCTATGAAATGGGATAACAGAAGAAGAAGAAGAAGAAGAAGAAGAAGAAGAAGAAGAAGAAGAAGAAGAAGAAGAAGAAGAAGAAGAAGAAGAAGAAGAAGAAGAAGAAGAAGAAGAAGAAGAAGAAGAAGAAGAAGAAGAAGAAGAAGAAGAAGAAGAAGAAGAAGAAGAAGAAGAAGAAGAAGAAGAAGAAGAAGAAGAAGAAGAAGAAGAAGAAGAAGAAGAAGAAGAAGAAATATATTGTTTGAAAACAATGGTTCATTTCCTCAGGACAGCAATGGCATACATGTATACATACAAGTTTAACTAAAAACAAGCAAAGAAGGATTATTTTAGCAATTTCTCTTTTTTCAAATTGGGGGGAATTGTAAGTTTAAACTTATATATTCCAGCTTATATTAATCACGCTCGATGTCTGCTTCTTGGAGACTTAACAAGTTCTCGCGCCATTTGTACGGAACAATCTAAAGGGCAGAAACAACTCATCACGGGGATTCGAACCCGGGACCTTTGGTACGAGCGGCGCATAGCCTTTAGGAAGCTACGCCCATTGCAAATGAGAAATTGCTGATCTCTTTTCAGAAAACGTTTACAGAGGCAACAAACGTCGCTTTTATCACGGATAGTAATATTGGTTTGTTGTTTGAAATATCTGGTTCGTCATTTGCATATGGCACAATGCTCGTCATGCCGTAAACAGGGGAGACAATGTACCACTGTTTAAGCCGTACTAATTATTGACTAATTTGACTGTTATCTGCTCTTGTTATCATTTTGCTAATTAACGGAAATTACCGGACATTTACGTGATATCCGGTATGTATACATCGATATTGATGCCGGAGGGCAGTAAAGAGATACACAGGATACTTCATTGTCTGTACTGGTAGTATATAGGGTAATCAGTTTCAGTTCAAACTCAAGCTCGGCCAACATTCTTACAGACGTTTGACAGAAGTCAATGCGACAATTGTCATTCGTCTTCTACAATGGCCTTACAGTATATGTGGAAAAGCAGCCAGTTGCTTGAAATGCCAGTATACACGTTGGTGAGTGAACTGGCCGCCGTGAAATGACGAAAACATGTTGAAAACTGCGTTAAACCCTAATCAATCAATCGTCAGTTATTTCAACCGTCATATATGGTGGAGTGCCCTTGGGCAAGGCACATTTTCTAGACTAGTACTGGTTTGTTTACCCAGGGATCATGAATAAGTGAACTGTCGCCGTGATATAACTGCAATAATGTTGAAAGCGGCGTAAAACCCCACTAATAATAATAAAATAATAGTTATTTCAACATCTTAATGGTCTTACTTTACGGTCAGTTGTATTAATTAGTCGCCGGGCAGAAGCCCGCGACTTCTATTTTTAATAGCTTTTCTGAAATCACATGGGAGGGCGGCTTATTATTAGAAAGAAACAAATCTAGATGATTTGAACATATTACAATTGTGGTTGTTTACGAACACTAATAAATGACACATCTACAATGAAATAAATATTCCGATTTTTTAATGTTTGCATTTTTTTTTATTTCACTCGCATTTAAGTTTGTTGTCTTATTTACGAAGACAAAAGTGGTCCCTTCAAGACGTGAACCAACACCCCCTAATGCAGACTCTTATGTGTCATCATTGAGGTCAATTTCGGATTCTCCTTTTAATAGCAATTTTAACTTACTAAATGTTGTTTTCATGTTCAAAGAGATGTCTTGATTTGTGTAGAATTCATTTAATAATGTTAATCCATGAATATCTAAAGTAGGAACTGTTTCTAAGCTAAATATAGATCCTATTCTGTTGTGTAGTTTCGTGACCTTTAACATCGATTTTCGCGCATGCGCATTTCGATATGAAAAAGCGAGTGATATTATTTTATTTTAGACAAGTACAAGACGAATGTTTGACGCAAAGCGTCAAAGAGAAGCCGCAATATTTCGTTGTACATGTAGAAATAAGAAAAAAAGAACATTTTTAAATCCACAAACAATAGAACAATTTAAACTGTAGACGGTAATGCTGATATATTTCTCCTTTTGAAGACTTTTGTTTACTTCAAATTACCTCCCTTTAAAGCAATACCAGGATATTTACCTTGTGATTCGAATAAGATTGACAAACATTGAAATTATATGAATGAATACTATTATTTAAATAAGTAACAACAGCAAAATTAAATTTAAACCAAGATAAATGTGTACACATTTCGTTAATTTTTTATAGATACCCTAATGTATAGGTATGAATCTAAAATTTATAAGC
This sequence comes from Serripes groenlandicus, assembly GCA_031761405.1. Taxonomy (NCBI): domain Eukaryota; kingdom Metazoa; phylum Mollusca; class Bivalvia; order Cardiida; family Cardiidae; genus Serripes; species Serripes groenlandicus. The sequence goes on along the minus strand of JASEVX010000013.1, from coordinate 13,443,184 downwards.
AAATGTTTTCATTTCAACGTTCCTAATGTTTGAATAGACTAAGGAAAGTCAAGAATACATAAATAAATCAATGCAGTCTTTTCCGGCGACATTGATGCCTTGCATCAACTTTCTCTTGTTCTTATTGTACTGAATTCCTGCAGTGTATGTATACAAGTCAGTATCATATGTTCTTGCTATGATTATTTCCAAGATGTAAAAGTAAGACAGTCGTTGTAGAGTCTTTTGCCGCCCTCTGCAATTTACTAAGGTTAGATAACAAGTTTTTAATAGTATCAATATTTTCTGCTCATAATTTTGAATCCAATGTTATGACCTTGAACTATTGATCAATGTGATGGTTTCAACTTTAACCCTTTCCCACATACATATGTTCTCTGCCGCCTCTGAAGCAGACGATTTTTGAAAACATAGTGACAAAAGAAGAAATTGCGTATGATGAGCATTTTCTTCTTTTACCACACAATTTTCAACTCTATTCAATAATTAAAGTATCATTTATAGAGATATTGCATATTTGTGCCGAAATGATTTCAAAGTTGTCTGCTGCAGATGTGTTGTATATTGAAAGTGTTTTGATCTACCTACAGACATGCATGATTTGGGTTACAGCTAGTTTGCGAGACTGCATTATTATGTGTTTCATGCGCCATTTAAACAGTCGCAGCCGAATGAACCTTAAATAACGTGAACGATAATCATACTACATTTCGTGGCATGTAGATATAATGTTGAACCATTTTGTCATTTTTGGGATAGGGGCGTTTCGCCACTATCTCATAGCGAAGCTGCTTTCGAAAAGTCGGATTAAAAGCTGCAACCGCAGTCCACATGTGTATACCTACACCAAAATCGAGTTTTGATTGGTTATAATCTGCCTTTTCAACGATTTCATTGGTTCGACCGAATCACAAAACCCTCCGCTTGCATAATTTTATGAGACAAAATAGTTTATATGAATGAAACACACTCTGAACTATGGTTGACCTCAATGTCAGTAGTGCGAGGTAACGTCGACCGTTCTGTGACCCCATTAGTTTACAACAGTCGACTTATAGAGAAATGTGCAAAGCACTGTAAATAAATTTATTGAAAGGAGTTGAAACCATTGTGGCAAAAGTAGAAATTGCCTACGAAAAGCAATTTCCCCTTTTGTCACAATGTTTTCGATTGTCGTCTGCTGCACATGTGTCTGTAAGCGTCTGTAAGCGGAAAATGGTTACATCCTTCCCATGGAAGCGGAACCCTTTCCGTGATACTGTAACAGTTCGAGTATTTAAAAAATATTGTTGAAAATGGAGCTATTGCTGACAATGAGCAATTCCTCCTTTTCACACAATGCTTTCAAACACGTTTCAAATTAATTCTTTTCATATTTAAACGTTTTACTATGGACGTTCTTTCCCTCTTTCTCCCTTCCGGACACATTTTGAATAACATGCTAGAGATGAATAATTACGAGCAATTTTGCCTTACATCAAGGGGAAAAATATATAGTTGAAACCTTTGTGGAAAAAGAGGAAATGGGTCATGATAAACAATTCTGCAGCCGTCTGCTGCACATGCGTCAAAAAGCGACTGTAAGCGGAAAAGGGTTGAACCGTTCCCGCTATAGCTACTTATTTACAAACAAATGTTGAAAGTATATTTGCAAACGGAGCAATTGCTGACAATGAGCAATTCCTCCTTTTCAAACAATGCTTTCAAACATGAATCAATTTGTTTCTATAACCTAGATAACGAAAACATTTGTCTACAGTTATTATTTTAACCTTTGCCCCTTTTAGACACATTTGACTAACCTTAACAAATGAATGATAATCAACAAGTTTGTCTTTTTCCACAATGTTTTCATCACTATTCAAAATCATACTTTTATTAATCCAGGTCAATAGTTATGCCTTAGTTCAATGTTGTTTGCTGTATATTTAGTCTATGTGGTCAAGGTTAAGGAATACTGTAAACAAACTTGTTACAACATAATTCGTCCAAAGAGAGAGGTCATACTGTGTATACATGCCATGAAATAATGTTACAAACGGTCTCACCGCTACTGGGGAATTGTTGGTAAAACAGGTTGCGTTTTGTGTTGAATATTCTCATGTGTCGCTGTATGTAGACCCTACTAGCAAATAGAAATTAAATCTACAAATTATACATAAGTTAATTTCAACATTGATTGATTGGGGTTTAACGCCGTTTTTAACATTTCTTAGTCATATCACGGCGGCCAGTTCACCTACAAATGTATTTCCTGGTTTTCTCAAACCAGTACTCCTCACAACAATCTTCCCAAGCAACTGGCTGCGTTTCCACATAGTTTTGTTTGTTTGTTTGTTTGGAGTTTAACGCCGCTTTCAACAGCTGCGTTTCCACATAGACTTAGCCCATTGGTGAAAGACGAATGACGTATGTCGCATTGACTTTTGTCAAACGTCGGAATGAAATTTGGCCGAATTTGTCAACACATCCGAGTTATAACCACAAGGTCATTATTTATTTTATAGTTGAGAAGCTTCTAGCGATTTTGCGACTAAACTTATAATGTATATGCATTTGCGTTAATTGAAGACTCAACGTTCATCAACGTGTAATATAGTCCTAGATGTATCTGTTGACAAATAAACTAGAAATGTAGTCTAAATAGGTTTTTGAAAATTAACCTTGACGGTCCGGTCCCGTTTCGGAGATACAATTAAATTGCAAATACTTTACAAATACCATAATCTAAGCTGACGTGTTTTGACGCATCGAACCAGTCTTCTGTAATCAATACTTTATGAGTTGTCTCCGTCTGTAAAGCTTGGAGGTATAATCCGGCGTCCGGCCGGCTGTCTGCTTGAATGTGCATTCGTCCGTCCGTCATGGATTGCATGTATTGGTTAACACGTTGTTTCTGTATGGCAGATTTATTTCAAAGTGGTCACAATTATACCCGTGTGATCAGGAAAACGGCAAAGTACTAGGTACATAACTCTGGTCTGTTTTTTCAGTTATCTCCATTTTTCCTTATTTAGTTCAGCGATTGTCTCAATTAACTTTCATTGTATCAATTTCAAACTTGGTTTGTAGGTAACTTATGACCTACATATTTGCAGTGCACCATTACCATAAATTTAGCATGCTGCGTTTGGAGTGTGTATATTTTTGTCTTTCAATGTTCTCACTTATTATATGCAACACATGCGTTCCCTTTTTCGTTAATGAGTGCTTCCCCAAGCTTTGTACTTCGTCAAATCTAATCTGTTTTTTAGGTGTAAACTCAATTTTTTCATTTCTTCGGTTATTGTCTCAATATATGTCCAATATATCAATTTAAGACTTGGTGGTTTTTTTTTGTCAATCTTTTGTCCTTCGATATTTTGTTTATACAAGAAAAGGGTAAAACTTTGACAAATGAGGTATATGTTCTTGGCAGGCAATATGTGTTGCTTCAAACATTTTTGGTTTGGTTTGTTTAAAGGTCATTGTTTCATTGTTTCAACAATGTTTGTCCATATAATCTATGCCATATGTTTTCAACTTACATATGCCCCCTATACCATCAGCGCTTTCAGTGCTTTGATTTAATTAATTTAGAAGCATGTTTTAACACATCATCAGGTGTAAACTTTATGGATGTCTATTTCCTACGCTGATGCCGTTTTCAAACGCGCATGCGTAACAGGAAATCAAAATATTCTTGTAAATGAAGATGACTAACAAACTATTTATTTTTTAGCAACAACCATCAAAACAATGCCAAGAAAACCTGTCAGCCTTACAGGTTACTTCCTCGAGTAATTATCTGTTGAAGTTTAACGCCCCAACAAGTTTACAATCACTGTCGATAAGGAAATCTCGGATAAATGACGCTCGCATAAATTTTCTGAAACCTGTCTGGGATGTCAATTTTTCAGCATGACAGCTTAACTCACTGAGTAAAAGTGGCTTCTTTTTGTAAACTGCTGTCATCCTGTCAGGTATCCATGGACACCTGGCGCAGCACAGACATGGACGCAGACAGCGATGTGATTGAAATAATTCCGATTGAGGAATATGATGTCCAAAAGGTAAACAAACAATTTCAGCAGTTCTTTGTAAACTCTTCCAATCCAGTGAAGTTCTTTTTCACAGTTTTTGTGTTACTTCATTTTTGTCCGTCTGTCTGTAGATGTAGTTTATTATCCTTAATCGAGTATTAACATAACCCACTTATTTAATTTGCTATAAAGACACCCTTTCTAGTTCTTTATTAAATGAAAGAACGATCGGATCATACCTGAACAAAACTATTGTGATTCACATGAACCAGTATGCACGGTTACTAGGAAACGAGCACCTCACTGTCCTGTTGGTCCAATATGGGATGTCGGGGCACTTGGTTGCTTTGATTGATAAAAATAGATGGATAGAGAGAAAAAGCTAAGCATTGCAGAATATGATTATGATTATGATCAACGCCATGAACAAATATTGTGCAAAATTTCTATTGATTTAAATATTTTGCTTGAAAACTCACTCGCTCTGTCAGTCTCAAGTAGTGTTGGGCCATCGGTTCCATTTTTACAATCGATTATCGGTTACAATCACTTTGCTTCATTTGATTAGACATCGATTATATAAATTATAATCGGTTCATACAGTATTGTATTTAACAAGCCTTAATGTTCGCAATGCTTCTTATTATTTATGTTTGATAAAAAATATACCGGCTTAATGTCTTGTCTTTACTAGGTTGTATCATTTTATTGCCAAAAAACCACTTTGTTTCGATTTCAAGTTGTTGTATTTACATGCTAGCCCACAAGAGTAATCTCCCTTGTAGAAGCGAATATTAATCAAACATAAATGAAGCAAAAAAGGTGAACCGATTGATAATCGATTGTGGTAAAATCAACTTTCGATTATAATCGATCATCGTCCCAACACTAGTCTCAAGACTACCACCTAGAATTTCCTACTAGCTCGATCCTTGCTTCCACTTGCCAATGCAAGCAGGCTAATGGATTTTTACACCCCTGCATGATTAATGATAAATCAATAATGACCAAGCCAACCTGTTTTATGCAGGATAGAAATAGATCATGACAAGAGACTAGCAGAGAGTATAATAGTTCACATAACAAAATCTACTGGTTTAAAAGTGTTATGATAGAAACTGAAAGAATAACATTATTGACAATTTATGAGAAACATATGTTTTAAAAAGTAAAACAAAGGGGAGAAGATTTGTCTTGAATGTGCAAGTTTCGGCAGAGCCAGTGTGGCATCAACTTGATAGATCCGATATGCAAAATAGATGTATTATTAACAATTTATTTCAGCAAGTTAAAAAAAATGATATGTTATGTCCGGTATAATTGATTGCCGAACGCAGTTTCTGCATAAAGCCCTGCGGATGGGAGTAGCTTAAGATACAATCTCGGTTCTATGAATTATGACCAGGACTTCCAAAATTCAGACTGAAGAAGTCAGGAATTCCTGTTTCAAAATGCAAGTGCAAGCACTGGAATTTAAAAAATTGATTTTATGAACAATTTGAGTAATTTTTCCATCTCACTCTGTATGTCTATGTAAAAAATTCTCACCTTCCATACACATTTGCAGCTAACAAACTATGTACAGATCAACTAACACAGTGCTTGCACTAACTTTCTGAAACAGGAAGTCCTGACTTCCTGGGTCTGAATTTTGGAAGTCCTGGTCATAATCTTTGAAGTCCCAGGTGCTGCATTGGCTTTTCCACATCTTGCATTTGTTTCCCTTTGTTTTATTTTTTTAAAAACATTATCAGAAAAGAAGCAAATTGTTACAAAAAGCTTACATTGCTCCTTTGTAAATAATGTTATTGTTTCAGTTTCTTTCATTACACTTTTTAAACCAGTAGGTGTTTTATGCGATCTATTATGCTCAGTACTGATTATGCTATCTTCTAGTCACATGTCATAAACTATCTAGCATCAAATTTATCAAAAAGATTGTCTTGGCCATGATTCATTAGATTCAAATATATCATAAATCATGTTCTCAAACCACATGCATTGTGGAAAAAGGAATGATTTCTGATATTGAGACTGTCTGTAGTGCTTTCATTTTAAACACCAGTAAATCAAAGTATTCTACAGTGAGTTGTTTTAACGAAACACATACTAAACTCTTACAATGATAACATTTTAAAACAAATAAGTACAAGTAACGAAAACCCATTACAATATTTATTTTCTCCTTTCGTCTTCAATATTTCTTCTCTTCTAAAAAGAAATTAACTAAAATGGCCAAAAACGTTATTTAGTTGTATAAGCAAGTCTTTTTTTTTACAGATGGCTCTAAATTTGATCTTTATGGCAAAAAAAAAAATCCTATGGATTCATGTAAACAAAAACATAATCTTTAAACAGTTAAAGATTGGTGTGTAGTCGTTATCGCGTGTCAAATTTGGAGTTAGATGGGGTACGGATTTAGTGCAGTGCTTGCACTAACTTTTTGAAACAGGAAGTCCTGACTTCCTGGGTCTGAATTTTGGAAGTCCTGCTCATAATTCTTGGAAGTCCCAGGTGGCACACTGGCTTTTTTCGCATCTTGCACATTCTATTGTTTCCCTTTGTTTTATTTTTAAATACATTATTGGAAAAGAAGCTAATTAATACAGAAAGTAGATATTGCTCAACACTGTTATTGTTGGTTCTATCATAGATATTATAGAATGCTTTTTTCCAGTCATGTGTCAAAAGCTATCCAGCATAAAATTCATCAAAAGATTGGCATGTCCATGATTCATTACATTCACATTAAACATGAATTATGTTCTTAAATCACATTCAGTATGGCAAAAGGAATGATTTCTGTAAATGAGTTATTGATTTTATTTTAAACACCAGTAAATAAAGTGTTCTGCAGTGAGACATATTACAAACACACATTAAGGGCACTAAACTTTCATAATAGTCAACTTTAAAACAAATAAGAATGTGTGTGAGTAATACTTTCTTGAATGACATTTCCGATTTCCAAAATGCAGAAAATGCACGAAAACCCATTACAAATTACAATATGTATTTTCACTTCCAGACTTCAGTTTCTTTTATATTTTAAAAAAAAAATGAACTAAAATGGGCTTATATGCAATTTATTTCATAGGCAAATCCTTTTTGACAGCTGGCTGTGATTTTGATAGATCTTCATGTCAACTTTGTTTTTTAAATCGGCAATTAAAAAGTGTTTCCTATGGATTCAGGCAAACAAAATAATAATCTTTAAACAGTTAAATTAATATAGGGACATTCTTTTTATCATATCCTAGTATGTTTTTACATGGGTTATTGAAATTAATTACCCCTACGCTGTTTATAATGAAAAATAGAATTGATTGGTGTGAAGTCGTTATCAAGTGTCAAATCTTGGGGTGGGTGGGGTACGCATTCTCGATCGTGATTGGCTTAAATCTACCAATTGATAACTCCCACTGTCCATAATTGACACTTCATAAAACACAATACACAGTGTCTTTAGATAATAACACACAATTTCTAGTGGACATACGTATACGTCCTGTGTTTTGATTGTCGGCGTATACCCTTAATTCCTGGACGTACTTGGACGTCTCCCTTGTCAATTTTGGGCGTACGGGATCGATTTTCGGGCGTAAAAACGCCCAATATGTCCATTAACGTGAGCGCTGATAGTGATTGGCTTAAATTTACCAATTGATAACTCCCACTGTCCATCATTGACACTTAATCAAACACAATACACAATGATTGCAGAATAATTACACACAATTTCAACTGGAAGTATACGCCCTGTGTTTTGATTGCCGGCGTATACCCTTAATTCTTGGGCGTCTCCCTTGTAAATTTTGGGCGTACAGGAATGCTCTTCGGGCTTAAAAACGCCTAATACGTCCATTAACGTGAGCGCTGACTAACAGCCTACAACTGCACAGAGGACCCTTCGAGATATAATTATATTAAAAATGTCAACTACGAAGAATACAGTGAATTATAGCTAACCAGTAAAACCTTTCTCATCATTGATGATTGCATAATGCTTCAGATGTAGAACACACATCTACTTTTATAAATATTTAAAATCAAATGCCAGATTAAACTATGTTTGCGCTTTACCTCCTTTACCCTTTCCGGCAAAAAACAAATTTGCAGCAGTCAACTTTAAAAACATCAGTCATATATATTGAAAATATGAGGATATAATTATTAAATAGAGTCGAAAACATTGTTTCAAAAGGAGAACTTGCTTACTAGTTAATTCTCCTTTTGTCACAATGTTTTCAAAAAAAATCGTCTGCTACATATGTGTCAAAATGCATCTGCAAGTGGGAAAGGGTTAAATTCTTGAGTAATCCAAATTATTTGGTAGAAGTGTCTCAGATGCTCCTTATCGGTTTTCAGGTCACTGAAGCTATACGTTCATGGTCAATCTGACCTAAGGCGTCAGAGTTTTCTTAAATGAGAAAATAAAAAAAAGAACACAATACATGTACCTGGTTTAACTACTACAAAATTAATAGTCTTTATATAGTCCATATGCTATAAAAATAACGACCTCACCTTAATGTTATCATATGAGAAAACTCAGGAAAAACCCAAGCAAGACCATGTTACTATAAATAGACTCGCTATTGTATTATATATAAAAAGACAAGGTGTGCATCATGATTTAACCCCCTAATCCATTCAGGCCAGATTTTTCATCGAAAATAACGGGGATGGCATATTATTTTGTAGAAATAGGCCGAAAAATTACTTTTCTTGTGATCCATAGCATCAAAAGGTATCAAACAACTGTAACGACACTGTACTGGAACTTAATGTTCATTAAATGTGGACATTTGCAGAAGGCCTGACCGCCATGCACTGATGTCACGATAATCACGTTTTGCAGCAAATATATTTAAAACAAAATGACGTGCCTTAAAAAGAATATTGTACCTGAGCAATGTTTGTTTCTTCATAAACAATACTGTATTTATTTTTACGTTTTTCGAAAGAAGTATAAAAAATATATTTTAGATCATGTTTAAAATCGTTGTTTGATTAAGCTTTCGCTACGGAATGTTGCAAATTGTGACATCAGCGCGTACAAATTTCCAAATATAAAGAGCATTAAGCTTAAGAACATGCGTATTAGTCGGTTGGCAAATTGTGATTTGGTGGATCATGAGAACATTCATTTATGAACCTGTCTCTGCCCGAATCGAGCAAGGGGGTAAAATGTCGTTGCACACCTTGTCATTATTATTATACTATATGGACCCGTCACCGTATAAATGTGCTATTTATAATAACACAGGAGGAATTCACCAAATTACCATTACAATCATTTTTATCATAGCGTATGGACAATATAGAGAGACTATTTGAGAATTTTAACGAGGTATTGTGTGTTTTTCCTTTTTTTCTTCTGTAATGGAATCATTTTATTATATTTAAAAACTTTAAAATCTTCTTCTCCAAAAGCATAATGTTCGATTTTCAATATATATGGAAAAAAAACATAAATGGGAGTTTAATTATTAGATAGAGATTAAAACATTGTGGCAAATGGAGAAATTGCACATTATAAGCAATTTCTCCATTTCTCACAATGTTTTCAAAAGTGGTCTGCTGCAGACGCGTCAGAATGTGTCTACAAGTGGGAAAGGGTTAAAAGTGGCCTGCTGGAAATGGGTCAAGATGTGTCGGCATATGGGAAAGTGTTAAACAAACAGATTCACTCAGGTAAGCATATGTGGGCATTAGCTACTTGAATTGAGCAGCGTTGAAGTGTTGCCCATAAAAGGGTCTGTTATCTTAGTAAAGGTTTGTTAATTCATGTTAATCTGTACATACTGAATGACTTATCCTAATCCATTCACAGATCAAATAGTCAGTGTAAAGTGTAAACAAAAACTAGGGCAACGTGTTCTACAATAAGCTACATGTATATATATGTGCTCTTACAAAGAACAAAGGCCTTAAAACTGGGCCCATATTCACTACTCAAGCTAAATAACATTCCAATTCTAAATTCCTTATCAACAAAGTAGCAAAGTCACTTGCTGCAGTGGTGTCAAAACTTGTACATGTATTAAGTACCGGTATATAACAGTACTTTGGACTAAGACTTGAGGACATTCATAACATAAACAAGTTAAGTTTTTGTTTATTACAGTGTCACCTCTGTTGAAAGTGCCATCCATTTTTAGCTCGACTATTCGAAGAATATGAGAGCTATACTACTCACCCTGGCGTCGGCGTCCACGTCGCACCTTGGTTAAGGTTTTGCATGCAAGTACTTAAATACTACATGTATTGCATTGAAACTTTCTACAACCCTACCAAACTATCACACCTATGTAGAGTATCAAGTTAGATAACTCTATCCTGCATTTTATGCAAGTTATGGTCCTTTTTTACTTAGAAATTCTGGTTAAAGTTTTGCGTGCAACTAAATTAAGAGTCCATATCTCAGTATTTACTTGATGCATTGTATTGAAACTTTATACAACCCTACCCAACTATCACACCTATGTAGATTATTAAGTTAGATAACTCTATTCTGCATTTTATGCAAGTTATGGCCCTTTTTTTTCTTAGAAACTTTGGTTAAAGTTTTGCGTGCAACTAAATTAAGTGTCCATATCTCAGTATTTACTTGATGCATTGCATTGAACCTTTGTACAACCCTACCCAACTATCACACCTATGTAGATTATCAAGTTAGATAACTATAGTCTGCAGTTTATGCAAGTTATGGCCCTTTTTTCACTTAGAAATTCTGGTTAAAGTTTTTCATGCAACTACATTAAGAGACTATCTCTTAGTAACTACTTGATGCATTCTATTGAAACTTTATACAACCATTTCCAACCATCACACCTATGTAAACAATCAAGTATGATAACTCTATCCAGTATATTTTGCAATTTATGGCCCTTTTTTTAACTAGAAATTTGGTTAAAGTTTTGCATGCAACTACATTCAGAGTAGATAATATTCTAGTATTTACTTAATGCATTGATTTGAAACTTACAACCCTTCCCAACTATCACACCTATGTTGATTTTAAAGTTAAATAACTCTATCCTGCATTTTATGCAAGTTATGGCCCTTTTTGGACTTAAAAATTATGGTTTGCTATGTAAACAATCAAGTATGATAACTCTATCCAGCATTTTATGCATGTTATGGCCCTTTGTAGTCTTAGAAATTTTGGTTAAAGGTTTGCAACTACATTTAGAGTGTAATCTTAGTAACAACTTGAAGCATTGTATTATACAACCTTTCCTAATTTCACAACTATAAACACAACCAATTAAGATAATTCTGCATATATCCTGCATATCGTTCAAATTGTTGCCCTTTTTATATTTTCAAAACGGAGATCGTATTATAGTTTTACCTGCGGCGTACGGGCGGGCGGGTGGCGTCCAGTATGTTGTCAGCTCAATAACTTTAGAAGCCTTTGTCCAATCATCATTAAATTAAGTCAGAATGTGTATTGGGATAATATCTCGGACAAGTTCGATAACTAGCCATATCGCTTTATTCAATCAAGAGTAATTGCCCTTTAATTATAGAAATTACCCAAAATTGGTCTTGTCAGCTCAATAACTTTAGAAGCCTTTGTCAAATGATCACCAAATTTTGTCAGAATGTGTATTGGGCTAATATCTCGGACAAGTTCGATAACTAGCCATATCGCTTTAGTCTATCAAGAGTTATTGCCCTTTTATTATAGAAATTACCCAAAATTGGTCTTGTCAGCTCAATAACTTAAGAAGCCTTTGTTCAATCATCACCAAATTTAATCAGAATGTGTATTGGCATAATATCTCGGACAAGTTTGATAACTAGCCATATCGCTTAAGTCAATCAAGAGTTATCGCCCTTTAATTATAGAAATTACCTAAAATTGGTCTTGTCAGCTCAATAACTTTAGAAGCCTTTGTCCTATCATTACACAATTTGGTCAGAATGTGTATTTGCATAATATCTCGGACAAGTTTGATAACTAGCCATATCGCTTCAGTCAATCGTGAGTTACTGCCCTTTAATTATAGAAATTACCTAAAATTGGTCTTGTCAGCTCAATAACTTTAGAAGCCTTTGTCCAATCATCACCAAATTTTGTCAGAATGTGTATTGGCATAATATCTCGGACAAGTTTGATAACTAGCCATATCGCTTAGGTCAATTGAGAGTTATCACCCTTTGATTATAGAAATTACCTAAAATTGGTCTTGTCAGCTCAATAACTTTAGAAGCCTTTATCCAATCATTACTAAATTTGGTCAGAATGTTTATTGGCATAATATCTCGGACAAGTTTGATAACAAGCCATAGCGCTTTAGTCAATCAAGAGTTATCCCTCTTTAATTATAGAAATTACCTAAAATTGGTCTTGTCAGCTCAATAACTTTAGGAGCTTTTGTCCAATCCTCACCTAATTTGGCCAAAATGTGTATTGGCATAATATCTTGGACAAGTTCGATAACTAGCCATATTGCTCCAGTCGATAGAGAGTTATTGCCCTTTAATTATAGAAATTACCTAAAATTGGTCTTGTCAGCTAAATAACTTGTAAAGCCTTTATCCGATCATCACCAAATTTAGACAATATGTTTATGGGCAGATTATCTTGGTCACGTTTGATAACTTACAACTTTATCTTAGTCACTACACAATTATGTCCCTCGAAATGGCCAAAACTGTACTAACAGTGTCCGCTCTCTGAGTTTGGCTGATGTACAACCAATTACCACTATACTTGGTCTCAAAAAAACAGGATGGGCGTATTTGGTGACATTTGGCGCTATTGTTTTACTTAGAAATTATGGTTAAAGGTTTGCGTGCAACTACATTAAGAGTCCATATCTTATTAACTACTTGATGCATTCTATTGAAACATTATACAACCCTTCCTAACCAGCAAACCTATGAAAATAATCAAGTTAAATTATCCTGCATATAATGCAAATTATCCCCCTTTAAGAAATTGTGGTTAATGCAACTACAATAGAGTTCATTATCTAAGAAACTTAAATAAGCAGTGGAATAGGCGAGCGCGCTGTCCTCTGACAGCTCTTGTTAACTTACAAGACACCTTTATATTACTTTTTAGTAGTATGTAAACTAACCCACTTTTATTAGCTCACCTATGCACGAAGTGCAAGGTGAGCTATTGTGATCACTTTATGTCCGGCATCCGTCCGGCGTGCGTCGTCAACATTTGAGCTTGTTAGCACTCTACAGGCTACATTTTGCATCCAATCTTCATGAAAGTTTATCAGAACATTCATCTCCATCAAATCTTGAACTGGGCCATATGAGGTCAAAGAATAGGTCACTAGGTCAAATTGAAGGGAACTCTTGTTAACACTCTGGAAGCCACAACTTGAACATGGTTAAACTTTATCAGAATGTTTGTCTTGATGATATGTAAGTCAAGTTCGAACATGGGTCGTGACGGGTCTAAAAGTAGGTCACTAGGTCAAATTAAAGGAAAATCTTGTAAACACTCCAGAGGCTGCAATTTTTGCTTCAGCAGTTTGAAATTTTGTCAGAATGTTTGTCTTAAAAATATCTAGGTCGAATATGGGTCATATTGGGTCAGAAACTTGGTCACTAGGCTAAATTGAAGGGAAATCTTCTTAACACTGTAGAAGCCGCATTTTCAACTTCAGAATGTTTGTCGTGATCATATGTAGGTCAAGTTCGAACATGGGTTATTTTGGGTCAAAAAGTAGGTCACTAGGTCAAATTGAAGGAAAATCTTGTTAACTCGGTAGAAGCTGCTTTTTTGGCTACAGCAGCTTGAAATGTTATCAGAATTTTTATCTAAATGATATCTAGGCCATGTTTGAATACGGGTCATGCCGGTTTAAAAACTAGGTCATTAGGCCAATTGAAGGGAAATCTTGTTAACGATCTACAGGCCACATTTTTTGCTTCAGAATGTTTGTCTGACAGATATCTAGTTCAAGTTTGAATATGGGTCATGTAGGGTCGAAAAATAGGTCACTAGGCCAAATTGAAGGGAAATCTTGTTAACACTGTAGAAGCTGCATTCTTTGCTTCAGCAGCTTGAAACTTGGTCAGAATGTTTGTCTGAATTATATCTAGGTCAAGTTCGAATATGGGTCATATTGGGTCAGAAACAAGGTCAAGAAAGGAAAATATTGTTTAAACTCTGGAGGCAGCATTTTCACTTTGGGCAAGTTGAAACTTTGTCAGAATGTTGTCTTGATGATATCTAGTCCATGTTGGAATATGGATCATATCAGGTAAAAAAATATAGATATCTAGGCCAAATGAAGGAAAATCTTGTTAACACTGGAGGTTGCATTCAGAATAATTGTCTTGATGTGTTTTACATTGCAGTACATTGTATAATTAAGGTGGCCCTCTTGTTATGTCCTTTTTGCCGGGCACTTCACTGGCAGGTCAGATTCTATAGCATTATTTTGTAGTTTGCCCCTCACCATTTGGGCCATAGTAGAACAAATCCCACTGTGGTAACAGAGATTCAAACCTCTCTTTTTCACGAAGCCAGTGCCTTTAATTAAGCATTCCGCTTGTACATATGTTTTGACACTATGCATTTAAACGCATCTGAAGCAGATGACTTTTGAAATCATTGTGGAAAAACATGAATTAGCTTATAATCATAATGAGCAATTTATCCATTTACCACAATGATTTCAACTCTAATTAATAATTCACTTTCGTTCATATTAATATTTCCTATTTTTGTGGAGATCTTTTCAAAGTTGTCTGGTTCTTTCGTTCATATAAACCCTTTCCCTCATACGACAATTCTGCAGCAGACAACTTTGAACATATTTTGTCAAAATATGGAAAATATCTATAATTGAATGGATAACATATGACTAAAATTGGAAAACATTGTGGCAAAAGGAGAAATTGCTCGTTTTGGGCAATTTCTTCTTTTGTCACTATGTTTTCAAAAAGCCATCGCTGCAGAGGCATCAGAAAGTGTCTATATGAGGGAAAGGGTTAATATTTCCTATTTTTGTGGAGATCTTTATCAAAGTTGTCCAGTGCCAATTTGTTTAATACGTGGTAAACTTGAAAGGTTTAACATTAGGCTACAAGGACAATGATTTATATTTACCTAACAATTTGTATCATTTCAGGCCAAAACTAAAGCATCCCTGTCCTGGATCCTGTGTAAAGCCTATCAAGACAAAGTGCCAGCAGAGTTTCAGGATCCTTTCTACGAAACTGGGGAGGTTTGTTTGCACTATTAACTCTTTCCCTCATATAGATGTTTTCTGTCGCCTCTGCAGCAGACGGCTATTTGAAAACATGGCGAAATAGAGAAGAAATTGCTCAAAACGAGCAAATTCTCGTTTGTCACCATGTTTTCAACCTGATTCAGTTATAGTTCTTTCATTTAAAAAGATTATCTGTTCTTTTGCATGGATATTTTCAAATTCGTCTGCTGCAGATTTGTTGTATGTGGGAAAGGGTTAAAGCATTTAGATTAAATGTTTAAATAATCCCTGTCTCACATATGAGACATGAACATCAGATGACTTTGAAAACATCTGTCAGAGCAAAAACGTAAAAAATATTGTCATTAAAGTATAAATTGCTCATCATAAGCAAGTTCTCATTTTACCATAATGTTTGCAGAAGTAGTTTTGCTGCATATGCATCAAAATGTGTAGAGGTGTAAGTGGAAAAGGGTAAAAAAAGGGCATCTTAGGAATCCATTATAGTTCACTGTACCAATTAATTATGAAGTGGCCCAATTTTGAAGTAGAAATCGGCTCTAGATATCAAATGAGGAGTTTTTCAAATGCTTATATATCTAAAGTATTTCTTTGGGTAATAAAACAATAATTTTGCCTGAGACTATTTAAATAAGTACGCGCAATATAGTGAAATAGTGAATATTCTGCAAGAAATTCCTTTATACGCAGACGATATCTCTGTCTCCGCGGAAAAGTTATTTTAACCCTTTCCCTCATACGATAATTCGGCAGCAGACGACATTGAGCATATTTTGTCAACAAATAGAAAATCTCTATAATTGAATGGATAACCTATGACTAAAAGTGGAAAACAATGTGGAAAAAGGAGAAATTGCTTGTTTTGAGCAATTTCTTCTTTTGTTACTATGTTTTCAAAAAAAGGTCTGCTGCAGGGGCGTTAGAAAAGGTCTATGTGAGGGAAAGGGTTAACACGTTATTTAACCAGATGTTTTTAAAGTCGCCTGCTGTAGAAATGTTGTATGTGGGAAAGGGTTAATTTACCCTTTCCCACATACGACAAATCTGCAGCAGGCGATTTTGAAAATATTTAGAAAAAAATGCGGAAACATCTTTAAACGAAAGGATAATTATTTTTATAGAGTTGAAAACCTTGTGACATAATGGGAAATTGCTTGTTTTGAGCAATTTCCCCTTTTGTCACAATGTTTTCAAAAGTTGTCTGCTGGAGAGGCATCAGAAAGCTTGGATATATGGGAAAGGGTTAAATATAAACCAAGGAGGATAATGAAGGAAGGATAGAAAACCAGACATCATAAATAAAAGAATTATGATTAATTATTTAGTGTCATCAGTGTTATATGTCTCCAGCATCCTTGTATTTATACTTTACACCACATTTATAAGACCAATCTGCACTGCAGGAGACGACTTTGAAATGATCATTGTTACATGAACACATTCCTTTTTTCCCTGAATATAAATGCATGTAACTCTAAATCAGGATAATGTAGACATGTACCAATACTTTTTAATCAAAGTGTTGTGTTATATTCCAAAGATGTATTAAAAATGGATAACCCTAAAAATAGCATAACCCTTGCTGCAGTCATGATGGAGTACATTTCCTTGCCTATTACGGGTTTATCACCAAGGTTTCATGAATAAATGTTTGTTTTACCTAAATAGTGTTGAAAATTGCATTATACGGTACCCCAGGCCTTTTTCTAGGAATTTTGGGAACAAGAATTGACCCTTTATTTGGGAAAATTAATTGCTAAATGGGAATTAAAAAAACTCTGGGTTAACATGACAAAATTGGGAATTCTGCATGATTTTAAAGACTTTTGCCATTGGGAATGGGCCCGAATATCTGACCCATGAGATGCGTAGAAAATTGCGTTAAACCCCAGATAAAACTTACAAATTGTATCAGCAGTAAATAAAGAGGTATAAGGAGTTTCCAGACTCGCTCTTCATTGTGTTTAGGCTGCAGACAACAAGTCCCAATGGTAAAATTAACAGGGTGTCATTTCCTGATTGATTGACCATGGACCAGTACTGATGAGAAATTACTTTTCCTCAGATATCTGTTTTACTGTTCTCGAAGACTTGTGTTTGTATGGTGTTTTAAGCCCCCCTTTCGACAATTTTTCAGTTATATCACCACATTATCTTAGAAAGTTACCAGTACTACTGGTCCATATACATTGTATCCTGACACCAGCATGTCAGTCATTAAGCTAACCTCACAATTCTGAGCGCCAAGGAGGGAAAGTCATTGCTTCCATGTTAAGTATTTTCTGACATACATGTTGGTATATTAACCCTTTCCCTCATAAAAGCTTTCTGACGCCTCTGCAGCAGACAGCTTTTTGAAAACATAGTGAAAAAAAAGATGAAATTGCTCAAAACGAGCAATTTCTCTTTTTGCCACAATGTTTTCCACTTTTAGTCATAGGTTATCCATTCAATTATAGAGATTTTCCGTTTTTTGACAAAATATGTTCAAAGTCTTCTGCTGCAGAATTGTCGTATGAGGGAAAGGGTTAAAACTTGACATCATCAAAGTACTAAGATTAGTTACAAAGGGATTATATGTGCAAAACGTGAATGCGTGGAAGCCATTATTACCTTTTTTAAAATCTTTTGTATGACTCTGGCTAGGGTTTGAACCCCCAACTGCAAGCAACAGACCACTGCACCACTGATGCAGTCAGTTCTGTTCTACCTGTCCTCTTGTTGTGTAAGTGGGCAGATAACTTTACATCATCATTCAAAAAAAGTTCAACATTTTTATGAATCTTGGTACACATGCTCCTAGGAACAATACGCATGTCTTTATCAAGTTTCATAACTCTGGCTTTAATAATTATTCAGTAATGTCTTTATCGCCTTAGAAAAGAAGTAGACACGCATTGCCGTTCGTTCTGCGGCACTCTTGTTTTCATTTCCAACATTGTGTTCTAAAGCTGTTTTCTGAAGATGCATCAAAATTTTAATATCATCTGTAACAGGGAAAGTGTTAACCCTTTCCCAATTCAAGATGGATTTCAGCGTTTCTGTAGCAGACAACATTTGAAATCATTGTTGCAATTGCAGAAATTTCCAATTGTTATAGATTTCTAAACTTTTTGCACCAAAACATTTGTAAGTTGTTTGCTGCAGATTTGTTTTATGCGGGTTAAAAGAAGTCTATCTGTTAATTTCTCATGTTTTCTTGTTTTAGGGTAACTGGCATATCAAGCCAAGGCTAGCCAATGTACTTGCAAACAGTGATGTGTACTGTCAGGCCTGTAGGAACATGTTCGGGGAGAACGCGTCTCAATGGCAAGGTAGGTAAAACAGTACTACCTGATGTTTAGAGTCTAAAAAAATTGTCTGCGGTTAACCCTTTCTCTCATATGTCAATTCTGCAGCAGACGACTTTGAACGTATTTTGTCAAAACATAAAAAATCTCCATAATTGAATGGAAAACATTGTGGCAAAAGGAGAAATTGCACGTTTTGTGCAATTTCTTCTTTTGTCAATATGTTTTCAAAAAGCCGTCTGCTGCAGAGGCGTCAGAAAGCATCTATATGAGGGAAAGGGTTAACCCTTTCCTGCATGTAGATGCATATTGATACATCTGCAGATAGCTAATTGAACATATTGTGGGAAAAGAGGAAATTGATGATTATGATGTTTTCAACTAATACATACAACAAAATTTCAGCAAATGGCATTGAAAATATCTACGCAAAGATATGAACAATCTTAATGAATAAACATATAATTATTGAATATATATAGTTGAAAACATTGTGGTAAAAGGAGAACTTGCTCAGTCGTCTGCTGCAGACCTGTCAGATTGCATCTATATATGGGAAAGGGGTTAGTGATTATACTTCATATACAGAGATTCTCTATATTTTTCAATGTCGTCTCCTGAAGATTTGTTGTATATAGGGAAAGGGTTCAGTGGACCGGTGTCTGCTGATAGTGTTATTTGATAAAATTGAGACAAAAATTGATGAAAAATAACAACATTTCATATCCACACAAGGGATAATATTGATTTCAGGAGAGAAAATGATTGAAACCTGTATTGAAAATTAGGAAAAAAACCAATGGTTCTGGAAAATTGGAAATATAATTTTTAAAAAGGAGTCAAAAACATGACTGTTATACTAGAGAAAAAGATCAATTGCAACAATATCTCATTTTTTCCATAATTATTTGAAATCTCTGATCCTGCATTAGTTCTCAAAAGTCATCTTCTAAATTGAAAGTTAAAATTGCATATTAATGTTTTTGATCTATTGGTGTTTTTACAGTCATATCTGAAAGACAGTACACTTTTTCATGTCACCAGTTTAAGGCTAGGAACTGTGCCTTGCCCAAGGGCTCTCCAAACTGCTGCAAACAGGGATTGAACCTGATTCTCTCGGTCCTAGATACTAGATTGTAACCACTCAGCCAAAGCTGATTCTGCTTATAAATCAAGATTTAATTGCTTGTCTTTCCCACATACAACAAAATGTGTTTGCAGATGGAATCCTTGTTGGGTGCCATTTTTAAAACTTCCATTTCGACCTTTTCTCATCAGAAGAAGCTATCTTGATGGCTATTTTGTGTTATGATGGCCATACTTCTTCGGTCTTGTAGAAGTTACAACTGCAAGATCAGGACAATGGAGAAAAAGCTCATTATGAATATTTTCTCCTTAATCCCTTCCCAAATACAGATGATTTCTGATGTCTCGGCAGCAAATAACTTTTTTAAACATTTTGTCAAAAGGAGAAATTGCTAAAAACAAGCAATTTCTTCTGTTGCCGCAATGTTTTCAACTTTATTCATTATTTTTTTATTCATTTATAGAGATTTTCAATGTTTTTGCCTTTGCTGTGGAAAGGGATTACCACAATATTTTCAAAATTCCTCTGCTGCAGATTTGCCTGAATGTTGGAAAGAGATAGAATAACATTAAAAGAGATAGAATAACATTAACCCTTTCCAACATACAACTAATCTGCAGCAGACGACCTTGAAATTTTCTAGGCAAAAAAATGGAAATAAAAAAGTATAATTTTTAAATTTAGTTGAAAATTATCTATAAAAGAAAGTATAATTTTTAAATTAAGTTGAAAATATTGTATCAGAAGGCGAAATTGCTCATTATGAGCAATTTCGCCTTTTATTACAATGTTTTCAAAAAGTCGTCTGCTGCAGAGGCGTCTATATGTGGCAATAGTCTAATGTTGTGTATTTATCATAGGGCACTGGAGTATCATACAAGTCCTGTCCAGAAAGGGTATTTACGCGGTCGGATCAGACTCCACCGATGTCACTGAAACAGTCCTCATGCAGTCTGCTCCTTTTAAAATTGTAAGTACCTGTTTACTTTATAAAACATGCATTTTCTGGCTCAACCCTTTCCCTCATACGGCAATTCTGCAGCAGATGACTTTGAACATTTTTTGTCAAAACATAAAAAAATCTCCATAATTGAATGGATAACCTATGACAAAAAGTGGAAAACATTGTGACAAAAGGAGAAATTGCACGTTTTGTGTAATTTCTTCTTTTGTCACTATGTTTTCAAAAAGCCGTCTGCTGCAGTGTTAATGAACCATTTCTCATTTTGCGACGCATCAGCAGCAGATGCCTTTTGAACGCATTGGCATTTGCAAGGGGAGGAATTAAGCAGAATGGGCATTTTCTTCTTTTGTCACAGTGTTCCCAAATCTAACCAATAATTAGACTTTCATTTATTGAGATTTTCTTGACTTTTTGCCTAGATGTCTGCTGCATATCTTTTTGAATAGGGGAAAGGTTTAAACCTCACAAATTCAAATCATCTGAAGAAAAATGATAGAAAACACAGACAATATATTATAGTATGATTTTGATGCTGAGTAGACAATTGAAAGCATTGTGGGGAAAAAGAAAGAGAGATTGCCTGTCAACAGGAATTTGTTCTTTTTAAAAAATATATTCAAAAGTAGTGTTTTCTGGGTCAGTTAAGGGTTTATGAACATGAAATAAACCCTGTACTTAGACCCCTGCCCTTTACCTTTATTACAGAAAGCCCACTTAGCTCTGATAGATGCCCTGATGCGGGCCTTTTCTCGTGAGATGGTTACTATAGAACGTGTTACACAATGTATACGAAGGTTTGCCAGTTTTAACGCCTCTAGCGAGTTACCGTCGGATGTTGAGGATGCCATTCTGTTTTGGATAAACAAGGTGTGTGTCACTGTGCAGAAACACTTGGAGAAGCCCAAAGATACCGTTATAGAAGGGGGAGAAACTAGTCAAAAGGTAGGCTAAAGAGTTGAGAAAATGATGTTTTAAAAAAAAAAATGGGATTTTTTCCTTTAACCCTTTCCCTCATATAGATGCTTTCTGATGCCTCTGCAGCAGACAGCTTTTTGAAAACATAGTGACAAAAGAAGAAATTGCACAAAACGTGCAATTTCTCCTTTTGCCACAATGTTTTCCACTTTTTAGCTCGACTATTCGAAGAATATGAGAGCTTTACTACTCGCCCCGGCGTCGGCGTCCGGTTAAAGTTTTAGGGCAAGTTGGCATTTTCATTCATAAGTATTTGTGCTAGGGCTTTCATATTTGGAATATAGTTACATCTTATACCTTTCTTCACATTGAATGATGTAGGTACTGATTGTGACCTTCTTTTTGGGGTAAAACACATGATTTTTGGTGGTTAACGTTTTAGGGCAAGTTGGATTTTTTTTTTTTTTTTTTTCTCAATATGTACTTGTGCTAGGGCTTTCATATTTGGAATATAATTACATCTAATACCTTTCTTCATATTGTATGCTGAAGATTCTGAGTGTGACCTTCTTTTTGGGGTAAAAGACATGATTTTTGTTTGATTTTGAGAATTATAGATAAATTCATAATGTTTGGATACTTTCCTTTCTTATTGTGATCATTCATTTCTCAAATATATTTCTTCAACATATCAAATGGGTTTTGGTGTCAAACATTTGGAAAACTGAAAGGTTTTGCTATTTTTGGTTCAAATCACTTCATACTTCACACATTTGTTAAGGACCATCGTACAATTAGGTTAGATAACTCCATTGTATCCTAAAAATGGAGTTATAGCCCTTGATTGACTTAGGAAATTTGATTTTTAAATTATATATATTTAAATGTATGTTCTATTCAGTTGCTTTTACATATAGAGTATATAATGTGATTTAATAGTACTGTACTTAAGTGCAATATAATGAAATAGTGCTTTATGTGAATAAGCGGCATATAGTCGAGCGCGCTGTCCTCCGACAGCTCTTGTTGTCATAGGTTATCAATTCAATTATGGAGATTTTCTATGTTTTGACAAAATACGTTTAAAGTCGTCTGCTGCAGAATTGTCCTATGAGGGAAAGGGTTAAAAAGGAATAGTTTCTAATAATGCTGCTGTTAACTACCTACACTTGATATGAATTTTGATTTAACCTTTTTAAACCTGAATGTTTTAAAATGGACTTGTCCAGCTCTGCATTTTGAAGAGTCCATTGACAATTCTAGGAAAATCAAGATAAAAATGTTGAGTTGAGCATCGTAAATGATAGAGCCTGGTCTAATGGCGCGAAATGGTGGAACAGCCTTCACAATAATGCTTTCAGAAGCTGAAGGATTGATATTTATAGAAACACTATCTACTCTGTTTCCTTTAACCCTTTCCCACTTGCAGACGCTTTCTGATGCATTTGCAGCAATCGACTTTTGATAACATTTTGACAAAGGGAGAAATTACTCATAGTGAGCAATTGCCCCCTTTGCCAAAATGATTTCAAATCTATTTAATAATTAAACTCTCATTTATGGAGATATTTCACATTTTTTCAAAGTCGTCTGCTGAAGAATTTTTGTGTGTGATAAAGGGTAAAACGATATTTTCAGAAATGCAGTACAGCTTGTTTGCATACGAGTTATTCTCAATAATAGCGGAAAAAAAAGCTTCCACACCTTTTAACCCTTTCCCTCATATTTCGCCTCTGCAGCAGATGGCTTTTTAAAAACATAGTGACAAGCAATTTCTCCTTTTTCCACAAATTTTTCTACTTTTAGTCATGGGTTATCCATTCAATTAAAGAGATTTTCTATTTTTTTGACAAAATATGTTCAAAGTCGTCTGCTGCAGATTTGTTAACCCTTTTTAACTAATATACACATTTTGACGCATCTGCAGCCAACACATTTTCAAAACATTCTGGCAAAAGTAGAATGGCTCATAATGAGCAATTTCTTCTTTTGCGACACTGTTCTCAATTCTATTCAATAATTATCCTTTCATATATAGAGAGATTTTGTACATTTTTGCATAGATGTTTTCAAAGTCGTCAGTTGTAGGTTTGCTTTAACCCTTTCCCTCATACGACAATCCTGCAGCAGACGACTTTGAACATATTTTGTCAAAAAATAGGAAATCTCTATAATTGAATGGATAACCTATGACTAAAAGTGGAAAACATTGTGGCAAAAGGAGAAATTGCTCGTTTGCTTCTTTTGTCACTATGTTTTCAAAAATCCGTCTGCTGCAGAGGTGTCAGAAAGCGTCTATGTGAGGGAAAGGGTTAATTCATGTGGGAAAGTGTTGAATAAATGATCATTTGTAAATGAAATAAAGAATTTATGTGTATTATTTCATTGAACAGGTCAGAATAGTGAGCAGTAAAACACCGAGGGATTCTATCTCCGTTCCCATCATGGAAAGTCTGTTAACGGATATGGGAGATGGATGTTCCTTAGCCACATTGATTAGCTTCTACTGCCCACAAATACTCAAATTAGACGGTAAAACTGTTCACTATGTATAACCCTTTCCCTCATACGAAAATTCTGCAGCAGACAACATATTTTGTCAAAAAATAGAAAATCTCTATAATTGAATGGATAACCTATGACTAAAAGTTGAAAACATTGTGGCAAAAGGAGAAAATGCTCGTTTTGAGCAATTTCTTGTTTTGTCACTATGTTTTCAAAAAAACGTCTGCTGCAGAGGCGTCAAAAAAACATCTATACGAGGAAAAAGGTTAAAATGTGATAAAACTATGTCACTTTGACATGTCTGTAGCAGAGAAGGAATAATTTTTGCAATAATTATTTAATCTCTAAAGTAGTGATTCTCCCCTTAATGTTTAGGATTATTGGTTGGTATAGTTTAAACTTTTCCCACTTGCAGGCACACATTGATGCTTATGCAGCTGTCAACTTTGGAAAACAGTGTGGCAAAAGTAGAAATTGCTTATAATAATCTGGATATAATTTTTCTCTCGCATCCAATTTCGGCAAATTGGAGCCAATTGATTGCCATTTTCACTAAATATTTGGATAAAAATGGCGATCACTTTTTCGATACAAGTTATGTGCAATTTCTTATGCTTTAACACTGTCCCATATATGACATATTTGCAACAGACAACTTTGAAAACATGTTTACAAAAATATACAAAATCTCTATAAATGAAAGTATTATTATTGAACACAGTTGAAAACATTGTAGCAAAAGGGGAAATTGTTCTTTATGAGCAATTTCTTCCTTTGCCACAATGGTTTCAAAAGTTTTCTACTACAGGTGGAAAAGGGTTATAGCCACGTATTAGGATAAAGTTTACGGTATGTAGATATTTAATTAATTTTGTATTTTTCAGATGTATGTTTGAAATCCAATGTGGGTATAGCAGACTCTCTGTACAACCTCCGCTTAATCAAGACATTTTGTGATCGCCACCTCCCATGTAAAGCCTGCCATTTTAGTTTCGAGGATCTCTTGTACACGCACCAAACAATCCGACAGAATGTAGTCATGATGATCGCCGAGATCTATTACTGGTTTGAAATTAAACCTTTGCCCATAGTCACTGGTGCGGGTCTATCAAACACCCCAGGCAGCAGCGGGGAGGGTAAGTTGGCTTCAACCGTTTTCCCACTTATGGCCAGAAGAGGACTTTGAAATTGTTAAGGCAAAATTATGGAAAATCTCTCTTAATGAATCTTAATTATTGAACACAATATTAGATAAAATAATAAATTGTTTATCATGAACAATTTCTACTATTGCTACAATGTTTTCAATAGATGTCTGCTGGGGAAACATCAAAATGCATCTGTATGTTGAATAGGATTAGAATAATAAATCAGTGTCCGACAAATCCATTGCCCGGAGCCCGCGGGCTACCAAAATAATTGCTCGGGCTACTGCCATTTTCAAATGAAAGCCCGGCGGGCTACTGTTTATTCCCGTGTCTGGTAGCCCGGCTTAATTACTTGCACACATGTCGTGTATAAACAGTGACTGTATGTTACATGCGAAAACCACTCGCTGTGACCATAAACAAATCAATATAAGTAGGCGGAGTTACCCACCCAGATCGAATGGTTTCAGCCAACCGAATCGCGTCAGTAATAGTCAATTAACGTGATATATATACCCATTACGGCGGTCCAATAATTAGTGACCATTGTTCCCTTGGGCTATGTGTTAATCCATGAATGATTGCGAATAACCAATGAAATTCAAATATTCCCTTAAATGTATTTTGATCCATATTTCTACTTTCGGTATGCGATGTTTGCAAACTGGTGCAGACCGGTTCAGAAAGGCGGAGAAGAAAATTGTCGCCATGCAGAAGTTAATAAAATAAATTCGATCCAAATATTAAAGACAATACAATACGACCACTTCTAGATCTTATCTTGCCGTTAATCAAATATGAAACACCTTCATAATCGACATAGTATTCGTAATATCAAAGAAAAAGTTTGGGATGAAATCTAGAATGAATAATAAATGCCCAATCACGGCTTTGTTTACCAAAATTAATTAGCATAACCGGCGGGAAAAAAAGTCATATGACTTAATAATTGCGATTTCATTGGAAGAAATGAGAAATTGGGTCAATGACGTTAACGACCCAACGACCCCGATCAAGAGTGGACCCCGATGTTTACATTCAACGCTGTTTACCGATTTCAAATTCTCAGTAGGGAACCATGATTAACATTGCGCAATTATCAAAATGGCGGCTATGTTGTGAATAATACGGTAACACATGAAACAAATTTAACGTGTTTCATGTGTTACGGTATTATTCGCGTCATTGTTTTTGACAATATTTTATAATTTAACCCTTTCCCTCATACAACAATTCTGCAGCAGACGACTTTGAACATATTTTGTCAATAAAAAAAATCTAATGGATAACCTATGACTAAGTGGAAAACATTGTAGTAAAAGGAGATATTGCTTGTTTTGATCAATTTCTTCTGTTGTCACTATGTTTTCAAAAAGCTGTCTGCTGCAGAGACGTCAGAGAGCGTCTATATGAGGGAAAGGGTTAATAACTTCATTGAACCTGATAAATTTGACTTGGTTAATAAAATTGAATCTTATTTAATATGTCGTTCTTTGTAAAACTGACACTCGTATCGTATGCCCTGTTTCGGTGAGGGACCTAAATCGGTGACCTCCAATTTGAAGAGTTTATACTACATCATTTGATTTTTTGGTCTCAAGTTTAAAAATTTCTATCACTAGCTTTTAAATCTTTTTGTAAATATGGATAAAATACATACATTTTATGCAGAATATTTCAAATAACCTAGTGAAAAATAATCTTGAAAAACTTTAGTACCAATTTTCTCCTATCTGTTAAGCTCCACCAAAAAGTCTCTTTTCCAAATTTCATTTTTTTTAACTGAATGCTGCACTTCAGGTCTTTTGCAACACAGTCATGTTATTTGAAATTGAATTGGTCACTACCCTTAAATCATGTACATGGTGTGCTCTTAATATTATGTTTGTACAGAAGTAGAAAACAAAAATAATCATAAAACACTCGTTGGCATCCGCGATATTTCGGGCTACCAGCTTCCAAATCTGGTAGCCCAGTGGGCTACCAAACAATTCTGAAATTTGTCGAAAACTGAAGTTTTTCACAGATTCATCAAAAAGTTAAAACAATAATTTTGTCGTAAGTGTTCACTGCATGTGCTTTTAAAAAGAATATGAGGTCTGGAAAACTTTTGGCACAGTTTTAACTTTGAAAAACGGAGGAAATTCACATTTTGAGCAATTTCTATAGTGTTTAAAAAAAATGCTCAGAGGTGTAAAATGCTGTCATTTTCAGAATGAAGTTCTGCACTATCAAGTCTAACAGTTTAGAAACATTGTCATCTGCTGCAGATATGTCAGGCTATCTGTACGGTATCATTGAAATGATTTATCAAAAGTGATTTTGAAACTACAAACCGTTTCCCATATAGACTAAAATCTGCAGCAGACAACTTTTAAAATGTTGAAAGTCACGTAGAAATTAAAGTATAATTTTTGGCGGGATTGCTCTAGCAATTCCGGTCTATAGATTGGCGATGTCCGTCTGTCCGTCAACATTTTGGTTAATGTTTCAGGTTGAGGCAAAATCTCAGTACTGGAAAGGGTTACAAACTTGAAACTTTGCCTGAAGGTAACCAGTAACAAGTTCTATTGATTTCTATGGTTACTTTGACCTTTACCTTGGTGTGTCGATTTTCAAGGTAAAATTGCCGACAATCCGGCCTTACCGTCTTCAGCGGTTTCTTGTTTAAAAGATTAATTGATATTGTGGGAAAAGGGAAATCAGGTTTTTTTCCCCCAAACTTTTCCCCCACATTTGCCGCATGAGGGAAATTATTAAGACTTGCAAAGTGTGGAATTTTGGTTATTTTTTCAGGGGACAGACCTCACACTGCTGCTCGACTACAGACGATCGTGAAGGTTCCAGATCTTCCTATCAGTCAAATTACCAAGCAGAGTTTTCAGCGGCTCAGTGGGACCGGGGATATGCATAAGTTGAGCCCTTCGAGTCCTTCGGCTCCCCTGCCTAACAGAGCTCCCTTGTTACATAAGAGACACCAACAAGGTCAAGGTCATGATGAATTCAGTAACCAAGGTAACCCTCTCTATAAAGTTTCAGTTGATTAAATTATGATGTTTAAAAACCTTTTCCTACTTGCTGATGCATTTTGATACATCTGCAGCAGATGATATTTGAAAACATTTTGGCATAAGTGAGGAATTCGTCATAATGAGCAATTTCTCCATTTGTCACAATATTTTTAACTCTATTTTATTGTTAAACCTTTATTTGTAGAGATTTTCTACATTTTTGCCTAAATGGTTTCTAAGTTGTCTGTTTGGGATTTATCTTATTGGGAAAGGGTAAAAGAAAAGCAGATCCCATGATTTCAAAGACTATTCTATTTTCTAAATTGAATAGATGAATTTGTCAGGCAGCTGAATTAATGCAACCTCTGTGAGTGTTGTGAATAGGGTTTTATTAGTTCTCCGTTAAACCTTTCCCAAATACAGATGCTTTCTGTTGCCTTTGTAAACATTGTGGCGAAAAAGCATTTTAAACTAGATGTTTTCAAAGTTGTCTGCTCCAGATTTATTATTAGAATTATTATAAAGCATATGGGTACTGTATCTAAACCTTTCCTACACACCACAAATCTGCAGCAGACAAGTTTGAATCTAACTATACACAACTATGGGAAATCTTTATAAATGAAAGTATTATTATTGAAATTAGAATTGAAATCATTGTTGCAACAATTGTCTGCAGAAGAAGCATCCAGGTGTGTCTGTAGGTGGGAAAGGTTCAATGAATAGATAAAGCCATTAGTCAGTCAGTAGTTTTCAAAGTCTGTGTGATTATTGAAAATCTCTATAAATGAAAGTATGTTTATTATTGAATAGATTGGAAAACATTGTGGCAAACTCCTTTTTTACCACAATGTTTTCAAAAGTCGTCTGCTGCAGATGTGCTTAAAAGCATCTGAAAGCGGGAAATGTTTGAAATGTAGACTACCTTTGAGATTCCTGCAACAAAACACTTTTAACCCTTTCCCTCATATAAACGCTTTTTGACGCCTCTGCAGCAGACAGCTTTTTGAAAACATAGTGACAAAAGAAGAAATTGCACAAAACGTGCAATTTCTCCTTTTTGTCACAATGTTTTCCACTTTTTGTCATAGGTTATCCATTCAATTATTGAGATGTTCTATGTTTTGACAAAATACGTTCAAAGTCGTCTGCTGCAGAATTGTCGTATGAGGGAAAGGGTTAATAAACATTGTGGGAAATGTAGAAATTACTCATAAAGAACAATTTCTTCTTTTCTAAAATGTTTTTCTATGTTATTGAAGATAAATTCATGTTTGCTATGAGTTTTCATTATTTCTGGCAAACATATTCAAGTCTAAAAATATCATATAATGTTTAGACAATTGGTCAAGTATTCATTTTGTTGACTGGTTCCAGAATCTAGTCCTGGTGATCAGCGTACAGTACAGAATAGACGGGTTACCGGCCCTCCTACACAGTCTACAGTAGCTTGGCCTGAAATAAGGTATATTTTCCTAATATAATCAATCTACAGCAGCAACTTCAAATACATCTAGGCAAAATTATGGAAAATCTCGAAATAAAAAATGGAATTATTGAATCGTGTTGAAAATGCTGTCAATAGGGGAACTTGTACATTTTTTATCAATTTCTGCTTTTGCAAGAGTGGTCTCCTGCAGATGCTTAATTGTGTCTGTATGTAAGTTAAGGTTAACCCTCTCCGGCATACAGTTGCAGAAGACGATTTTTAGCTCGACTTTTGAAAAAACAAGAGCTATTGTCATGACCCTGGCGTCGTCTGCGGCGTGGTCGTCCAGTTAAGGTTTTTTGTTGGCGGCGGCGGCGTGGTCGTCTGGTTTAGGGTTTTTGTTTCAGTTCAGCTTTTTTTTCCTTTCTGTTTTCTCCCTATCAGTCGCGCGTCTGTGCCATATGCGTTGCTCTTGTTATAAAACATTGTGGCAAAAAGAGAAATTGCTCATGACGACCAATTTCTCCGTTGCCACAATGTTTTCATCCATATTGAATAATTATACTTTCCTAAAGCCTATTCATTTTTTTTAGCTCATCTGTTTTTTGAAGAAAAAATGTTGGGGTATTGTGATGCCCTTGGCTTTGTCACAAAACATTAACCTTACCTGATACTCAAAGACCGTTCTCAAATGAAACTTGGAACTCATGTTACAAGTAACCATATGCATGTCTATACTAGATCACATAACTCTAGCTTTAATATTTATTCGACTAAGAAAAAAGCAGACGAGCGTTTGCGTTTGCGTTCGCTTGCGGCGCTCTTGTAACCTAGATATATTCTAACTCTTCTGCTGTAGATTTATTGTATGTGGAAAAGGGTTAATCTCTGTTTACATTTTTTCTCATAATTTTATATGAGTTTCTAACCTTGCATTATTATGCTCATCCATGTTGTGGTTCATGCCACATGAAGGAATTGCTGAAAAGCATTTAGAGTCTGTGCTGTCCCTGTGTAGATGTTCAGGATTTGACTGTGGAAGACAGTGGTGCAGTGGTAGAGAGTTATCCTCTTGTGCCAAATGTCCCTGGTTTAAATCCCATGATGAGCAGGTTCTGCCTTATGGCCTCTTTTAAGCTCACCTGAGCTTTGCTCAAGGTGAGTTATTGTGATCGCCTTTTGTCCGGCGTCCGTCGTCCGTCAACTAAACTTCACAGAAAGCATCCTCTCAATCATGAATGACCTCACCAGATTTCCTTCAAATGTTTGAGTTCCATGCAGAATTCTGGTTTCCATGGCAACGAAATGAAAAATTCTTCTTCTCCCAAACTGGTTGGCAGATTTTTAAATAATTTTGTAGAAATGTTCCTTGGATGACCCTCTATCAGATTCCTTCAAGCCATGTTGATTGGTCGAAAAACATGGTCGCCAGGGGGGGTGGGGCTATTTTGCCTTATATGGCTATAGTGAAAACTTAAAAAATCTTCTTCTCCCAAACTGGTTGGCGTATTTTCAAATAATTTTGTAGAAATGCTCGTTAAGTGACCGACTTTCAGATTCCTTCAAGCCATGTTGATTGGTTGAAAAACATGGCCGCCAGTGGGCAGGGTTATTTTGCATTATATGGCTATAGTGAAAACTTAAAAAACCTTCTCCAAAAGTGTCTGGCCGATTTTCAAATAATTTTGTAGAAATGTTCCTAGGGTGATCCTCTATCAGATTCCTTACTATGGCCTCCAGGGGGCGGGGCTTATATAGCTAAAGTGAACAAAAAAAAATCAGGTGAGCGATCCAGGGCCATCATGGCCCTCTTGTTTTAGCACAAATGACTTGAGTACTGGTTCAGTCTCCAGGAAGCAGACGTTGAGTGTGCTTAATATAAACGGAAAGCTTGTTTCTCAATAGAAGTAAAATAAATAAGTAAGTTTTTACTGAAACTGAAAATATTTGCCAACAAATGCCTCTATCCGAATGCAGCGTGATCAGGACCTACACTTGTTGCCAATGTCCTGTGGTTGGCTTTCCACAGAGCATTGGTAGAAATGCAAGATGTCAATCCAGGGGTTGTGAGTTTGAACCCCAGCTTGGCAAACACTCTTTCAAACGTTTGACAAAAGTCAATGTGACAAGCCTCATATGTCTTCCACCAATGGGCTACTGTCTATATGGATTAGCAGCCAGTTGCTTGGAAAGATTTATGTACAGTTCTGGTGAGAGATACCCAGGAAGGTGTGGCCTCTGTGATATAACTCAAATTTTTTGAAAACGGCATTAAAACCAAATCAATCAATCCTGTAATATTGCTTATTTCTTTTCAGTCAAAATCCAATGAATGTTCAACAACAACAACAACCTCCTGACAGTGATCGTAGTGGGATGAGTGGGAACCTTTTAGCAAACGTTAGCATAGACTCGGAAATGAATGCAAGCTTTTCTAGCGGGAGCATAGATCTAGGAGAACTTGAGCCAACACCGCGGCCAGATACAGACAGATCCGAGTTTGATTCCATTCAAAATGACGAGGAAATTCCTACAGACATGTCCAAGCTTCAAAAACAGAAAACGCCATTCCCTGGAAAAAATAATAAGACTCCGTTACCAACAAGAAATGGAAGTGAAACGTATCGGTCAATGAATGTGGTGCAACAGAGTGACAATTATAATAGTGTTGGAAATGATAGTTTTACTCAAAGTGATGAGAGTAGTAAAAAATCTGAGAACTTTGAAGCCTTGATGCCTGCCAGGTTAAAACCTGCTAAAGAAAAGACAAATAATCATTCAAAAGAGGAAGAGAGGGGGGATAAACCTAAGAGAAAAACTCCCTCGCCCCCTAAATTGAAAACCAGATTTGATCTAGATAGTGACATAGGTAAAAGTGATAATGAAAGTTTCCCTCATATCGCTCCACCGGAACAGTTGGAGCTAACACAAGAACAGTTATCTCAACAAGATTTGGCTCAAAAAAGGTTCGAAGCTTTCTTTGTTCGAGGTAGCGTTAACGAGTCAGAGGATTTGTTAACAGCTAGAAGTGATGTGACTGTTGCGGAAAGTTATGTAGTAGATAAAAGTAAAACTCCTGAGGCTGCTAGAGCAGCAGGTTTACCAATAATTGATGACTCTGCATTGTCACCACGGAGATTGTCACGAGAGGGGAGTGTGGCCAGTAGTAAAAGTTCGGGAGATTTCTCGGATCATGAATCTCATAAAATACATAGCGATCATAAAACAAGAGAAAATGTGTTTGACAATAACAATGTGAACAAAGTAAATCTAAATAATTTCCAGGGTTTATCGAATTCTAGAGATATTATCATGCAAAAGCCAATTATTGTTTCTCAAAACCAGAAAGCACCAGACATGCCCCCTAAAGGACTGTCTACAAACTTTGCACAAATACGCCAAATGAAACAATTCGGTGGGGTAGATAATTCTGGGTTTGTGTATATGCAACATGGGAAAGAAGGGGAGGGGCCACCAGGCTCAATGAGAGATGCATTTCAAAGAAAAAAAGTTGAGAAAAAAACAACATTTGCTCCATTACCAAACCATACAACTTGGGGTCAAAGTTCATCGGAATCGTCAACCAATCATGACGAAGCAGATGGTGCTGCCGCAAATGGTACAGGGGCTGCAAGTCAGGAATTACTGAAGATTAGAATGAAATTGGAAGAGAAGCGTAAAGCTATCGAACGTAGAAAGCACACCCAAGAAATCCAACAACAAAAGATGCGACAAAGACTGGGTAAAGCTGCATTTTTACATGTTGTATCAAAAACAAAGGATGATGATAGTTTACCAACATCCAATGGTGCAACTGAGTCCAACCCACCAGCAAGAATGACATCATCAGATCCAGAAATCCCGGTACTGTCACCACGTAGAGAGCAGGCATATCGAGCGCAAAATTCTGTTCCCCAAGAGATTCCTGCGTTCATTAAACCGAACAGACCATTCTGCAGGGATGACATACAACAAACAATTGAAAATGTGCGTAAAAAATGGTTTAATGACGAAGAACTTGTTTCTCCGAAAGTTATGGAACATAGTGGTCACAATTCACCCGAAATGTCAAGGTCACAGAGTAGTACCCATAGTGATAGGCCTTCAACTTTGGATGAGATTGAACCTATAGATGCCAGGTCAAGAAACGAAGATGTGAACAACAGACCTGTTCTGTTTGATCGACGAAGCGCATCAGTTGAAAGGATCACATCGATAGGCGATCGAGAAGATAGCCAAGATAGAGTCCAGGTCAGAGAGAGTAGTCCCCATGCTATCATACGAGATAGGAGAAGTGCATCCATAGAAAGACACAATCACAGAGATTTCCCAACTTTACCTGCAAAGAAGGTACAAGATGAACCAAATAGATATATGACACAAGATAAGAGAACTGCTTCTGTTGACTCTGTAGAAGTTAGCCCTGAACTGTCCTCGTCACCAAGACAGCATGAAGTCGGTACGGATAAAAAACCTGAAACTTACCAGGAGTATAATAGTTCACTTGACAAACTGAATCAAAGTCTGACAGACTTACAAGGTGAAATAATGAAACTGTCCTTGAAACAAAGAAAACCTGGGACATTGTCAAGATCAAGGTCAGGTTCAAGGTCACCTCCACATGATCTTAATGTGGGTGGTAATAAAACTTTACCCGTCGGTTTTAAAGAGAGTGCACCTGAAATGACCGAATCTGTACGATCTCGGAGTGCTCAACAGACACATTCCCAACATCGCAGTGCTTCAGAACCGCGACAGATTCCGCCAGACGTCGGTATCGAGTCCACACCGATTGGCCAGTATAATTCTTCCACCCTACCCAGACAACCCAGTTCATTCCATCAAAACCAAGTCCGACAGCCCCAAACCCCGTACATGGTTCAAAACCAGGTCCCTGTTACTGGACCAGTATATGGCAATCCCAATCAGTTTCACCCTATGTCGGGTCAGGCTGGGATTCCTCCATCTGCTCAACAGTATGGCAGTTATATTATGGGACCAACACCCCAACAAGCGATGGCTCAAATGCCCCAACAGCAGCCTTTCCAACACAGCCCACCCCATATGTATCCCCACGGAGCTGCCACTATGTATCCAGGTCAGGCATATCCCGTCCAGTCGATTGTATCCCCGCAGACACAGCCGTACCCATCAATTTACCCGTCGCCCCCACACACGCAGTTCCAACATCAGATGCCTGGGATGCATCCAGCCAACACATACACCACCTCCGTTCATAACCATCAAATACCGTTTACGCCCACATCTCAACCGTATGACCCAGCAAGTCAATTTATGTATCAGCAACAGGCACAACAACCGCCATTTTCGAACTATTCCGACATACAAAGTGGTGTTAATCGGGCGGAACTGAGAGAGGCCTTACCCGCCAGTTCACAAAATGATAGTCGGACTGGTTTCAATGAAAATTCTATAAAATCTACTCAAAGACAATCTTTGTCACAGTCGCAAAACACATCCTTAGTTACTAGTGAAAATGACAATGTGACGGAAGGCTATCCAGCTAGTGAGAAAGGAGGATTTTTTGTAACCATGAATGAAGCATCACCGAAACGTGTAAAAAATAAACCGCAATTTTCGGACAGAAAAATAAAGGAAGAAGCGAGTAAGGACACAACACAAGATACAAGTCAATTTGAATCTTCTGTGATAGCAGACTTTGCTCAGACAGCAGTGGAACAGCAGAAATCGCCCCGTCGGGAAAAAGCCAAAGCAGTTAAACAGGAGCCAGGTGAACTGGAAGACAAACATGAGACTTCAGTTGGTTTTGTGATTGGTCAGGACGAAACCAGTTTGGATGAGGTAATTGCTTAAACCATTCCGTCATACGACAATTCTGCACAACGCGACTTTGAACATATTTTTACAAAAAATAGAAAATCTCTATAATTGAATGGATAGCCTATAACTAAAAGTGGAAAACATTGTGTCAAAAGGAGAAATTGCTCGTTTTGAACAATTCCTTCTTTTGTTACTATGTTTTCAAAAAGCTCCTTTCCTTATAACGTTTTCAGAAGCATGGGCATCAAAAGTTGTCTGTATTAGGCACTTAGGTGATTAGTTCTGAATCCTAACTTTGAATTGCAGCTGAACCAACCTTTTTTTGCTGACAAAAGTTATAGTCTTTTTACAACACTTCCACAAGTAGGTCACATAGAGCAATTTCTCCTTTCGTAACAATGCTCACTTTCATTTATCCTTTTCCCACATGTAGAAGCATTTTGATGCCTCCACAGCAGATGATCTTTGAAAATTGTGTGACAAATAGAGAAATTGCTCATATTGAGCAAGTTATCCTTATTTTAGCTTGATTATTCAAGAGAATATGTCGAGGGCTTGGCGTGAAACAGTTGTAACTTAAAACCTATTTTGAAAACCCTGGTTTAGGGGCAATTTCGACGCTTTTGTAAACAATGCAAATTTAGGTGCCATTGCTCAGAACGTGCCATAAATTTTCATTGTTTACCAAGAAAAATTATTTAACGCTTATAAAGACTTTATGGCGAGGTGATTAACCTTGGTAAAAAATTACCAATTTTAGTTACAACCGTTTCACGCCAAGCCCTCGATGTGATCTATGGTACTCAACTTGGTGTCACACCTTGGTTAAGGTTAGCATGCAAGTACATATATATATTTCACCCTAACTCAATCACTATTAGATGTATTGAATTGAAACTTTCTACAATGATTCTCAACTATCACACCTACGTAAATAATCAAGTAAGATAACTCTATTCTGCAGGTTATTCAAATTATGGCCCTTTTTTTAACTAGAAAATCTGGTTAAAGTTTTGTGTGAATCTTCATTAAGAGCTCATATCCTAGTAACTACTTGATGCAATGCATTGAAACTTAATACTTCCCATCCATCACAACTATGAAAATAATCAAGTTGATAACTTGGCCCTTTATTACTTGACTTAGAAATTCTGGTTAAAGTTTTGCAAGCAACTATATATCTCAGTAACAAATAAGTGGTGGAATAGTCCAGCGCGCTTACGGAAAGTTCTTGTTCAATTTTATTCTGAAGTCGACTTTGATTTTAAGGGATTTGCCATATGTTTGCTTAGATATTCTCAAAGGTGATTCCTGCAGATTTGTTGTATGTCAAGAACAGTTAAAGAGATATTTTTTTTTTTTCCGAGATGTGTTCAATTCAACCAACATTTGTTGTGATGACTGACTTGTAGGTCATATTGAGCAATTTCTCCTTTTTATCACACTGTTATTAACTTTATTCCATAGTTATACTTTCATTTAAAGAGATCTTGGATAGTCTCAAAGGCTGTTGCAGATATGTTTTTTTTTCAAATTGCTTTCCTTTTCTATGACTTTCTTAAGAAGAGTTGATATCATTGAGTCAAAAGGAGACACTACTCATAATGAGCAAATTCTCTTTTTCCTACAATATTTTCAATGTTGTTAAACTAAATTCTAGTTGAGGATCAGTCATGCGTATATGTCAATATGTATGTAGAATGAAAACTTATAAAATCTTCTTGTCAAAAGTATAGGCCTAATTTTCAGATATTTTGGCAAAAATGTTCCTTGGGTGACCCTATACCAAGGCTGTTGAAATTAATCAGATTTGTTGAATAACATGGCCACCAGGGGGCATTGCTTGTTTTCCGTGTATGCATAGAGTAAGAACATTGAAAACTCTTTAAGTTTTATTAAATCAGGTGAATGATATAGGAGCATCATGGTCCTGGTTTGCTTTTAAAGTAATCATGATTTAAAAACAAATTGCTTTCCTTGACATTTTTTTTGCTTTTATATGCAAATGCTCTGCTTATTTAGCCCTTAAATACAGCCAAACCTGTGATTAAAAACCACCCACGGGATGAGAACAATATGGTCTTTGTTCACAGGTGGTCTTTAATTTCAGGGTCATTTATGCAGAAAATGAGTGATTTGGAAATTAAAAGTGTGGTTGCTATAGACAGAGAATTGCTATACAAAGTTGGTCTTTAGCACAGGTTTTTACTGTATGCCTTTCAGACGGTAGAAGAAGAGATGCAGAAGAAGAAAGAGAAGCTAGAGAAAATGAGACAGAAGAGACACGAAGAACATGAACGGAAGAGACTGAAGCTTGAACAAGAAGCTGCCAGGAAGAGGGAAATTGACAGGTACATTGGATTTTGAACTCGTAAATATATCTACATGTTTATCTATTGTGACGCTGCCTTGGAAGGGTGACACATAGGGATGACTTCTCAGTCACCGGTGTGTCTCTCACATTTTCACTTCCTGAATCATTGGCACTATTGACCCTTTCCCACTTACAATATGTCTGTACCAGACGACTGGGCAAAAAATAATCATCCGTGCAAATATATGGAAAGTCTCTATAAATGAAAGTTTAAATATTGAAAAGGAGAAATTGCTCGTTTTGAACAATTTCTTCTTTTGTCACAGTGTTTTCAAATAGTCGTCTGCTGCAGAGGTGAAGGAAAGTAGTATATGTGGGAAAGGGTTAAAATATCAAAGCAAAAGTATGGACGTAAAATTATTTATTAGAGCTAATTACCTTTGGTCAAAGAAGATATTGCTAATATTGATCATTTTCTCCTTTTGCCACAATGTTTTCAAAGATCATCTGCTGCAGATGCATCGGCATGTGGGAAAGGGCGAAACATAGCTCACATTCTCGCAATATTGCAGACATAGACAGGAAGAAAGTGAGAGAAGAAAATCAGACGATAAGGCAAGAAGGGAACAAATATTCAAAAATTACCTTGAGAAAAAAGACGAAGAGGAAGACAAACCGCCGAAACGTGAGAAACCGAAGCAAAAGTCGCGTCCCAAGTCTATGTTCGTGAAGGCGGGGAACGGGCTCGATTTGAACGAAGGTGCGGACGGATGTAGTAGTAACGAGGATCTATCCGCTAGAGCTTTCGCAGTCTCTGCAGGGGGGAATAACCCTGCTGCTTGTAAGTGCTGTAAACATAGAGTTAGTGTTATTGATGTTTGTTGATGTAGTCTGCTTTAGATTCAAGAAAAATATGTTGATATTTTTATATTGCTGCTTTTCAATAGAAGAACTTGAAGATACTGTTCATATTATGGCACCTTAACCCTTTCCCTCAAACAACAAATCTTTAGCAGACTTTTTTGAAAAACTTTATAGAAAATATTTATAACCCTTTCCACATATAGACGCTTTCCGACGCCTCTGCAGCAGACCATTTGAGGAAAAAATTGGCAAAAGGAGCAATTTCTCCTTATGCCATAATGTTTTCAACTCTATTCAATAATTGAACTTTAATTTATAGATGGTCTCTATATTTTTTACTAAAAGTGTTCAAAGTCGTTTGCTGTAGTTTTGTTGTATTGGGGAAAAGGATAAAGGAAAGTATAATTGAGGGGTGATCAAGGAAAACCAACCTAAGTGTTATTCTTACACACATGAAAAAGGACCTCATTCTTACACACATGGAAAAGGACCTTAATCTTACATGCATGGAAAAGGATCTGTTTGCACATGCTAAATGATCCAAATGGGTCATCTGCTGCAGAGGCGTCAGAAAGCGTCCATATGTGGGAAAGGGCTAAGAGGGTGTAACAATATGGTGGCTAAAAGCTGGGCATGAGCTTTTTAGAATAAAAGGGGGCCTTTCTGTTCACCCTTTCCCACACATAAGAAATCTGCAGCAGACTAGCTCAAAAACATGTGGTTAAAAAATAGGGTAAACCTCTGTAAACCAAAGTTTAACCCTTTCCCTCATACAACAATTCTGCAGCAGACGTCTTTAAACATATTTTGTCAAAAATTAGAAAAATCTCTATAATTGAATGGATAACCTATGACTAAAAGTGAAAAACATTGTGTCAAAAGGAAAATTGCTCGTTTTGAGCAATTTCTTCTTTTGTCACTATGTTTTCAAAAAGCCGTCTGTTGCAAAGGCGTCAGAAAGCGTCTATATGAGGGAGAGGGTTAGTAATTGAATAGAGTTGAAAACATCTGGCAAAAAAAAAGGAAATTGCTCATTATGAACAATTTGTCCTTTTGGCACAATGTTGTCAAAAGTCGTCTGCTGCAGAGACGTCAGCAAGTGTCTTTATGTGGGAAGGGGTAAAACCATGAATGAAAAGCAACCTTTTTATTTAACCCTTTCCCTCATATGACAATTCTGCAGCAGACGACTTTAAACATATTTTGTCAACAAATAGAATATCTCTATAATTGAATGGATAACCTATGACGAAAAGTGGAAAACATTGTGGTAAAAGGAGAAATTGCACGTTTTGTGCAATTTCTTCTTTTGTCACTATGTTTTCAAAAAGCCGTCTGCTGCAGAGGCGTCAGAAAGCGTCTATATGGGGGAAAGGGTTAACTAATATTGCTTCCCTTTCCCCGAGTTCCCTTTTCCTGAGATGCCATTTATAAAGCATTTTGAAAACAATCGGAGCAATATAAAATATTACAAAAGAGATATGGCAGTTGAATTGATATCAATTTAAGACATTGCTGTAAAAGTAGGAGTTGGAATACTTAAGTTGTCAGATTAATGTGAAGGGCTATGGCTTTGTGGCTCTTGGCTTTATTTGTAGTATTGATGTTAACATGCGTTACAATACATATATTTAACCCTTTCCCACATACGAACATTCTGCAGCAGAAGACTGAAAACATATTGGCAAAAATGCAAAAAATCTCAATAAATGAGAGTTTAATCATTAAATACAGTTGAAAACATTGTAGCAAAAAAAGCAATTTCTCCCTTTGCCACAATGTTTTCAAAAGTCGTCTGCAAGTGGGAAAGGGTTAAGAATCTTTAAACAAACCTTTTGAAAAAGCACTTGCTTTGGTTCTTGTAATGGAATATTGTCTATGAATTTTAAAGCATCTTGATATGTATCCAGTTTGGAAGTTGGAATGATGGCAGACTGATATAAAAGGCTTTTTATTGTAGCTGTTTTGCTAGTTGTTGACCAAAATATACATTTGTGCTTACTTAAAGCTTCAGACAACTTTATAAAAAAGTATGGGCCTAAATCTTCTTAAAATTCTCTTTAAATAACGGTATAAAAATTTGATAGATTAATTCTCATTTAACCTTTTCCCTCATATAGACGCTTTCTGATGCCTCTGCAGCAGACGGCTTTTTGAAAACATAGTGACAAAAGAAGAAATTGCTCAAACCGAGCAATTTCTCCTTTTGCCACGATGTTTTCCACTTTTAGTCATAGGTTATCCATTCAATTATAGAGATTTTCTATGTTTTGACAAAACATGTACAAAGGTGTCTGCTGCAGAAATGTCGTATGAGGGACAGGGT
Organism: Serripes groenlandicus; assembly: GCA_031761405.1. Lineage (NCBI taxonomy): Eukaryota > Metazoa > Mollusca > Bivalvia > Cardiida > Cardiidae > Serripes > Serripes groenlandicus. The sequence continues at coordinate 13,402,288 of JASEVX010000013.1, read as the reverse complement.
TAAACTATGTATTTTACATTAATTGTGAAACAAGCTTTCAACTTATATTAATCATGCTCACTGTCTCATTTTGCAACAATGTTTTCATAGTCATCTGCATGTGGCAAAGCGTAAAATTATTTCAGAGCAACTTGACCATGGAAATCTTAAAAACAGAGTATCAACCATATTGTTAAACTGTCATTGCTGAACAAATATATTAACAAGTACTTTGACCTAACAGCAGCTGTTAAGTGCTTTATAGGTAACCATGTCAATTAAAAGTTAATTACCGTTCGGATCATAGCAAAGACTTAAGCAGTGGTGGTAATTGAATCCCTGCCTTGCTTTGGAAGATTGTTGTGTAGAGTACTGGTGTGACAAAACAAGGAAATGCTTTAAACACCAATCAATCAATGAATCCCTGCCTGTGGCTTGGCATTGCAGGGATGCATCTTTGTCCAGATAAATAATATGGTAATGCTTGTCATTTTACCAGGGATATGTCATGATATAACTGAAATACTGTTTAAAGGGGCGTACAACACCAAATTTTAATATAAAAGAAAAACAATTAAATATGTTTTTTCAGACTTTATTGTTCCTGAAAAGCCAATATATAGGAGAGAAAGTTCAGCTAATAGATGTATGTGAATTGCTCAGCTTTTCTGCTTGAAACTAGAATAGAATTTCTGTCTAGTATTATTGAATGATTTGGAAGTTGTTTATTTGATTGTTTTAACTCTTTCTCGCATACAACAAATCTGAAGCAGACGACTTTGAAACCAATTAGTGCATAATATAAAAAATATCTATAAATGAAAGCATAATTATTGAATAGAGTAGAAAACATGGTGACAAAGGAGAAATTGCTTGTTTTAAGCAATTCTTCTTTGGTCGCCATGTTTTCAAAAAGCCGTCTGCTGCAGAGGCGTCAGAAAGCATCTATATGTGGGAAAGGGTAAAAAAAAGAAATGGTGTTGAAGGTGTTTTCCAGGTAGAATAGTGATGTTTTGATAAGTTTTTGAAATGTAAGCGTTAGATCTACCTTTTGTTTGACCCTTTTGTTTCTGTCTGACCTTGAAGTTAATATAAAGCTGATCCTGACCTTTTTCTTAAAATATAATTATATTATAAAGACGGCTGTGTATTCTCATCAAACTTAAAGCCTTTATCCAATCATGTGTATTTTTTCTTTAAACCTTTACCTCATTCAAATTATCTGCAGCAGATGACTTTGAAAACATTAAGTAAAAAATATGGAAACTCTCTAAGCTTGTTTTCAAAAGCCATCTGCTAATTTAATAATATATATATTTCCCCAATTTTTTTTACATTTCCCATTTGCTGAATATTCATATGATTTAGAATTGTATTTAGAATGTGGAGTTCAAAGGTTCAGGTCATCCTGTCCATCTGCTCTGTATTATCAAAATTTTCCATCACACCAGAAGCTTTGTAAGTTATTTGTGAAAAGTGTATATCTTGATCAGACTGAACAAATGCTGGTCAGGAACTATACTGTTCGTAAAGGCCATGTTTTACTTTCTTACATGGACAGGCTCAAATGAAGACTGATCCGTCTCTATCTATGGTCTGATTCTACACTCTAAGTTTATGCAAGGTGTTGATGTGTTGGAATATTTGTAGAAAGTGTTTTAGAATGTTGCTATGTGAACTAATTGTTTGTGTGTGTGTATTATTTATAAGTTATGCATTGGTCTTCTAAGACACATTATTTTATTTTTATTTGACTTTTTGCCTTTGTTTGTGTCAACTGAGATTTTTCTTTTGGATATCAAAAATAAATTTAAAAGGAAATGGTACCTTCATTTCTCATGTAAGATTTGTAATAAATAGAAACCTCGTTTTTCATGTGACAGTGGCTCATAGTTCATGTTCAGTAGACAGTTTGAGGAAATATTCATGTTTATGACAAAATTAACCCTTTCCCACTTACAACAAATCTGCAGTAGACAAATTTGAAAACATTCCCACAAAAATGTGGCAAATATCTATAAAAGGAAGTATATTTATTGAATAGAGTTCAAGATATTGTGGTAAATGGAGAAATTGCTCATAATGAGCAATTTCTCCATTTGCCACAATGTTTTCAAAAGATTGTCTGCTGCAGAGGTGTCAGAAAGCGAATATATGTGGGAAAGGATTAAATGACCGAAGAATCTTTGTTCTCACAATTGAATGTTTTTTTATTTTGCACGATTTTGTTTGATTTGTTTTGCATGGATTTGGTTTCATTTCAGTGGGTGTCGGGCCTAGAAGTAAATTCCCTCGCCCATCTCCCCGCCAAAACATGAGAAAAGCAGGTAATGCATGGCCTAAACACGGGATTTGCATATAACTATTTAAACTTGCATATAAATCTTTATACTTGCATGAGAATAGCTTGTAAATGCACGCACAATAAAATAAATTTGTCGATCCTACAATAATAAATTAGACAAGTCTGCGGAAAGGGGTCTTATTGGCTCTCCATGTTGGCAAAATAAACTCATTTCAGCATTATATAACTAATCAGGATACACTTGTAGTTTTTCATCAAAAGTTACATCACTGGCACTTCTAGGCAGTCTAAATTGTGAGTTCAAAGCCCAGCTTGGCCAACATTCTTTCCTACGTTTGACAAAAATCAAATCGACAACCGTCGTTTATCTGTCATCTGTCAAAGGGAAAAAAACACATGGCAGGTGATGATATGACTGAAAAATTGTTGAAAATGGCGTTAAACCTGTTCAATCAATCTAGAAAGACTGATAAGGCTTCAGTTATTTAGGTCTCAACTGTGTCTTCCCTTTTCACTGTCTGCTGTAGATTGGATGTATGCAGGAAAGCGTTAAATTAACTGCAGTCTGTTTAACCCTGTCCCACATACAACAAATCTGCAGCAGACGACTTTGAAAACATATTGGCAACAATATGAAATAACTCCATTAATAAGGGTTAAATTATTAAAAAGAGTTAAAAACATTGTGACAAAAGGAGAAATTGCTCATTTTGAGAGGCGTCAGGTGTCAGAAAGCGTCTATATGTGGGAAAGGGTGAAAGCTAATTAAATGCAGTCTATTTAAAACAACTTGTGAAGTTGTTGGGAGTGTTAGCCTTGATATCGGAAGCCAAGGGTTTAAACAAACAAATGTGGAATGTATGACTTGCTTCTGTAACAGCCATATGTGTTTAAAAAACCTTCACATAACACTGTCTTATAAAAAGAAATTTGCATTCAAACCATCATTTACACAAATTATCTTCCTGCAACTTTTCATGCGTACATCTCTGTATTCCAGAACCGCCCTGGTAATAGAGCGTCTGTCTCGAGGGCAGGATGTTGTGGGGTTCGATCCCATGTCGGGTCATACCAAAGACTTTAAAAATGGTAGTAATTGCTGCCCTACTTGGCGCTCAAGGTTGCGAGAATTAGCATTACAACTGACTGGCTGGTTTCAGGATACATGGACCAGTAGTACTGGTGACTTACCCAGGAAATGCCATGATATATCTGAATTTTTTTTTAACCCTTTACCACCTGCAGACGCATTTTGACGCAATAGCAGCAGATGACTTTTGAAAACATTGTGGCCAAAGGTGAAATTGCTCATAATGAGCAATTTCTCCTTTGGCCACAATGTTTTCAACTTTTTTTAATAATTAAGCTATCTTTGATGGAGATTTTTCAGGTTTTTGCCACTATGTTTTCAATGTTGTCTGCTGAGATTTGTTGTATGTGGGAAAGGGATAAAGCGGCGTTAAATTCCAAACAATCAAATCAATCTCTATTCCAACTAAATTGTTTCACTGCAAAAGTCCTTCATTTGAATTTCACTTCTTATTCACATCTTACTCATTACAAATGTGGAATAATTGAAATAGTGTTGAGAAAAGTGGCATAAAACACCATTACATTACGGGAAGCGGATAATTAGGTAAATAAAAGGTAAATTTAACTTTCCTCACAATGTTTTAATCAGTTTTAAAGTCACTTTCCCTATTTTTCAAATTTAACATTTTTTTCCTCAGATGTCTGTATGGTTTAAACTTCTTAACTTTTGTTAACCCTTTATCATATTTGCAGCAGACGTCTTTTGAAAACATTGTAGCCAAAGGTGATATTGCTCATGATGAGCAATTTATCCTTTAGCCATAATTTTTCAACTCTATTCAATATTCATACTTTCTTTTATAGAGATTTTGATAGAAGAGTTTAAAGTTGTCTGCTGAAGATTAGTTATGTGGGAAGCGGTTTAAGAGTATCAAAGTTCTATACACAATGTTTTCTATTTTGACATGGTTTTCCTCAGACATCTTAAAGTAGATGATTTAAAAAATATCATATCAAATATATTGTTAACCCTTTCCCTCATACAGTCGCTTTCTGATGCTTCTGCTGCAGACGACTTTTGAAAACATTGTGACTAAAGGTGAAACTTCTCAAAATGAGCAATTTCTCCTTTTGTCACAACGTTTTCAATTATTTTCAGAAATTATATCTACATTAAAAGAGACTTTCCCTGTTTTTGCCTAGATATTTTCAAAGTCATCTGCTGCAGAGTGGGAAATATTTATTTAGAACTCTCACAAGCATGGGTTTATCTGTTAACCCTTTCCCACATACATCAAATCTGCAGCAGACAACTTCAAACAAATTTTGTGGGAAAAAACTGTAAAATCTCCATTAACCCTTTCCCTCATATAGACGCTTTCTGACGCCTCTGCAGCAGACAGCTTTTTAAAAACATAGTGACAAAAGAAGAAATTGTTCAATTTCTCCTTTTGCCACAATATTTTCCACTTTTAGTCATAGGTTATCCATTCAATTATAGAGATTATCCATTTTTTGACAATATATGTTCAAAGTCGTCTGAGGGAAAGGGTTAGAGAAAGATTGATTACTGAACAGAGTTGAAAGAATTGTGACAAAAGGAGAAATTGCTCATTTTAGGCAAGATGCCTGCTGAAGATGTATCAAGACGCGTCTATAAATTGGAAATTGTAAGCAACACGAAACGGCCCCTTATCTAGAACACTTCAATGTACAGATCAGATGTACATGCTTTCACATTTCTTGTGTATTAATTTGTGTTATACACATATCATTAGGAAATGTTTGATAGCACACCTCTTAACCCTTTCCCACATGTAGAAGCATTTTGACACATATACAGCAGACGACTTTTGAAAACATCATGATAAAAGGAGTAATTGCTCAAAACGAGCAATTTCTCCTTTTGCCACAACGTTTTCAATTATCTTTCGTTTTTAGATCATTTTTCATAATTTTGCCTATATGTTTTCAAAGTCGCCTGCTGCTGATATGTTTTATGCGAGAAAGGGTTAAAGTGACATGACATTGTGTGAATGTACATGTATGCATTTCAAAATTGATACTTAATAACCAAGCCTAATTGGCCTAATGGGTCCTATAAGTTAACTCAAATATATACATAAAATGTCATCTTCAAATAACTGATAGATCATGACCTTTGCAATTCTGCTGTACTATTCTTATATATCACACTGGAAAAATTATAATATATAACTAAAGTATTCAAAGCAGACCAAACTTAAAATCATATCAGGTAAACAGTTAAAATAATATAATTAATTGCTGATTAACAAACAGCTTTTGTATTTAAGTGTTATAAGTTGATTATATCTAATTGTGTCTTGTTTTAGTATCCTGCAATACACTGCCACAGAATGGATCCATGTCCGCCAGTGCTGATTCCAAATCTCTCGCTTTTGGCGGGTTGACACACCGAAGGCCCCCATCACCTGATCTCTATGGTAGACAGAGGAAAGGAAATCGGAGTAACGAAAGTTCTGAGACAGGATCTGCACATGGGAGTGATTATTCTGGTATGTTCAGGTTTTTAGCTCACCAGTGAGTTATTGTTATCGCCTTTTGTCCGTCGTTCTTCGTCAACATTTGCTTGTTACTACTCTAGAGTCAACATTTTGCATCCAATCTTTATGAAAGTTTATCAGAACATATATCTCCATCAACTCTAGGCCAAGTTCGAAACTGGGTCATGTGGGGTCAAAAGCTAGGTCACTAGGTCAAATTTAAGGAAAATCTTGTTAACACTCCTGAAGCCGCATTTTTGGCATGAGCATGTTGAAACTTTGTCAGAATGTTTGTGTTACGGTAGTGATATTTAGGCCAAGTTCGAATATAGGTCATGTCGGGTCAAAAACTAAGTCACTAGGCCAAATTGAAGGAAAATCTTGTTAACACTCTGGAAGCCACATTTTAAACTTGAGCATGTTGAAACTTTGTTAAAAGGTTTGTCTTGATGATATCTACATTTTTGGCTTGAACATGTTGAAACTTTTGTATTAATGATATCTAGGCCAAGTTCTAAACTGGGTCTTGTCGGGTCAAAAACTAGGTCACTAGGCTAAATTGAAGGAAAATTTTGTTAACACTCTTGAAGCCACATTTTAAACTTGAGCATGTTGAAACTTAATCAGAAAGTTTGTCCTAATGATATCTAGGCCAAGTTCGAATATGGCTCATGTCCTGTCAAAAGCTAGATCACTAGGCCAAATTTAAGGAAAATCTTGTTAACACTCTTGAAACTGCATTTTGAACAACAGCATGTTGAAACTTTATCAGAAAGTTTTTCCTGATGATATCTAGGTCAAGTTCGAATATGGGTCATGTCAGGTCAAAAACTAGGTCACTAGGACAAATTTAAGGAAAATCTTGTTAACACTCTTGAAGCCGCATGTTGAAACTTTATCAGAAAGTTTGTCCTGATGATTTCTAGGCCAAGTTCGAATATAGGTCTTGTCCTGTCAAAAACAAGGTCACTAGGCCAAATTTAAGGAAAATCTTGTGAACACTCTGGAAGCCACATTTTTGGCTTGAGCATGTTGAAACTATGTTAAGTCTTAAATAGCCCATTATCAGGTGAGCGATTCCAGGGCCTCATGGCCCTCTTGTTATTAAATCTTTCCTACATAAAACAATTTTGCAGCAGATGACTTTCTCTATAAAAGAAAATATCATTATTGAAAAGAGTTATAATGATTGTAGCAAATGGAGAAATTGCTCTTGATGCTTTTGCTACACAGTAACATTACAAGAGTCGTCTGCTTCGTTGGCGTCAGAAAGCGTATGCATATTGGAAAGGGTCAAGTAATATATAAGGATAATCTGGATTGTATTGTCTTTTTCAGGTCCAAAGTTATTTGTTAAACCAAGTTCAAAGTCAAATAGACACATCATGATCAATGCAATCAGTCACTGCTGTTTAGCTGGATCTGTGAACACTGACAACAAGAACAAAGTACTGGAGGTAAGTTTTACTGATGCGTTAAGTCTGTCCTACACACAGCTGCATTTGTATCTGCTGCAGGCAATTTTTCAAATATTTGAAGCTATTTTCATCTTTATTCATTATACACCCAGATACATAGTATATGAGGGCTATTTAGGAGTCACGCTTGTCGGTCCGTTGGTCTGTGGACATTTCTTGTGAACACTATTTCTCAGCAACCCTTTGTCAGAATTCAATATAACTTCACAAGAATAATTGATACCAAGCCTAGTTGTGCATATTGTCTGCGTGTTGCACTGGAATTATTTTTAAATGAGTTATGGCCCCTTGAATTTCTCATACATGTGTATATTGTTAGGCACCAGCTGGGGGTATGCATCACCTTCAGTGATATTTCTAGTTAATACATGTAATACTTCCATTCATAAAGTTTTTTTCATAATATGCGATGTTTTCAAAGTGATCTGCTCCAGATTTGTATGTTATAGAAGGTAAACGATCAACCAGATAAAACCTATATATATTTTCATAGCCGTCTGCTTAATGGACAAAAATCTGGAAGAAAGTTTTGTGTTTACTCTTTCCCACATAACAATTCTGCAGCAGACTACATTGAACACATCTAGCTCTGTATGAGTATTGAAGAGGATTGAGAACATGGTGGCAAAAGGATAAATGGTTCATTATGAGCAATTTCACCTTTTGCCACAATGTTTTTAAAAGTCGTCTGCTGCAGAGGCATCAGAAAGTGTCTGTATGTGGGAAGATTGATCTACATTGTTAGCAAATGTTCTTTAACCCTTTCCCGCATACGTCAATTTTGCAGCAGACGACTTTGAACATATTTTATCAAAAAATAGAAAAATCTCTATAATTGAATGGATAACCTATGACTAAAAGTGGAAAACATGGTGGCAAAAGGAGAAATTGCTCGTTTTGAGCAATTTCTTCTTTTGTCACTATGTTTTCAAAAAGCCATCTGCTGCAGAGGAGTCAGAAAGCGTCTATATATTCTCGTATGAGGGAAAGGGTTACACTCTTTTTAGTAATCATACTTTCATATAAAGAGAATTGTCACTTGTTGGAAAAGGGTTTGTGACATTGCTTATTATTGCATTTCAGGAGGTAGCCAAATCAAATGCAAAACATTTCATGATTTTGTTCCGAGATACGAGCTGCGGTTACCGCGGTCTGTACGGGTTTGATCCTGACACGGAGGAGTGTGCGAAGATATGTGGGGTTGGACCGCGGACGATAGTTAATGAATTTGTGGAAAAATACTACAAGTAAGGTTTTTATGTTCTGAGGAGAGAATATTAACCCTTTCCCTTATACAACAATTCTGCAGCAGATGACTTTGAACATGTTTTGCCAAAACATAGAAAATCTTTATAATTTAATGGATAACCTATTATTAAAAGTGGAAAACATTGTGGCAAAAGGAGAAATTGCACGTTTTGTGCAATTTCTTCTTTTGTCACTATGTTTTCAAATAGCCGTCTGCTGCAGAGGCGTCAGAAAGCGTCTATATGAGGGAAAGGGTTAACCTTTATCAAACATACAACAGTAGATAATCCTTTGAAAAAATAGACAAAAGTATGGAAAATCTCTGGAAATTAAAGTGAAAACATTGTTGGGAAAAAAGGCGAAATTGCTCAGTATGAACAGTTCCTCTCTTCTGTCACAATGTTTTCAAAAGTTGTTTACAGTGGATTTGTCAACATGCATTCGTATGAAGGAATGGGATAACCCTTTCCCACATACAGATGCGTTTTGATGCTTCTGCAGCAGATAACTTGTGGAGGCAAAATGAGCAATTTCTCTTTTTTTACCACAATGTTTTCAACACTATTTAATAATATTACTAGCATTTATAGAGATATTCCAAATGTTTATGTAGATATTTTGGAAGTCTCTGCTGCAGATTTGTTGTTTACGGGAAAGGGCTGAATAAGATTGGATTGATTTGGGTTAAATGCCTTTTTCAATGAATATATAAAAGGGGTATATAGGAATCACCCTTTCTGTCCATCCGTCTGTCCATATGTCTTATAAGCGCAACTCCTCCTTAACGGCTGGACCGATTCTGATGAAACTTCACACAGTTGCAGTACACAACTTGAGGATGTGCATGAAGTAAGATTATCCCGGTCGGAAATATATCCGTTTGTCTGTCTGTCCATATGTCTTGTTAGCGCAACGGGGGGTATCCTTTTGTGAGTTCACTCACAGTTCTAGTTCATGTAGTTTCTTATGTGGCGAGATTGTAACGGTTCTATAATATCCATCCTTGCCAGGGATCAAACCTTAGATTCCTTACATTCCTTGGACCGTAGGTGCTCTACCACAGTGCTACAAAAGCTAGCGTTTTAGCAAGGCAGTATAGGTGTCCACTTATACATGTATCTTGTCTACACTCACATTATATGGATTGGCTTTATTGGTTTTTAACCCATTACTTCACACAGACGACATTTGACGCCTGCTGTTGCAGACGACTTTTGAAAACATTGCATAACAAGCAATTTCACCTTTTAGTGCAATATTTCAACCCTTTAGCAAAAAAATTCTTTCAGTTTTCTAAATTGGTGAAATTGTTCGTTTGATGATTGTAAAGCAGACGACCTATGAAATGGTATGTGAAGTAATGGGTTAACCCTTTCCAACCTATAGACGCATTGTGACACTTAAACAGCAGACAACTTTTGAAATAAGTGTGACAAAAGAAGAAATTGCTCAAAATGAGCAATTTCTCCTTTTGCTACAACTTGTTTCAACTCTTTTCAATAATTAAAATTTAATTTTGAGAGATTTTCCATGTTTTGCTTAGATATTTTCAGTCGTCTGCTGCAGATTTGTTGTATGTGGGAAAGGGTTAAATACATTCAGCGATGTTGATTCGCGAGGTTATAGTGTAACATTGGTTTTTTCCACTTACACATTGGTTTTTCCACGAACACATTTTGTTGTTTTTTATTAGGTACAATTCTGGAGGGAAGTCTTTCTCTGAGGTAAAGTCTACGAAGCACCTCTCCGTGTCTATCGACGCTGTCAGTTTACAAAACTGCATCTGGAAACAAGGGAACAAGCCTCCTGCAAAGGGATACAGATGAAAATAGGATTAGTCCTTGTTATGTAGATGTAGTCATAACCCATAGCTTTAACCCTTCCCACCTGCAGATGACTTTTGAAAACATTTTGGCAAAAGGAAAAGTTGATCATAATGAGCAAATTTCGCCTTTTGCCTCGATGATTTTAAGCCTATTTTATAATTATACTTTCATTTATATATATTTTCAATATTGCTGCATAGATACTTTCAAAGTTGTCTGCTGTATATTTGTTGTTTAACCATTTTCCACCTGCTTCATCTGAGTGATGGCATGTAGAGATTAAACAAGAAAGAGCTTTGAAAATTATTAATTAAAAAGTTCATCTTTAAAACAATGGGTTTATGTAAGATATAAGCAACTGTTTCTCCCCAAAACACTGTAAAGCATGTTATAACACATGCTATAATGATAAGTGTGTAGTTACTGTGATATAACTGAGATGTTGTTGAACATGATGACTGAAAATTAGAAGTGTGGCGCCTGTTGTTGTACACCCTTTCCCACGAACAACAAATCTGCAGCAGACTTCTTTGTAAAAATATAGGCAGAAAGGGTTAAGGACATATTCTGACCATAAATTATAATTGTAGCGCCTGTTGTTGTTCACCAAGGTTACTTTAGATGTCGTTAACCCTTCCCCTCATATAGACGCTTTCTGATGCCTCTGCAGCAGACGGCTTTTTGAAAACATAGTGAAAAAAGAAGAAATTGCTCAAAACAAGCAATTTCTCCTTTTGCCACAATGTTTTCCACTTTTAGTCATAGGTTATCTATTCACTTATAGAGATTTTCTATTTGTTGACAAAATATGTTCAAAGTTGTCTGCTGCAAAATTGTTGTATGAAGGAAAGGGTTAAATCAGACTGCCATTATTCTCTTTCCATATAAAATTGATCTGCAGCGGACAATTTTGAGGACATCTTGTAAATAACCTGGAAAATCTCTATAATTGAAGGTACAATTATTGATTAGAGTTGAAAACATTGTGGCTTTAGTTGAAATCGCTCATTAGCAGCAATTTCTTGTATTGTGAAAATGTTTTCCAAAAAGGGCTGCTGCAGAAAGGGCTAAGACCAGTCATATTTCATCTGTTGAATGTTTCATCCCGTTCTCTAACCCTTTCTCACATACAACTAATCTGAAGACAATGACTTTGAAAAACGTCCTGGCAATAACATGAATAATCTCTGTAAATGAACGTATAATTATTGAATATAGTTGAAAACATTGTGGCAAAAGAAGAAATTGCTCATGATGAGCAATTTCTCCTTTTGTCACAATGTTTTTAAAATGCGTTTGTTGCACATGCATCGAAATTGCGACTGCAAGTGGGAAAGGGTAAATGTGTTGTGTACAATGCTTATGTTAGCTGGTAAATGTAACTGGCAATTCTGTGATAATTCTGTGTTTTTCAATGTAATAAAACTTGTGCTTCACAATGGCTGCAGTAAACTGTTGTAGCAAATGTTTGTCTGTAATGTAGCTAATTTTATGTTGTGTTGATATAATTGATGTTATGTGCTCTACAAGTAGGTTTGAGTAAGAATTTGTGCTAACAATATTTTGCCTCAAGGTTTACAAAAAGACATTGCTGCAAATGCTTTTAAATGTGTCTGAATGTGGGAAAGAGGTAATGTTGGTCAATATTGGCACATAGATTAATTTAAATTACTGTTGTATATGATGTCTCATTCTGTCACATAACTACTTCTTACCCTTACTCTGCATCAGAGGACTTTTGAAAACTTTGTGACAAAAGAAGAAATTGCTAAAAACGAGCATTTCTCCTTTTGACACAATGTTTTTAACTCTATTTTTAAAATAAGTATGTAATCATTTAGGTAGATTTTCCATATTATTGTAAAGATGTTTTTAAAGTCGTCTCCTGCAGATTTGTTGAATGTGTGAAAGGGGGGTTAAACATGAATTGTCATATGCTGAATACATATGAGCTGTTTCATGAGAAAACCATCATTATGGACTCAGCATATTATCAACCATTCAGCCTAAGCATGCTGCGCAGGCGAATCCGGGCAGACATTTTTTCGCTTCCAGTGAATTTTCTGTTTCTGTAATGTTGGTTTTCTCGTGGAACGGCTCATATAAAGGGTCAGTTTTCAAAGAAATGTGTTGTATTAACTGATCGAATTTGTAGTGTCTTGCAGACAGTGTCCGGTTAACCCTTTTCCATCTTACAGACGTCTGTTAACATTTTTGCAGCATTTTTGACGACTTTTGACAATGTTTTCAATAATAATTCAATTTAATTAATAAATAATTTTGTTATCTTGCTTAACCCTTTCCCTCATACGACAATTCAGCAGCAGACGACTTTGAACGTATTTTGTCAAAACATAGAAAATCTTTATAATTGAATAGATAACCTGTGTCAAAAATGGAAAACATTGTGGCAAAAGGACAAATTGCACGTTTTGTGCAATTTCTTCTTTTGTCACTATGTTTTCAAAAATCCATCTGCTGCAGATGCGTCAGAAAGCGTCTATATGGGGGGAAGGGTTAAATAGATGCTAGATGCTGATTTGTTTGTGTAAGTGGGAAAGGGTTAATTTCACATTTCCCCTTTACCACAAATCTGCAGCAGACCATTTTGAAAACAAACGTAGGAAACATATTGAAAAATGTCTATAAAGGAAAGTAAAATCCTTCCATAGAGTTGAAAGTATTTTGGCAAAAGGAGAAATTGCTCATTATCAGCATTTTCTTTCTTTGCCACAATGTTTTCAGAAGTCGTCTGCTGCAAATGCGTCAAAATGCGTCTGCCAGTTGGTATGGATTAAATTTTAAAATCGTGCTACTGATATCATCATCTATGATTTTTGATAAGCCCATCCATATTTGATGTTTTTGCTATAAATAGGTTAAATGTTTACATGATATGATCCTTTCAGAACTGTCTGCTTAAAAAATATCAAAGGAGAAAAAAATGCAATAATTGGAATTGGAAGTTTTATCAATGTTTTGAGCAAATGCTCCTTTCCAAACAGTGTTTTTTAACAGTCTGTAACAAGAAAATGGTTAATAAATGAGATGTAAATGATGTAGATCAAGATAAGACTGCACAGATATGCACTCTTCATTGGTCTTCACTGCATGCATGTTTTGTTTACATTCGCGTATAGCTATATACAGGTTTTCATGACTTTTCAAATGGTTTTATTTACGTTATTGAAATCTAGTCCCTTATATGTCGCCTTTCTTGTTTTGTTGAACATCAATATGTGACTGAATGATACATATCTGTTGTGATGAACCCTTTTCTTGTTGGGGAAGTATTTTTCCTTTAACGCTTTCACACATACAGGTGCTTTCCGATTTTTTAAAACATTGTGTCAAATGAAAAAGTTGCTCATCATGGGCTTTTTCTCCTTTTGCCACTATGTTTTCAACTCTAGCTGTAAATCATCATAACTTCACTTTTAGAGAGCTTCCATATTGCCTATGTGTTTTCAAAGTTGAATGCTGCAGATTTGTTCTATATTGGAAAAGGTTTAATCCACTCCCACATTGGAAATTTCTGCACCAGACGAATTTGAAAGAGCTGGGCAAAAATATTTACAAATGAAAGTATAATATTTGTAAAGTAAAGAGTTGAAAACATTGTGGCAAAAAGAGAAAATAGGTCAGCATGAGCTATATTTTTATTGGTGCATAGCCGTTAGAAAGTATCTGTATGTAGGAAAGGGTAAAGTACAGTTATAATTATTATTTTGTTTTGAGTGATTAACATATCTGCAACTGCATCAAATAGTTTGCCATAATATTATTTATTCGTTATTGGAGCCGAATTAAGTGTCATTTTTTGAAACTATGGATGTTCAGTTTCTTTGCTTCCATGTTTTGTATTATGTAATTTAGCAAAGCATACTGTATTTGTTGTGACGTCTGTGACTGAAGTATAAGTGAATTCAAAAAGAAAATTTGAGTTGTGCTGTACGAAAACCAACCTTTGAGTACAGGAAAAATTTGAGTTGTGCTGTATGAAAACCAACCTTTAAGTATGGGAGAAATGAAGTTGTGCTGTATGAAAACCAACCTTTAAGTACAGGAGAAATTGCACATTATAAGCACTTTCTCATTTTGACACAATTTTTTCAAAACTTGTCAAAATGCGTCTGCATGTGGGAAAGGGAAAATATTTTCACAATTGTATATCGCTTTCCCTCATATAGACGCTTTCTGATGCCTCTGCAGCAGACGACTTTTTGAAAACATAGTGACAAAAGAAGAAATTGCTCAAAACGAGCAATTTCTCCTTTTGCCACAATGTTTTCCACTTTTAGTCATAGGTTATCCATTCAATTATAGAGATTTTCTATGTTTTTATCAAATATGTTCAAAGTGGTCTGCTGAAGATTTGTCGTATGAGGGAAAGGGATATGGTTCATATTGGTGTAGTTAATACTAATAAAACAGTTCAAGGGTGAGTGGTTGAGGTTTTTGCTCTGTGAGAAACTGTTGAAATATATATATAAACTCTGGCAAATTTCTTTATGTTCACACTTGGCCGAGATATCGCATTTCACAGATACTTAAAGATACAAGCACTGTAATTCAACTTGGCACATGTATGTTACTGTCCGAGTTGAATGTTATTGAAAATGTTAAGTCTTTCCCACAAGCAGAACCTTTCTGATGTATCTGCAGCAAATGATTTTTGGAAACATTGTAGCAAAATGGTTTATTGCTCCTTTTGCCAAACTGTCTAGGTGTTTTCAAAGTCGTCTCCTGCAGATTATTTCCATGTAGGAAAAGGTTAAGACCTCATTATAAACATCTAGCTTGAAGCTTAATAGTTTTAAATTGTTATTGTCTTGTTTCTCAATGTTGATGACTCTTGCTTGCCTTATACTGTTTTATACCATTGTGATATGTAGCCTAGTTGTGGTCTAATCTTTTAGTTGTGATGTTTACAAACTTATTTTACATCTTCTTGTTGATTTCTAACATTTTCCAGCGATAAACCATGGGGTAAAATCTTTGAGATTTTATTGGGGTGTAATCAAATGACCTAAACTCAGGGTGTTTCCTAATTATGGTACCCTGATTGTCTAATCCTTTCCAACATACAGGAAATCTGCTGCCGATGCCTTCGATAACATCTCGGCAAGTGTATGAAAAATCTCTTGAATTGAAAGTAAAGTAATTGAAAAAAGTTGAAAACATTGTGGCAAAATGAGAAATTGCTCATCATGAGCAATTTCTCATTTTGCCACAATGTTTTCAAAAGGCCTCTAAGGCAGATTTGTCAGAAAGCGTCTGCATCTCGGAAAGGTTTAAATGAAAATAACAAACTGATGACGATTTAGGGTAACTATTTTGAATCAAATTAGAGGTAACTCTCCAATCAACCATGGTGACCTTTTCCCACATACAAATGATTTCTGACCCGCTACAGCAGAAAACGTTTGAAAACATTTTGGCAAAAGGAGAAATTGCTCATTAAGATAAAGAGTAATTTCTCCTTTTGCCACAATGCTTTCAATCATAGAGAGTTTCCATATTTATGACTACATGTTCTCAAAGTTGTCTGCTGCAGATTTGTCGTAATGTGGGAGAGGGTTAATTTGCATAATTGTAACACTCGGGCTTACAGACCTAACACGCGCCCTAGCAACTACTGTGTTAGGTAAATCTTGATACACTTCAAGTGTTAGGTCGTCAGAAAGCAGTTCAGTATTGATTAGTTATTAGTTATCAGAACTTGTTTCACAGTCAATGTCAAATAAATTGCCTTTAAACCTATCTATCTCTAATGTAGAAGCATTTGCAGCAGACATCTTTTAAAAAGGATTGTGGAAAAAGTGGAAATTGCTCATAATAAGCAATATTTCATTCTGCTGCAGTTGTCAACTTTATTGAAAAATTAAAACTTTAATTTACAGATATTTTTCATATTTTCACCTAAGTACTTTAAAAGTTGCCTGCTTCAAATGTGTTGCATGAAAACCATATGAGTGGACAAATTTGTGAGTCAACAACCTTTTGAATTGGAATCTGTTCAGTAGTCATAGAATAAGAGAGACATCTTGTTTTCTTAGAAAATTGTTTGGTTGAAAGAAATGCTAGGCTTCAGGTACGCCATATGTCTGTTGGGTATTAGCTGTTGCAGTAATTTGAAGAAAGCAATCAAATTATTTTACTGTTTATCAATCAATTATTCTCCGTATCTCTTTTTTCTTTCTGTTATAATTTAGAATTGAATGTTTGCCAAGATTTTTTGCACGCTTATTTTGACTTTTCTAAGCAGATAAAGTAATGTTTGTCAGAATAAATTAAATCATTTGTTTATATTTTCTTTGTGGCAAGTAAGATGTCATTAAAGTGCTAAATTTTATTTCGATGTTTTTTTGTAGCATACGTCACTGCTAGATTCACTGCACAATATGAAATCGGGATGAATAGCTTGTAGGACCAATGCCTCTCTTTTTCATGTTGTTTTTAATTATTTGACATAAATGAAAATATGTTGTGTCGTTTTGTGTAATTCTTAGCAACACTTTGATGCAAAACTATGGAATTTATGTATCTATAAATGAAGGAACTATAATGGAAAACAATAGAAGATAAAACATTATAGGAAAAGGAGCTGCAGAATTGCTCCGTTAGCCACAATGTTTTCAAAAGACGTCTGGTGCAGATTAGCCTAAACGCGTATGCATGCTGTAAAAGGTTTAGTCAAATTGACATTTTGATCCGAGTGAAATAGGAAAAACTGTATTTTAATGATAAGATATTATTTTCTGAAACTGCAGAAAGTGAATGTATTATCAATAAAGAACATCAGTCCCACACAAAACCTTGTTTATTATACATGTCATGACCTTTGGGTCTGAAGTAACTAGGAATTACACTGAACGTTTCTTTGTGTTGTGTATTTTCTACAATTTGATATTTGATATTTGTTATGCATACATTTCTGCTTTAATATATATAATATATATATATATCACTATTCTATATACATGTTATTGCTAGGTGTTCAGATCCATGATAAGTTATTTGTAAATAAATTTGATACTGCGAATATTTAGTTTTGTGTTTGTTTTGCTCAGGTTTTAAGCTCACCTGTGCACAAAGTGCTCAAGGTGAGTTATTGTGATCGCCCTATGTCCGTCGTCCGTCGTGCGTCGTCCGTCAACATTTTCTCCTCTGTAACCAGTGGGTCAACTAGGATGAAACTTCACAGAAAGCATCCTCTCAATGTGCTCACCAGAATTCCTTAAACAATTTGGGATCCATGCAGAATTCTGGTTTCCATGGCAACGAAATGAAAAAAAACTTCAAAATTCTTCTTCTCCCAAACTGGTTGGCAGATTTTCAAATAATTTGGAGAATGCTCCTTGGATGACCCTCTATCAGATTCCTTTAAAGGGACTGAATCCCATATGAGAAAAAAGCGGAAAAAAAAAAAGAAAATTGTTAAAAATTGCTATTACCTTGATGTTTTTGCATGTAAGGCATTGAGATTTGCTGACTGATATACTAAAATATATGCACACTATTAATATTGCGGAGATTTTTCGTTATTTTGCATTGTAAAATCTACTGGGTTAGTAACCCAGTAAATCTAAAAATATCGCTGTATATTTATCATGTGATCACTACAACCGAATTGACAATCTCCTTCGAAGAGTTGTCGTTCCTTACACTCACGCATACATGAATGTAATGAGTCAATAGTGTTAGAGAATGCCGAATTGAATCCACGAATTCAAATGAGCAAGAGGAAATTCCACGGTATTTTTAAACGAGAAAACACGGAGCGGACGTTTTTTTATGAAATAATGAAAAACAAGACTTGTACGACCTTCTACAACATTCCGTTACATATATATCAACATATTTTGGATTAATTAGAATAAGTATAAAATATAACGATTTTGGACCATTATGGTGTTCAGTCCCTTTAAGCCATGTTGATTGGTCAAAAGTCATGGCCACCAGGGGGGCGGCTATTTTGCCTTATATGGCTATAGTGAAAACTTAAAAAATCTTCTCCTCAGAAAGTGTCAGGCCGATTTTCAAACAATTTTGATTCCTTCAAGCCATGTTGATTGGTCGAAAAACATGGCCGCCAGAGGGGCGGGGCTATTTTGCCTTATATGCCTATAGTGAAAACTTAAAAAATCTTCTCCTCGGAAAGTGTCAGGCCGATTTTCAAATAATTTTGTAGAAATGTTCCTAGGGTGACCCTCTATCAGATTCCTTCAAGCTAAGTTGATTGGTCGGAAAATATGGCCTCTTATATAGCTAAAGTGAGAAAAAAAAATCAGGTGAGCGATCCAGGGCTATCATGGCCCTCTTGTTTTTGTAAACCATTACAGATATTGCTTTGAAACTTACACTACTTGTTCTCCATCATTACTCCCATCAGCAGACAAGAGTTCATTACCCTGTCGTTTTAGTAACAATTAATGAGGCCCCTTTTTTAGCTCACCTATGCACGAAGTGCAAGGTGAGCTATTGTGATCACATTTTGTCCGGCGTCCGTCCGTCGTGCGTCATCAACACTTGACAGGCTACATTTGCATCCAATCTTCATGAAAGTTTATCAGAACATTCATCTCCAACAAATCTTGGACAAGATCGAAACTGGGCCATATGAGGTCAAAAACGAGGTCACTAGGTCAAATTGAAGTGAACTCTTGTTAACACTGGAGGCCACATTTCAACTTGAGAATGTTGAAACTTTATCAGAATGTTTGTCTTGATGATATGTAGGTCAAGTTCGAAGATGGGTCATGTCGGATCAAAAAGTAGGTCACTAGGTCAAATTGAAGGTAATTCATGTTAACACTCCAGAGGCCGTAATTTTTGCTTCAGCAGTTTGAAATTTTGTCAGAATGTTTGTCTTAAAAATATCTAGGTCAAGTTCGAATATGGGTCATATTGGGTCAGATACTAGGTCAATAGGCTAAATTGAAGGGAAATCTTGTTAACACTGTATAAGCCGCATTTTCAGCAGCTTGAAATTTGGTCAGAATGTTGAGCTGTATGAAATCTAGACCAAGTTCGAATATGGGTCATGCCGGTTCAAAAACTAGGTCACTAGGCCAAATTGAAGGGTAATCTTGTTAACACTGTAGAGGCCACATTTTCAACTTGAAAACACTGGCGGCTGCATTTTTAACATGAGCATAGTAAAACTGATATCTAGGCCAAGAACAAATATGGATGATATTGAATCAAAAACTCGGTGAAATTTGAGATTATTTTTGTGGACAATCTAGAGGCCAAGTTCAATATTGGGTCATGTCTGGTCAAGAAATTAGGTCACGTATCCTACTTAATTAAAATCTTGTGGACATTATATAACCTGCATTTTTTAGTATAATGACCCTTTGTCAGAATGTTTGTTTCATGATGTCCAGGGTTAATTCAAATATGGGTTAAGCCGAATCTATTTCCTTGACCACATGGTCATATTAAAGAAAAATACATTGAGGCTACTCTAGAAGTTGCATTTTTTAACTGAACATGTTTAGACTTTGTCAGCCTGTGTTTCTTGGTAATATATAGACTTATATCAAATCAGGGTAATGTTGGATAACAAACTAGGTCACTAGGCCAATTTGAAGTAAATTGTGTTGTCACGATAGAGACTGCAAGTAGGAAATTCGAACTTCTGGAAAAGTAGAAGACATGATTTCGATACAGAGTTGAACAGATTGTTGAAAACGTATAGGTTGCCCGTTTTGAGCATTTTCCAATTTTCCAGCAATGTTTTCAGTGGTCGTAAGATAAACGCAACATACATGTTTAATATTTAATATTTGTCAGGGAAACGAATTTATCTATGTCTCTAAAGGTTATAACCCCTGTAACAGACGCATTTGTAGCAGGTGACTTTTGAAACATTATGACAAAAGGAGAAATACTAGTATGTCATAATGAGCAATTTTTGTTTTAGTTGTCTGGATTCTGTTGCAGGTTCGTTGTTACTTATCTGTGGAAACGAACAAAATTAAGTCGAAATTGGGACAGCAAATATAGTGCACAAAACGGCGGGAAATGAACATGTGTTGCTGATAATCTTAAACAATTTTATCTGAAACAGACAACTTTTAACACATCTACAGCAAAAATCGTGGGAAAAGGATGTTATTTCATGATGAGCATTTTTCAATTATCACAATGTGGGGTTTTTTAAATTTGGAATTGCCTTTTTACATAGAACTTGCCACTTGTTAGATCACTTTTCTAAGATGTTTTCAAAGAAGACCGTTCTCGAAAAAGTTTTGGGAAATGTAGAAAATTGTAACGAGAATGAGTTATCGGTACATATACCACTTCTACATCCTTGCTCTGGAAGCCGGCTTTTAAAGCGACGTTGGTAGAGTGACTTGCTCTTTCTGGAAGTTAAGCAACGTACATCGCGGTTAGTGACTCCATCAATGACCCGGTACACGTTATTAGCGTTTTAAACAGTTGTTTTCAAAGTTGCTTTCAAAGTTGTTTTCAAAGCAGACATCTCTAAAACAACATAATATCGAGTATTGGACCGTTAGCGTCTCTGCAGAATACGACCTTTGAAAACATTGCAAGTTCTCCTTTTGTCACACTATTTTCAACTTTTTTCAATGATTAAACTTTTATTTATTGAGGTTTTCCCTACTTCTAACGAAGACATTTTCGAAGTCGTCTATAAAGGGTAAATCACAATTCTAGTTCTGACTAAATATTTCAACATTCACATTTCTTCTTATCGCCGCGATTTAATTTGAAGCGTGGCCCACTCACACTGAGGGTGTTATGATAAGCAACAGAAACGAACTGCGTCAGCAATTTGCGCACAGGTCCCGGGTTTGATACGCCGATGTTAAGCTAAATCCGGGATTGTCATATCTAACTGTGTTATATGTTTTGAGTTTGATTGTCTTTAAGATTTTTCGCTGAGATCACGATATCTCCATGGGAATAAGTACAGGTTGTCTTGTGTGAACACTGAAGATCCAGATCAGCCTGTACATTCACCCCAGTTGGATCAAGGTCTTCACTTTTCACGTATTACTAACACAAGATTTTTAGAAGCTTCTGTCAATTTGTGTAAATTATGTTAAGACAGAATATGAACAGGGTCATCTGAACCTGCAGTGTACAGGCACACCAAAGTGTACCTTCATGACGATGAAGTTAATGATTATAACATATACGTGCATCCCCTATATACACATATACACACATACACATGTGTGTACGTAAACGTGTGTGTAAATGAATAGATACACAGTCTATGGCACTGTGTTTAAAGACCACCCATCGGAATAGATTGATATGGTCTTTGTTCACATGTGGTCTTTATTTACAGGGTCAGAAAATCAGTAATTGGGAAATTAAAAGTGTGGTTTCTATAGACAGGGATATGATATACAAAGGTGGTCTTTAGCACTGGTTTCAATGCAAGTATATATAAATATGCAGAAACTAATGTCGTAAATCGAAAATACGTGAAACGTTCTGCATTTTACAAAAAGGACTAGGTTTTGATCGAGAGACTATTGCAGAGTGAAATTCGTCATGTCAGCGTATAAATGTAGGTCACACGAATTGAAGATAACAAGATAAATACTTATTTGACATCCGCATGTGACGCAACTGCAGCAGACAAATTTTAAAAACATTGTTACAAGAGAAAAGTAATTTCTTTACTTTTCACAATGCTTTCAACTCTTCAATAATTATACTTTACGTTTCCACTTCTTTCGCCGTAATGTTTTCAAAGTCGTCTGCTGCAGATTTGTTGTATGTGGTAAAAGGATTAACCCTTTCCCTCATACGACATTTCTGCAGCAGACGACTTTGAACATATTTTGTCAAAAAGTGGAAAATCTCTATAATTGAATGGATAACCTGTGACAAAAAATGGAAAACATTGTGGCAAAAGGAGAAATTGCACGTTCTGTGCAATTTCTTCTTTTGTCACTATGTTTTCAAAAAGCCGTCTGCTGCAGAGGCGTCAGAAAGCGACTATATGAGGGAAAGGATTAAATCAAGCTACTAGAGTGACAGACAGTATGGAGTAAAGACCTATCCATTCCTCATTATCTATGTGTCTAAATCTAGGCCCAACTTCAACTCGTAAACTAGGCTGATGTGCACACTTCTTAGATGACCTTGAGCTGAGACAATAGATAACATCAAGGTCAGCATCGTGATGAGAAAGACAATAGTTCAAGACCCACATACACCGGCCGTTTGACTCTAACACACCTGTTGTAGCTGTAAGTAGGGTAGGTTTTGCAAGTGGTTTTTTTTATCGACAGTTTAAAAAAAGAAGCATGCGCACTAAAACACTTGCGGTTATGTTAGAGTTTTCATACGCAAAGTACATTTTGAAGTTTTGTACTGGTAAGGTACCCTTAGCACAGTGTCCTAGCGTACAGTAAGCCGAAACGGAAGTTGCTGATCTGTACGCTGACGATCAGTTAGTTATTTGTATCAATTTACCATACCACGGCGTGTATCTTGAATCAAAATTTGTTCTAAATCGGGTTTTTGGAAGGAGGAATTTTTAGGGTGAGTGCAACAGTTATTTTTACTTTTACTGTGATCATCTTTGCTTCAAATAAGGTGTAGTATACTTGCATTCGTCATTCGTTCTCAGTTTGATCACTGCCAAATTGACGAAACGGCCATAGAAAATTTGACTTTGTGTTCGCATATTTCACTGTGTATATAATTTCTGGTCTATTATTGTGTTGGCATGGAAGGAACAATAATGTGTCCGGCACATAGGCTTCCTTTCATCAAGATTAAATGACTAGATGCCGAAAAATTGACAGTTTTGATCAGTCACTGCGAGTGACGTGACTGTACGCCTAATTGCATCTGTACGCAATCGTTAGTTGTGCGAACGTATGAAAAAACTGTACGCATAGTTGTCGAAATTTCCTATAGTATTTTTGATACATTTAATGTTTTAAAGTAGCATTAATAAATTATTGCACGTAGTTATTAATTTGTTCCTGGAAAGGTGTACCGAGGAGTAAAGGTACACCGCAAAACGTCGTTTTGTCGATAGATCTGTCTTTCCCTTACACCTTTTTACACTGCCTTAGACATTTTGTTTCACAAACTTACCCTGAACAACTCTACCTTATATATTTTTCGGCATGAGCTGCATAAGATGGTTATCGACAAAACCGCTTCGTCATTCAGTACTTATGAAATAAGTGGACAAATAAATATATTACTATTAAAGTAGCCAAGCTGAAGGACCCTTTGAATGACGTCTCAAAAGCTAACATCAACAAGTCCAAACCCGAAAAAGCTAAAAATGTCCACTTCAACACCAATTAAAAGCAACACATCAGAACCTTTCATTGAAACAAAACTCGAGGATAATGAGGAAGAATGTGATATGTCAACAGATCAATTATCAGAGGATTTTATAAATCTATCGTTGCTGGAAGAAGAAAACAACGACATTCTGACAGAGTTAACCAATTTAGTTCCATCAGTACTTGACAATTTAAATTCAGTGAACCAGTTGGAAAAGTGACGATTTCTTCAAAATGACTCGTCACTTAACAAGGCGTTAGTTCAAATGACACGTCCATCTGTAATATGAAAAGAAAGTAAGGTTGTTATATGTAGGTTAGCAAACAGGGCGTGACTTGTGTAGGTTGGACAATGGAAATTTAAATTCCATGTTACAGCTCAATGTATTTCCTTACCTATACATCACGCGCAGTAAACCGAAAGTAGCATAACGGGATGTACAGTGTTTCAAAAACACATGCATGTCTGTCGAGTGTGTAAAACAATATGGTGGTTGTGCAAAGAATAATTAATTTCAAAAAAAATTCAACCAAAATTGCTTACTGATCGGTTCTTTTATTTACTGATACCGAACTTTCTTCAAAAAAAGTTTAACGCTAATAATGTCATGTTCATGGACAAAAAATATGACCAGTGAGTGCATGATTAGGCTTGAAAACCCGATGCTAGTCAATCGATCATATTCATTAAAATTCGGAAACTAATCGTACAGTCTTGAATTGAAAAGTTGCAAGTAGGCGTACAGTCACGTCACTAGCGGTGACTGATCAAAACTGTCAATTTTTCGGCATCTTGTCATTTAATATTGATGAAAGGAAGCCTACGTGCCGGACACATTATTGTTCCTTCCACGCCAACGCAATAATAGACCAGAAATTATATACACAGTGAAATATGCGAACACAAAGTCAAATTTTCTATGGCCGTTTCGTCAATTTGGCAGTGATCAAACTGAGAACGAATGCCGAATGCAAGTATACTACACCTTATTTGAAGCAAAGATGATCACAGTAAAAGTAAAAATAACTGTTGCACTCACCCTAAAAATTCCTCCTTCCAAAAACCCGATTTAGAACAAATTTTGATTCAAGATACACTTCCGTTTCGGCTTACTGTACGCTAGGACACTGTGCTTAGGTGGCGAATAAGTATTCTGCAGCCGAGATATCACTGAAATACTGTTGAAAACTGCCTAAAACTCCAATAAAACAATTCACCTAAAACAACAAACCACATTATACATTCGCAACCATGAGTCTCGCTAGTCTCGCCTTTACTAGGCTTCCCGCATATTTGTACTGTTTGGTCTAAAACATGCGTTATATACAGTTAATGTTCGCTATCTCGACATCGCATTAGTCGATACCCCGTTTTTGTCGAAGGCTTTGTTAATTAAAGTACTTTAACCCCCAATCTGCCCCAAGAAAAAACAAAACGGAAGTCCTTAGTGCGTACACATATTTATATTGTAAAAGGTAAGAACAACTTATTCCTCCAAGCAGACGAACGTGTTCATATGACACGACTACTATTTTTTTTTCTCTCACGTCGCGCCAATATTGAACAACCAAACTATGTATGTAAACGTATAAACGTCTGTGTTGAAGTATATGGGCATTTTATTAAGAAAAAATGCCCATGACAGCATATCTGTCATAAACAATATACGATTAAATATCGAACAAAAACAAATGAAAAATAATTGGGAAGTCCTCAGTGCGTACACATATTTATATTGTGAAAGGTCAGAACCACTAATTCCTCCGAACAGAGGAACGTGTTTATATACCACGACTTCTGATATATTAACCATGATCTCGGTCATTTCCACCAGTCTGGCGTATTCCCCTTGACACAGAAACATGAAGGTGTTCATTGTATTGGCCGCTGTTATTGGTAAATATGTTTAAATATTGTTTTATTATTGGGGGGTTTCCGTCGTTTTCTACATATTTTCAGTTATATCATGTCGACAGTTCGCAAATTCATGATCCCTGGGAAAATAAACCAGTAGATGTGCCTTGCCCAAGGGCACTCCACTATGACCGCCATGACTGGGGATCGAACTCGTGACGCCTTGTTCCAAATCTCCGACGCCAACCACTCCGCCACGGCGGATTCCTAAATATATTTGTACTTAACAAGTTACTACACGGGATTTCACGAGACTATGTATTTTCCAAATTATGCCATGTTGCATGCACGAAATTACGTAATAACATTTTTAAAATGACATTTTCTGTTTCATTGACTTTATATGCCATTTTCAATTTTAGTTCAATTAAATTACGGCGAGAAATTCTCTGAATCATGATAAACGAACCAGTTTTACACTCGTGTATTTTTTATTTGTAGTTGTCGCAACGGCGTTTGACTGTTTTGGACGCAATAATTCCTGCGCTGAGTCCCACATCAAGTGTGACACGGGGTACGATCCATTCTGTGAACACATGCCTGGACCCGGAGGACGTTTCATAGGAGTTTGCACGTGCGATAAAGGTAAAAATAGCATATGGTTAAATACAGCTTTTAGGTGTTTTTTCTTTCGATTATTCTTTTAGTGAAGAGTTATTTCATTAGTTTCACGTGTCTCGAAATGTACGTATTCTATTGCGTAAAACATTCTTGTCAAAACCCTAACATTTACCTTAAACCATAGGGGGCCTGGTACGATTTTTTAAAAGAAAAAGAAAATGCATATTCTATCATATAATTATATAAATATATAATAGATTTTAATTTTTTTTTTCTTTTTTATTAACGTGCCAGGCCCCTATGGTTTAATGGATTGGACTTCACACACGGTAACTGCAATCATGGGAGATGTTTCAGTGCTCAAATACATATAATCATATATATTTAAAAACAATCTAATATTTTGGGTCTTATTGACTCTCCGATTTGGCACCATTTAACCCTTTCCCTCATATAAACGCTTTCGGACGCCTCTGCAGCAGACGGCTTTTTGAAAACATTGTGACAAAAGAAGAAATTGCACAAAACGTGCAATTTCTCCTTTTGCCACAATGTTTTCCACTTTTAGTCATAGGTTATCCATTCAATTATGGAGATTTTCTATGTTTTGACAAAATATGTTCAAAGTCGTCTGCTGCAGAAATGTCGTATGAGGGAAAGGGTTAAAGATACATTGGCTAAACGGTAGTGGTTCTAAACGTCTAGTACCCCATTATTCATTTAGAGCTGTATTACATGTTATAGGACAATGAAGGCTCTGATATAGAACTGTGTGGAGGATGCAGTCTCACTGAAGTATTCACTGTACGTAGATGCATTAAGACCCCTTCCCCAACTTCTCACACGCGGCTTAAAAAAAAAAATCGCCAGAAATAGTCCATGCAAGTTTGATAAACATACTTCAAGGACTCCGCTGGACTCAGCTGGACTCAGCTGGTCATACCGAAGTCTTTTAAAATGATAGTAACGACGCTTAGGATTGTTGGGCTATCATTACAACTGACTGGAATAATTCGGGATGAATGGACCAGTAGTACTGGTAACTTACCAAGGAAACGCTGTGCCATAACTGACAAATTATTGAATGCGACATAAAAACACCATATAAACACCATATAAGCACCATATACACAATTGAAATCAAGGAGTCAGGGTGAACTAGTTTCGCGTAAACATATTTAAAACAAATATGAGGAAGCTGGAGACCGTATTGCGGCGGCGTTAGGATAAACAAGACCATCGGAGTATTCACGGTACGAAGATGCACATCGGAGTATTCACGGTACGAAGATGCACATCGGAGTATTCACGGTACGAAGATGCACATCGGAGTATTCACGGTACGAAGATGCACATCGGAGTATTCACGGTACGAAGATGCACATCGGAGTATTCACGGTACGAAGATGCACATCGGAGTATTCACGGTACGAAGATGCACATCGGAGTATTCACGGTACGAAGATGCACATCGGAGTATTCACTGTACGAAGATGCACATAGGAGTATTCACGGTACGAAGATGCACATCGGAGTATTCACGGTACGAAGATGCACATCGGAGTATTCACGGTACGAAGATGCACATAGGAGTATTCACGGTACGAAGATGCACATAGGAGTATTCACGGTACGAAGATGCACATCGGAGTATTCACGGTACGAAGATGCATTAAGATCCCAAGTCGACAGACACCGCTCAAAACTTTTTTTTAAGTTTTTCCTTCATCCCAAATATTTTAAAAAGTCGTCTTCTGCGGTTGTAAGTGTCTGCTGTAGATATATCAAAATACGCCAGTCATCGGGAAAGGGTAAAACCATTTCTGTCGAACCTTATTCGTTCCAGCGTGTAACTCCGCCGCAGACTGCTCTAACAACGCCGCAGACGGATGCCCAGAGAAAATCCATCCAATTTGTGACACTGTGAATCACGTGTGTCACTGCTTTTGGACCCGTATGTGCTTTTGTTTATCCATGTTTTTGTTTTGTTATATGAGTAGTTAACTCTTTCAGCGCCAAAGGCAATATCGAGTTTTTTGCAAACAATACTGATTCAGGCGAGTCAGCTCGTAACGAGCTGTCTCACCTGAAATCAGCATTGTTTGCCTTTTAGTTATCAAAATAGTCCAAACTTTTATTACATAATAAATGGAGACGCCCGATTTTGAACATGGAAGAGTCTACTTTCAACAATTCGGCGCTGAAAGAGTTAACGACGTTATCAACGTTGTTTCAGTTATTTCACGGTGTTTTATTACTTAATTTTGATCTATGGCTAGCTAATCAGTTCAATATACGCGGCTGGGGTATGTACCCTGCACAGGGGCACTCGGCCGTGACCGCCGGTCAGGGATCGAACCCTAGACACCATTGTTTCTATGTTAATGCGGTAATTCAGTTCAAGCTTTTTTTGATGGGGAGCGTATCTTGAGTTGAGAACCTTTCATTTAGGCGTCTTGGACATTATTTTTATAACCACGTGTACATAGGTCTGATAATAAAAATAGGCATTTTGTTGTGACCCGAATCTTATTATCGGAAATGCATTTGGAACGCAAACTATTTTATTAATAAAAGGGACTCGTGACATCTCAGACAGCGATGAATCGAATATTTGTTTACTCGAACAAATACTTGAAACGGATCTGTATTTGGAAAACGGTGTAGCAGCAGCTCGGATTGTTCCAACGAATTTGTAGGCCATGTTTTCTTAATTCATTCTTGTCTTGGTTTTTATAATAAAGTCTGAAGTACATGTATAAATGAACTACAAAGCTTGGAATGCATTCTCATTTAATATAAATACAACGACTTCGAGTTAATGCAGGATCCTTTTATTCCAGAGATAGGAGGTTTGTTAATGGCTGTAGAAATACCGGGGAACTCTATTTTAGAATGTTGTCGCTCCTTCCGCAAGTACTGGTTTGCGTTCAGTTTAACCGAACTTAGCTAACGGAAGTTTATTCTCAAATCAAATTATATCGTTTATATAGCAGCGCGGTTTAATCAAGCTCTTCACTTTTCTAAATTGACAAAAGGGTTCAATACTCTTATGAAAAAAAGGTGTATACTTGGATCAGATAGCAAGAATGCGCAGACATATCTTTTTCTAAACTTTTCAGATATGCTTTAGGATTGCCTTTACTACAGAACATTTCGTTTTTCCTCGTTCTGCTTCATATGTAATGATTTATCATTGTATATCTTTATTTCTTTCAGCACCAGAAACAAACTTTTCCAACTAAATGTTTGCAGCATAATCAAATTCAAATTCTTATATCAAAGCAATAAAATAAAAATATTCATGAAATCTTGAACTTATTTTTACGTGTTACTTTTCCCTGCCGTGCTTTAAGATCAACCGTGAACAGGTATTATAAGACGACGACGACGACGACGACGACGACTACTACTACTACGACTACTACTACTACTACTACTACTACTACTACTACTACTACTACTACTACTTCTACTACTGCTGCTGCTACTACTACTACTACTAATACTACTACTACTACTACTGCTACTACTACTACTACTACTACTTCTACTACTACTGCTACTCCTACTACTACTACTACTACTTCCCCTTTTCAAGCAAGCGCGGTTGGTTAACCATTTTCCTCATTTAGACGCCTCTGCAGCAGAAGGCTTATTGAAAACATAGTGACAAAAGAAGAAATTGCTCAAAACGAGCAATTTCTCCTTTTGCGATAATGTTTTCCACTTTAAGTCATAGGTTATCCATTCAATTATAGAGATTTTTTTATTTTTTTGACTAAATATGTTTAAAGTCGTCTGCTGCAGTATTGTCGTATGAGGGAAAGGGTTAAACAAATGGATGACTCAACCCTAAAGCAGGTGTGTAACTAACACTTGTCAGAATGTTAATTACATCAGTTCTTTTGATCTAACCTCTCACCGATACAGATACAATCTCATTAGCATTTGGTCAGATCGTGTACTTTAGTCAGATTGATACCGATAACACTTTACTTTTTATACGGTCTTTATGCATCTCTGTTTTTGGCATCATTTGGAATTTTACGGGCGTGTGTGTATCCCACCCCGACTTGTACAGCTACAGTTTTTCCACTATTCCATATATAGGCGGATCGTTAGGCCGGATTGTGCGTAAGCGGATCCAACCTGAGCCTTCGCTGTGCGCAACAAGACCGACTTTAACCTGATGCTGCTCAGTTGAATATATCTGAACGGTGCTTCATGCAAACCAACCTTGGCGTAAATAACTCACGTGTACATTATAACGGTGCTCTTTGAAAACCAGACCTAAAGCAATTGTTACAAGTCTAGAGTAATGCACCTATCACTATTTTGCCCCCGGGTTGGGGGGGGGGGGGGGCGGGCGACGGGCATACATGGGACTTTAGACAGAAGACGATTCCCGACAGGCGGGAATTTGACACGCCGAAAGATTCCGGGTCCCGGGAAATAGACACTAGGTTTCCTTTCACCCCGGACATTTGATACACAAAGCATCTCCCACGATGGGGATTTAGACAAAATTATTGGCTCTAGGGTGGGGAATTAGACCCCAAAAAGGAAACTTGTCTAATTCCCCTGGGTCTGCCCGCCACCACCCCACCCCCACCCTGGGGCAAAATATTGATAGGTGCATAAGACGCGATATCGTATTTATGCTAAGGATCAAACAGAATCCAGAATATCATTGCAACTTTCTATGACTCATAAAACCGTACAGTGCGGAACGAGATCTGTTCGATCTTTTTTTTTTTTTTGTCGTGATGTGTTCATTTGTTTTCTTGTATAATACTATGCGTTAGGCATTCTGTTTGTATTCTGTGTATTGTAATGCTCTTCGTTATTGGAGGAATAAAGACTATATATATATACAATGGTCGCAATACTTAACGGTTGTTGTCGTAAGCGCCGCAAAAATATTCAGGAGTCTCGAAATTACTGGCCATTTCTACAAAGGGTGACACTCCAAGAAATGACTGGCCCTTTCTAAATGTATGACACTTCAAGAAATAACTGACCCTTTCTACATGGATGACACTTCAAAAAATAACTGGCCCTTTCTACAGGATGTGACGCTTCAGGAAATAACTGGCATTTTATACAGGCGATGATACTTAAATAAATAACTGGCCCTTTATGCAGGGGATGACTCTTAAAGAAATTATATTGGCCCTTTATACAGGGGGTGACCCTTACACGAAAGTTCTGGCCCTTTGTACAGGGGTGACACTTCAAAAAATAACTTGCCCTTTCTACAGGGGTGACATTTTAATAAACAAACACTCTACGTTTATTAAATGAATGAGGAAGTTTATAATGTTTCGCATTTTGATTCGTTTGCTATGCGTCACATACCATCGAGTTCTGTCAACAATTAACAAAACCAATTACCCTGTTTGAAGCACTCATGTACCACGTCAACCGAAATCTAAAATTCCTGGACTATTGTGATCGGTGAAGATGCAGAACAAGCTGGGCACCCCCGCAGTCAGATCACAATCTTAACTAAACTATACGGAATCATACGGAGAACGGTTATGATCGGGTTACGATATTATTCGGGTTTTTTATTGGATCGTTATTGTCATTTAACGAAGGTCGGTTTTCGTGTGATGAACCGAAACCCTTTCCCCGATGCAAACGCATTCTGATGCATATGCAGCAGGCGACGTTTTAAAACATTTTGGCAAAATAAAAAATTGCTCCTAATGCAAAATGTCTACATTTGCCGCAATGTTTTCAAATCCATTCTAATATTATGCTGCCATAGTTTAACTCATTCAGATTTTCCATGTTCTTGCCTAAATATTTTAATCAGTCGTCTGCTGCCGATTTGTTTGTATGCGGGAAAGAGTTAAATAGAAACAACTCCTACGAAATTGCTGCATCCCTATTTTTTACGCCCAAACAAAGGCTTACATTGTGATAAGAGTTGTCTAAACAATGACTAAAAAACGGTAAAAACCTGTATAGAAAACATGCGTACAAACTGAAAGTAGTTAGCCCTTTTTCTGATACAGACGACATCTGACGTCCGTGTAGCAGGCGACATACGAAAACGTTATGCAAAAATTAGAAATTGTTAATTTCGAACGATTCTCACTATGTTTTCAACTTAGTATCAACATTTTACTCACAGTTTTTACAGCTGTTTACAATGTTTTTTTCACGAAATTGTTCGAAGCAGACGAATCTCAAATATCATTTTAGAGAAAAGGGTTAACCATTTGAAATCCTAAGTTACTCGGATTTCGTGCATAATCGCGGAGGCTAATCGTAGAAAATGGCATTTCTTACGTACGGAAGTTGAATTTTATTTGTATTAATAGCTCTGTCTATTTAAACACAATTTAAGTGGAGGCTTGAAAAGCGAATAAAAACACAAACTATTGTGCAGTTCATCCGGTTTCATAGATCGGAAATACACGTCAAGTTGCCAGGTTCGTTTACTAATTTATACCTTTTTTATCGGTTATAAGACATTATCATTTTTTGTATGGTATACTCCAATTCAAGTTTTATTTAGTATACTCCATTAATAGCAATCATTTTCCTATTTTCAATTTCAAAGTATACTTCCTACTTTTAAGATGTTTTTCTTTTTTTCAAGCAGACGACTCTCAAACCAGCATGGTCCGTGTCTAGCAATTTTGGGTTTTAAAGCATTTGCATATAGTGAAGACTCAGACGAGTCTGTTAAGCCACATAGTCTCGTTAGAGCCTTCATTGTCCGTCTACATGTACTTGAGTCATACATGTAACTTTGACAAAACTCCCCAAGAACCACGATAGACCTAATAGATTACGCCATTGTTCGTTTTCGAGGTCTTGTCATGCACAGTCCATAATACCCGTAAGTACTCATGGAGGCTCTCATATAAAGTAAATTGTTCATACCGATTCAAAGTTGTGAATCATGTAAAAATAATGTGTTCGGCTCTGGGTCGAGTCATGCCAAAGACATAATAATGTCCCTTGTTAGCGTCCAGTGTTGTCGTGTTAGCATTACGACTGATGCGCTCGTGTCAGGATAAATAACCGACAGTAATGGAAAATTACCCAGGACACGCCGTGATATAACTGAAATAGTGTTGAAAGCTTCATAAAACACTATTCAAATAAACACATTCAAATAATGCATTAATTTGTCAATGGCAAGTTAATTAATTGAAGAAGTATTGAGGGATATGTTAGTCCTTATATAACCATTTCTAACCTTCCTAACCAACTCGATGGTGTAGTGGTAGAGCGTCCACTTCGGGTGTGGGAGATCGTACCAATGACTTTAAAAATGGTAGTGATGGTGCCCTCCTTGGCGCTCAGGGTTGTGGGGTTAGCATTTCGACTAGTGGCTGGTGTCACGATAGCTTGACCAGTAGTACTGGTAACTTACCCAGGAAACGCCGTGATATAAGTCAAAGATGGTTGAAAGCGGCGTATAACACCAAACAGTCAATCAATTTAACCTTTATGTACAATAAACTACTATTATTATGTCGATTTTGGAGTCAAAGATAGAGAAGAAATCATTATTCAGAGATGACCCTAAAATGGACATACAACGAAGTTAATTGGAGTCTTGAATACTTCATAATTATTATTGGCCTGATAATGAACATTTTATGACTTATTTCATCTTTTAAGAAATAAACGAAATTTCCCGTTCCTCTATAGCTGATTTATATAAAACACCATTGCCGTGACCGCAGAGCTCAAGAATAAGTGGCGTATTTCATGTAAGACGGTGTATTTTCCGTGTCGCATTGGGTGTGGTTGTATACAATGTACCTGCATTCCAATGGAGGTTCACGGGAAGGATCGTGCGTGTATGTGAGGAACGTGCCAAACACTTTCTTCACGCGCATCCACTTGCGCCGCACTCGTTCACTTTCCCTCGTTGTTGCTTCACGGCAGGTTGCTGTCAATACTACGTTGCTACTTTTACAAGTATTATTTTATACTCCTTGGTAAGATATAAGCTACTTGTAAATTTCATTACTGTATATATGTCTTTTGTCATTTATTATACTTTTGTTTATCTTACCATGGAGTAAATTCATGTTTATCTCATGTATAACTCATAATCATCGTAAATATCATAAAAGTCCATTTCAGGCTTAATTGTACATTAAAAGATAATCGAACTACAACCGTATTGTTATAATACACCGGTTACAAATGGCTTCCAGACGGGGAATTGAATCCCGGTCTCCCGCGTGACAGGCGGGGATACTCACCACTATATGAGGTCCAGTGCCTGGTTAATATCCCTGAGTTAGCACATCAACATTCTGCTGTTTTACAAGTAGTAAGATCATCTCTCCGTGGATCTGCTCGATTAATGATTGTCCCTTTGGGAGATCAGGCCGCTATTTCTCAAGTGTTTGAGAAGCTTGATGCCCTATACGCTAATGCATCTTCAAGAGAAGAATTGATGACTGAATTTTTTAATAGCATTCAGTTGTCTGAAGAAAGTATCACTTCATTTGCTTGAAAACACTCCTTCAGACTAATATTAATAAAGGACATCTTCCCTTTGTTGCCAAAAATGACCTTTTAAGGCACAAGTTTTGGACCGGCCTTCATTCCGATGTACTTAAGCTCCGAACCAGACACAAATACGATTATATCACTAATTACAATGTTCTTCTCAGGGAAATGAGACAAGTTGAAAACGAAATTACAAAGCCTGCAATCAAAAGTACGTCTTCAACAAAGACAACATTGCATAATCCAGTGTCTGTTGAGCAGCTGAAACAGCGTTTAGACAAAATAGAGTCCCGTTTCAATGAATTTGAAAAAACTATTGAAACAAAGTTTGACTCTATAATGTCTAAAGTGGGTAATCAGAATGGTAACTACAGACTTTATCGTCCACGAAACACACACTCACAATCACAGCAACACCAGCAACAACACAAGCATCACTAACACCAGAAACAACAACATTATCACCAGCATCAGCAACAGCATGAAGATCAACCACCTTTGTAGAGGGCAATACGGGGGATGGTTATGATGATGCCCTACCTGAGTCCGATGTAAAAGTCTCTATTTTTCAGATCCTTTTGTGGAAAGACTAATTGGTTCGTGCAACGAGCACCATGTTATTATCAATGGTATTGATCATAGAAGCCTGTTTGATTCAGGTTCAATGGTTACAACTGTCAGTCATTCAGCTTTTCAGCAGTTGAAACCCAAAGCCACCATTATACCCCTTGACTCCTTGGGATTGTCTTAGTCAATTGCTGATGGTTCATTCTTGAAATACATGGGTTATCTGTTCCATTTTTATCATCTTTTAATCTGGACGTCCCCATTCTTGTGATTCCAGACAATGATTTTAACCTGTCATGTCTAGTAGTTATTGGAACTAATGTTCTTCGGAGATGTCAATACTTTGTTTCTTATCATGGTATTACTGCCGAAGAGATACCTGTAGAGTGGGAGGCTGCTATGCAGGGAATATCTTCACAGACTGTTAGTGTGAAGACTTGTATTCGCAGAACAGTTACTGTTGGTCCGTTTGAGACGGTGACCATTAACGGTATAGCACGAGGCTTGAACACTAGAATTTCCACTGTTATGTCAGAAAACATTGATGGAATGTCTTCTTACACCGTCTGTCAAAGAGTAGTTAAGGTTAATACGTCATCTTCGGTAAAAATCCCTGTTCGGATTTGCAATATGACTGCTAGAACGTTGATTTTTAAGCCTGAGGCAAACCTTTGTGAAATATCACAAGCTAAAGTTATTGATGACGTCACATCATATTTGCCGCAGGATAACTTTGAAACACCTTTGGAAGATTTAGGTTTTTCCATTGATACTTCCGTCTTGACAAAAGAACAGTTAAATAGACTTTACCAAGTTCTTGGCCAGTGGAAACACGTCTTTTGTACTGCAACTAAAGGCATTGGTAAAACTAGCCTTGTAAAGCATAAGATTATTCTACAAGACGAGACCCCTTTTAATCAGCCATATCAAAGTATTCCTCCGGCTATGTTTGAGGAAGTTCGTCAACATGTTAGGGAGTTACTTGACGCCGAAGTGATAAGAGAATCAGAGTCACCCTTTTCATCGAACGTTGTTATTGCACGTAAGTCATCGGAGGCCCTCCGTTTTGTATTGATTGGCGAAAGCTAAACAATAAAAATAGGAAGGATGCTTTTATGTTGCTCCGGTTTGATGACACAATTGACGTCATTTTCTCTGTTAAGTACTTCTCGAAACTCGATCCCCACTCTACGTATTACCAAGTTGAAATTGAGGAAGAAGATAAGGCAAAAACTGCTTTCAGTGTTGATCAAAATAATCTTAAGGTTAAACCTTCTAAGTGTGAGTTCTTTAAAACCTCGATAACTTACATCGGACACGTTGTTTCAGACAAAGGTATTGCAACTGACCCGGAGAAGATATCCGCAGTGAAAGATTGGCCTATACCTCATGATCTAAAATCTCTTAGGCAATTCCTCGGGTTCACCGGTTATTTTCGCAAATTTGTCCAGCCATATGCCCAAATTGTTCAGCCTTTGAATGTTCTTCTCAAGGTCATGGTTGTAATAAGAAATCGAAAAAAACACCAACTTGAATAGGTCAAAACCTCCAACACCTTGGGTTTTGGATGTAGCTCAACAATCGTCTTTTCAATCTATTAAGAACTTATTACACCACCAGTTCTATCATATGCTGACTATAGTTTACCATTTGTTGTCCACACAGATGCCAGTTCACTTAGTCTTGGTGCTGTGCTTTACCAAAAACAAAACGGAGTAGAGCGAGTGATCGCCTACGCCAGTCGGGGTCTAAGACCCACTGAACGAAACTATCCGGCCCACAAGTTAGAGTTTTTAGCTTTGAAATGGTGCGTTACGGATAAGTTTCATGATTATTTATATGGGAACGAATTTCTTGTGCGAACTGATAACAATACTCTCACATGTCATGTCGTCTGCAAAACTCGATGCCACACAGCACAGATGGTAAGCTGGACTAGCTTATATCAACTTCATTATTGAATATCGCAAATGATGCCGATGCTGACGGTTTATCTAGACGATATGTTTTTAATGAAGAGATAAAGGCCATACACCAGGCTGCAATAGTCTCGGCTCCGTTGGCCCATTGCGTCTCAGGGGTTGCTTCTGCTCATATGGCCAATGAGGAACAGCATCTTACTGAGAAAATAGCAAGTGTTGATTGAAAGCGAGATAAGCAGATGGACAATGACATTGCGAGAGTGATTGAACTAATTGGTAGCGGTTTTAAAAGGGGGGTAGAGAGAACACGTAAATGTTCGGAACTCCCTGCTGTACAGAAATACTTTCGAGTATGGGACCACCTTTCTGTTGAAAATGGCGTTCTGTACAGAACCGCTAGCCTAGACGGTCAGCCAGTTAGACAGCTGGTGGTTCCTTGCTGTCATCTTTGCCCTTCGAGGTATTCATGATAAAGCAGGACACCAGGGCAGGGAAAAGTCTTTGTGGCTCGCACGACAGAGATTCTATTGGCCAAACATGGCGAAGGACATAAATCAGTAGATAGACCAGTGCCGTAGATGCATTCTCCACAAAACACCGATTAATCGTCCTTTTGCCGAGTTGGTTCCCATCATGACAACAAAATACATGGAGCTTGTTTGCGTTGATTTCTTAAAACTTGAACCTTGTAAAGGCGGTGTCGAAAACATACTTGTTATCACGGACCACTTTACACGATATGCACAAGCCATCCCATGTAAAAACCAAACAGCCCACACAACGACCAAAGCCTTGTATGAAGGATACTTCCGGTATTATGGATTTTCAGAGCAATTGCACAGTGACCAAGGACGAAACTTTGTGTCAAAGACCATTCATGAGCTGTGTAAGCTTGCTGGTATCCGCAACTCTCGGACTACTCCTTACCACCCAATGGGAAACGGTCAGGCGGAGCGATTCAATCAGAAGCTTTTTAAAATGCTCGGTAAATTACAGAATTATCAGAAGTCTGATTGGAATGCATATGTGCCTCCGCTTGTGCAAGCGTATAACGCAACTCGGAATTACGCTACAGGTTACGCCCCTCATTTTCTGATGTTCGGCTGGCACCCCAAACTCAGTATTGACGCATACTTAGGTACCAACCCAACCTCCGGGTGTTCCGGGGCTGAGGATCACACTTCATATGTGTCAGGAGTTCGCAAACGTCTGAAATTCGCTTATAGGACTGTCGCCGAAGGAACAGGAAAAGTTGCATGGCGTAACAAGACCTACTATGATACAAAAATCAGAAACACAAAACTTTAAATTGGTACTTGTCCGGAAAGTTGGTTTTACAACTACCCATAACATTTCGGACAAGTGGGACAGCGATGTCTATATTGTACTGTCACAGTCAAACCCGGACTTTACCAGTATATAAGGTTCAGCGGGAGTTTAACCAAGGGCCAAAGAGGACTCGGCACCGTAACATGCTACTGCCTGTCAATTCGTTACCTGTTGATGAGATACCACCACCACCAACTAAGGATAGTAGAAACTGTAAAGATACTACTTTAAGACTCCAACGTAGCGGCTTTGCAAAAAGCTCTAACAGTGGTAGTAGCAGTGGGTCAGAGTCCGAGGGTGAAAGTTTCACTCAGAAGTATGTTCCACCACATTTTCGTCATAGGGCTACAACTCCAGCTTCACCGAACCTTTCCCACATCCAGGATTACGATCCTAATTTATCCACGGTCCAATCTGCGGAAAATATTGAATCTGATGTCGGATTTAACGAGGGTCGGCAGATATCCCCAGAAGTACCGATTCTACGACGAACTGTCCGTAACCGTAAACCCCCGGATAGATACGGAGATTGGGCTAACACAATCTCTGCAACAATTTCTTCTTGCGAAATATTTGTTTAATCTTCTGTCGTCGCGACGGTTTCACATCATACATATTATACATACGGATGTGCATTTAGTTTTTATTTTGTATCAATGAAATGTATATTATTTCCTGTAGATTTTTTATATAGCATAACATGTATTACAGCTCTGAAAGTCAGGAGACATTCTTTTTAAAGGGGGGGAAGTGTGTAAGACGGTGTATTTTCCCGTGTCGCATTGGGCGTGGTTGTATACCTGCATTCCAATGGAGGTTCACGGGAAGGATCGTGCGTGTATGTGAGGAACGTGCCAAACACTTTCTGCGCGCGCATCCACTTGCGCCGCACTCGTTCACTTTCCCTCGCTGTTGCTTCACGGCAGGTTGCTGTCAATACTACGTCAAACCAATCGCCACACAAAAAGTACCGGTAAAATAAATGCTTAACACCTGTAGCCCAATTATCCCATCCAATATCCTCTTACCTTTTTAACATTAAATAACAGGGTGAAGGCATTTGTAAAAGTTTACACCATTACTTTATACATTTAGTGAGTATCAATGCATAATGGTAATCTCCCAACGCTATACAGTCATTTACAGATTTACCAACTCTTAAAATATCCTTACAAAACGGAATATGTATTGATCAATGCTAATCGAATAATCATTTCCCCAAAGTTCCGCCCAGTATACGTTTAACCATCGAATCACAAAATGATTAAAGGCATCCTCCATATCAAAATAAGGTTCTCTGGTATGCTTGGTTTGAGTTTATAGATTATTTGGCTTGAGATGCAAGTTTCTCTTTTGCTTTCATCCATGACAATTTTGGAGTAAATAATAGCGCCATGTATTTATAAACGGATGTAAATTAAACCCGACTCCAATTAAATGTCAAATTCTCTATCAATTTTGATTTAAAGGATGAAAATCATAATAACTATGCTACTGTTGTCTATGGCATCGACGACTGAAGGTCACGGACGTATGATTGAACCACCCCAGAGGTCATCACTATGGAGATTTGGATTCGAGGCTCCAGTCAATACGGACGACCACGGACTCGATTGCGGCGGCATGGGTGTGAGTAGCATACCTCAATCTTTGAAGTCACAAAATGAGCCGTCCCGCGAGAATACCAACAGTATGGCATCTGCGTAATGCATCGAAACTGATCAGCCTGCGCAGTCCGCGCAGATTGATCCGGGTCGACACATTCCGTCTCAGGGGGATAGAGGTATAGAGTAATTATTCCAGAAACAGAAAATCCACAGGAGGCGAAAAGTCTATCCGGGTAAGCCTTCGCGGTATGCTTAGGCTGATCCGGATCGATACTTTATGCAATATCCACAATGTTGGTTTTATCACGAGACGGCTCAAATCATCTTTGACCAATAAGTTGAGACGGACACACACAAAAAAGATCTTCCAATGTGTTGAAATGAATGGTAATTGCTATCCAATTGCACACATCATGTAAAACTTTATTTTGACAATAACATATATCAAATGAGGCATTTATAATTACAAAATAATGACAGAACGAGGAGTCCATTATTGCAAAATAATGACAGACAGACAGATATAATCTTTATTTATCTAAAATATGTGTTTAAGATATAAGAAAATAAATACATGTGTGCAAATTTTGAAAATCATTTATGTCACTTACGAAATGTGTATAACGAAATACATCCACCTATGTTATCATGATGACATTCTTCGAACAAGATGATCAACTTGAGTTAGGCCGTCGAAAGTGATCAGCGATTCCAGTAGTTATATCCCTTGATTTATATCGTTTCATGTCGCTTGGTGTCACAATGTCACACATCCGCTATTTCTGATCATAGCTAATAGCTTGATTGGCTCAGAACGCATCAAACTTTTCCAACACAAAGCACAACAAATCTGCAGAAAAACCTCTCTTAATATATATATATAGGCATACTATGGTAAATCTGAATAAATGAAAATAACATTTGAAAAAGAGTTGAAAACATTGTGTCTGAAAAATTAAGAGCTGCTATGAGCAAAATTCGTTTGCTTTAAATACGTCAACAAAAGTATGTATGTTAACCTTGTTTGCAGATTCAGTACTCACCGATAAACCAGGGTCAATGTGGGGTTTGCGGAGACAGACATGATACTGCACAACCACGTCAAAACGAGGCTGGTGGTAAATATGGACGTGGTATTATTGCGCGGCAATACAAAGAGGCGCAAACCATCACAGTTCTTCTAGGTGAGTTAATATCAAATGTCGTAAAACTAAAGACGGACATGTTAGTTCATTTTACTCACGTCAGCAGCTAGCTCCAGAACTATTAACGTTTTAATCAGTGCCCATCATGTGTGTTCAAAAGCGTCTAGTCACACGCATATTCATTCTCGAAACTGACCAATCAGAAGTCTTCTTTGAAGAATGGCGTTCATCTTTTAGCACAGAGAACGTTTAAATATCGTTATAGTGTCGAGGTATGATCCATATATAATATTATATATAAGAGAGTGACTAAGTCTTGTAACAATTGTCCCCGAAACTAAAAAGAAATGATTTACTCAATGCTCCAAATGTGACTTCTGATTCGTTTATTTCGAGAATGCATTTGAGATTTGTCAGTATCGTTTGTCAGAATAAGATGCATGTCCGACGATATCTATAGTGAACCGAGAAGAACATAATCAGACAGCGTGGACTGATCTGTTTCATCGCTGATAGTAAAGTCACGAG
Organism: Serripes groenlandicus; assembly: GCA_031761405.1. NCBI lineage: Eukaryota > Metazoa > Mollusca > Bivalvia > Cardiida > Cardiidae > Serripes > Serripes groenlandicus. Next base: position 13,360,524 of record JASEVX010000013.1, on the reverse strand, counting down.
GGTTAGTTCACGCATGACCTGGACTGGTTTTGTCTAGTTTCTACAATTTATTCAGTCTAATATCCATTGGAAATAAGAAAATAAGCACACCAATCTGTTGAAAGTGTATTAGTTTTAGGAATTTACTCAGAATGCGATACATGCCTTTAACACATATTATGTATTATGGGCCAGTGTCCGTAGTACTTTTTCAAAAACGATTAAGCAATGTCATTGTGAGAAGATAAAGGGTTTAGCGGATGGTGACAGATATATCGAGATTGTTTACATGCATTGACTCACATAAATCTTTAACCCTTTCCCACATACAACATTTCTGCAGTAGACAACTTTGGAAACATCTTAGCAATAATATGGAATATATCTGTAAATGGAAGCATAGTTAGTGAAACGTGTTGAAAATAGTGTTGCAATGGTAGAAAGTGCTCATAATAAGCAACTTCTCCTTTGTCAGTTTTTTCTCAAAAGCCGTCTGCTACTGAGAAAGTGTTAATGTACGCAGATGGAACAGGACAGTGTTGACAGGGCGAACTGTTTCCTTCAGAAATAACAGTAGCGCACGGAGGTTGGTCAGAATTCAGGATATGTCCGAACAACGATGTACACAAGATCGTCACACAAGAGTGCTTGGATAAAAACCAACTGAAGATATCCGGGACAGGGAAGCGGTTTTACCATTCCAGAGTTGCCGGATTTGTACCAATGAATGTGGAATTGCCACCCGGGTTATCTTGCTCTCAGTGTGTTCTACAATGGAAATGGAAAACAGGTAAATGGTTTATCATTTCGCTGATACTTATATAGAGGCGACAGATGACGCCTTTTCGTCAGACGACTTTTCACACTGTTTTTAACGCAGAAGACTTTTAAAATATCGTACCAGATGAACGCTTATCCATTTCTCACATATAGACGAATTTTGACGCATCTACAGCAGACGACCTTTGAAAGAATTGTGCTCAACTTCTAACATATTATTCCTAGATTGTTTCGTCTGCTATAGATTTGTCGTTTACGGAAAAATATCATTTGTCTTAACTCTTTCAGCGCCAAAGGCAATATTGAGATTTTTGCAAACAATACTGATCCAGGTGAGGCAGCTAGTAACGAGCTGTCTCACCTGAAATCAGCATTGTTTGCCTTTTAGTTATCAAAATAGTCCAAACTTTTATTACATGATAAATGGAGACGCCGGATTTTGAACATGGAAGAGTCTACTTTAAACAATTCGGCGCTGAAAGAGTTAATTGTCACCGAAAAGTGTATATAACTTCTTTATGTAATAATTTTTACAAAGCACATTCAATTTTGCGATGTCCATGTCTGTCGTGCAGGAACATGAGCGTGTTTTAGACAGGGTCGTCTGTTTTGGTAAAGCTTCGAGGAATCCGCAGTGGCCGGGTTGTTAGCGTCGGGGATTTGGATTTGCGTCCCGGTCTCGGCGGTCATGGTGGAGTACTCTTGAGCAAGGCACATTTCCTAGCCTTGTACTGGTTTTTGCCATTGATCATGAATAAGAAAGCTGTCGACACGATATGACTGAAATAGTGTTGAAAACGGCGTAAAACATGGTAAAGCTTCATGGATTTAATCCCCTGGTGGAATAAGCAAAACATAAACAATCCAGATCATATATACCTGTACCACGATCTGATGGCACAACCACCTAACCTATTTAATGCAATGGTAGCAGTGTTTGTTTATAAACAATGGAAACAATATGTGTGTCATACGATTTTGGTACGTCTATACTTGGTTTGTGGTTTCGTAGACTATATTCTTTTGCATGGTGGTTTACACCGTTTTCATGCTCCCCCCGGATATATCACGATGTGTCTTTGATAAGCTACCGGTACTACCCGGTCTATTTATCCTGACAACATCGAATCAGTCTTCGATTGCTAACCCTACACTCCTGAGTCTAGTATTACAATTATCATTATAACTAGTATATGTATTAGCATTCGTAGCATTTCATTATTTTCAAATATTATCATTTTCCCACATATACCCGCATGTTGATATATCTGCAGCAGACAACATTGAAAACAGTGTTGCAAAAGAAGAAATATCTCATAATAAGAAATTTTCTCCTTTTACTGTACTATTTTCAAATGTGTTCAACAAATAAACCTTCGTTTATAGAGATTTTCCATAGTGTTGCTTGCATGTTTTCAAAGTCGGCTGCTGCAATTTTGGTTGTTTGTTGGAAACAATTAATAAAGCCAATGATTTCAGATTCCAGTAACCATTGTAACAAGGAGACCAACGAGAACTGCTGTATTGGCTGCGGTATACAGGAGGAGTTCTTCAATTGTGCGGACGTTAGTATCGACCCATCATCAACATCAACAACACACCAAGTCAACCAATCCACTGGTGTGAATCCTGTACTTCCGGATACTTTTCTCCCAATCACCGACCAGGTTCCTGTTCCGGTACCACCGCCATCGAATGTCAAGGACGTATCCAACGTTAATGGCTTTGTACCACTGGATTTATCGGAGATAAGATCACGGACATCCACATGCACTGCGACCCCAGTTTGGCAACGTGCTCTTGGTACGTTTTTGGCGAACAGATGGTGTCACTATTACTGCGATGCAAACAAGTGCCCGTCAAATTTGTGCGAGCTAAATTGTCGAAAATAAACCACGTATTGATATGTTATCACACTTGTTTTTCTGTCGTTCATTTATGGCTTATGTGACTATCTCCATGGTAACGTGATTAGGGGTGTCATCCCCGGGAACGGGATAACAGGGTTTGATCACCGAACGAGTCATTTCAAATACTTGAAAAAAAAAATAGTTTCCCCCCATGGCGCCCAGGGTTGCAGAGATAATATTTAGACATCGATGTCAAAATTAATAATACCGGTAGTACTTGGTAATTTATTCAGAAAAAAACCGCCGGTTTATAGCTGAAATAATGTTGAAAGCGGCGTTAAACGTCCTTAAAACATAGTTTAAGATACATCCGCTTGTTTAATTGTTTGGCACGTTCTAGTACTGAAAGGGAATGCACACGTTGAACACTGTTCAATCAACGGTCGTTACATGGGTTAAAATACTACATCGTCAGTACATGTACTTCTGCCGATGGATGCCTTTTTCTTTGGTTGAGCTGTAATGGTGCAAAACGTAAGACAACTGTTATATCATACCGTATAACATATTACGGTTATACGTGACCTGCGTCTGAATAGCGATTTTAAGTATTAATGCATCTGCGTACAGTGACTCAGATCACACTGCGCATCCGTAGAGTCTCACCAGAGTCTCCACCGACCGCATACATGATATACAGTTCAAACCTTTGTCCGCATCTCTTTAGCAATTCCCTGGCTATAGCAACCACACTTTTAGATTCCCAACTAATCATTTTCTGACAAAAGGAGAAATAGTACATTATATATATGCAATTTCTCCTTATCCAACAATGTTTTTTTCAAATTTCGGCCGGTGTAGAGATTTTAAAAAGCGTCTGTATGTGGAATTGGATAATGTAGATAAAAAAGAAACATTGTCGGAAAAGCAGAAGTGATCCCGATTTGTGTATAAAAACTTGTCTGAACCACGAAATCTCATCCAAAACGAAACACTCGCTGATACTACAACACGGTCGGGCATCCTCATGCAAAAGGGGCTGTCGTTCAGATTGGACGAACATATTCAGCACTCGGGAATGAGCATGCCGAATCGACCAAACACATAACGACTTTTGACTAATACTCGTCGATCATTCGATGTGGTAGGACAACCTGAAAACATCACTGCAGTTAGTATTTGAAGTTGAGGTTCCGAATACTCTTTTTGGGAGAAGACGACATTTAGAATGGCCTAAAATGAGCCGTTCCACGAGAAAACCAACATTATGGAATCTGCGTAATGTATGGATCCAGATCCGCCTGCACAGTTCGCGCATGCTAATCCGGGCCGACACTTTTCGTATCAGGGGGATACTGGTCTAGAGTTATGATTTCTGAAAAAGAAAATCCAAAGGAGGAGAAAAAGGTCTGTCCGAGTTAGCCTGCGGTCCTAGGCTGGTCCGGGTCCGAGTCCACAATGTTGGTTTTCTCGTGGAACAGCTCATATATGTACTGGGACATGAGCATGCCGAATCGACCAGACATATAACAACTTGACTAGCACTCTTCGACCATTCGATATGGTTAGACAATCTGATAACATCCTGCAGTTAGTAGCTGGATTTGAGGTTCCAAATACTCATTTCGGGAACACAATCGCTTGTATTACCAGGAACGTAGATAAGAGTAGTATAGGCGTCGGTTTGGGTGTAAACAAAGATGATGTAATCGGCGGCCATTGTGTTGACCTAGTTACTATTTATAGTATCTCATTTGCATATAAGGATGGACACGAGTGAGGACGCCATTTTGTAGTTATACAATGACTGCGCATGTCCATTTTAGTTCTATATTTAGAATGACATCATGGGTCTATATTTAGAAAGCTTTAACAATGGAGCAAGTGTTTCGGTAGCACCCTTCGGGCGAGACCACCAACGATTTGTCTCTAGCCTTCTACCAATAGATTCTAGCGGGTATGTTGTTGGAACCCTCGAAAATAATGGCGGGGAAATTTGACCTAACCTTTGCTACATTGTTTCGGGAAACCTGACACGAGACATCCATACGACACGATATATCCCTTTAATATGTCGTATAGTCGAGCCGAAGCACGCAGTCAAACATGTAGGGTAAAGCAATAAATTTAACGTCTTACCTCTAGAGCGTCCACAGTTCAAATGACAGAGATCCCGCTCTATTTTTAGACTCGGTATTTCACCATATTTTTATAAATAGATTATGTGTCATGTTCTATAAATAGATTATATGTCATTTACTATAAATAGATATTTCTAATAGTTCTATATTTAGAATGACATCATGGGTCTATATTTAGAAAGTGTTGGAGCTGGCGGAGAAATTCGACCTACCCTTTGCTACATTGTTTCGGGAAACTGAAACATCCATACGACACGATATATCCCTTTAGTATAGTCGGCACATAGTCAAACATGTATGGCAATAAATGTAACGTCTTACCTCTAGAGCGTCCAGAGTTCAAATGACAGAGGTCCCGATCTATTTTTAGTTTCGATATTTCACAACCACTATCGAATATTTCATCAGACCAGGTGTACCAACAATAGAGCATTGAAATGACAAAGTTAATCTCATTTAAAGGCGCCATACTGTCTGCGTCTGAACACCTGCAACGAACGTGTTAACACTTGTCTGAGAATAACACTTTACAGTGCGGTTTCAAAAGATTACCCCATATGATGAAAGTTATTATTATGCCTATACAAGAACTTGAGTGAAGTTATACACGACTTTACCAATTTGATCATATTTCAAATATATTGAGAAAAGAAGCCAATTAAAGTTGTCAAATCGGTTTTTGCTAATTTGTATCACTATTTACGCTTTTTTCTCTTTATGCTACTAAATAATAGAAGAACCAAAAAGCTTTCATTTAAACCAAAGTTTGTCGCAATTATTGTTTACCGTTTTCGAGTTATGTAATATGAGAGATTTTTAAATCCCCAAAATGAACTTGCCCCGATCCTCAAGTTTGATATACCGTTGGAAAGATTTCGTCGAGTCCATTTCATATATGAAAAAATTATGATCCTAGGATCACCATATTTTTATAAATAGATTATGTGTCATGTTCTATAAATAGATTATACGTCATTTACTATAAATAGATATTTCTAATAGTTCTATATTTAGAATGACATCATGGGTCTATATTTAGAAAGTGTTGGAGCTGGCGGAGAAATTCGACCTACCCTTTGCTACATTGTTTCGGGAAACTGAAACATCCATACGACACGATATATCCCTTTAGTATAGTCGGCACATAGTCAAACATGTATGGCAATAAATGTAACGTCTTACCTCTAGAGCGTCCAGAGTTCAAATGACAGAGGTCCCGATCTATTTTTAGTTTCGATATTTCACAACCACTATCGAATATTTCATCAGACCAGGTGTACCAACAATAGAGCATTGAAATGACAAAGTTAATCTCATTTAAAGCCGCCATACTCTCTGCGTCTGAACACCTGCAACGAACGTGTTAACACTTGTCTGAGAATAACACTTTACAGTGCGGTTTCAAAAGATTACCCCATATGATGAAAGTTATTATTATGCCTATACAAGAACTTGAGTGAAGTTATACACGACTTTACCAATTTGATCATATTTCAAATATATTGAGAAAAGAAGCCAATTAAAGTTGTCAAATCGGTTTTTGCTAATTTGTATCACTATTTACGCTTTTTTCTCTTTATGCTACTAAATAATAGAAGAACCAAAAAGCTTTCATTTAAACCAAAGTTTGTCGCAATAATTGTTTACCGTTTTCGAGTTATGTAATATGAGAGATTTTTAAATCCCCAAAATGAACTTGCCCCGATCCTCAAGTTTGATATACCGTTGGAAAGATTTCGTCGAGTCCATTTCATATATGAAAAAATTATGATCCTAGGACTAATAGTTCTCTAGTTATCGTCGTTTTAAATTATTTCTTAAAAGTGCGTCAAAAGGCTTCTTAATGCGTAAATGCCGATATCTCCTTTATTTCTTGTCCGAATGTAGTCGTGTTTGGACTCGTTGAAAAGGATTTCGGATTTTCTAACGATTGAGATGATCTAACCGGAAGTGACGTAATTTTTTCTTAAAATGATCATATTTTCAATATTAATTAATTTGATTTTTTTTTTTTTGGAATTCGTAACGTTGGACTGCACTTTTATATTAATAGCTGTTGTCATTTTCAAAACCTGAATATTGATAAAAATTTCAGCCGTTTTCGAGTTATGTAATATGAACAAAATTTAAACAAACAAAATAAGAATATATCATTCGAAAGATGTTGTCGCGCTCTTTTCAAATCTGAAAAAATGATGGTCCTAGGACTATTCATTCTCTAGTTATCTCAGTTTAATTTTTTATTTCAAAGCGTGACTGATAAGCCAATTTGACCCACACATCTTAAAATGATGATATCTTCCTTATTTCTTGACCGATTGTAGACGTGTTTGGATTCGTTAAAAAGGGCTCCGTAAACTCTATCAATTGAAGTGGTCAAACCGGAAGTGACGTTATTAATTAATTTGATAAGTTTTTTAGATACATCGTAACGTATAGAAGGCACTCATATATTGATAACTGTGGGCAAAACCTGAATATTGACAGAGTTTCGAACTCATAACCCTCATCATATTGCTCCCAGGTGTGTTAGCATTAACCCATTATCAGAGTCACCAGATTGTGTTCATTTGGTGACGTAAGTACGGACAAAGACCTTTTGAAATGCTAAACACGATATATCCCTTTTGTATATAATATAGTCGAGTCGAAGCACGCAGTCAAACATGTATGGCAATAAATTTAACGTCTTACCTCTAGAACGTCCAGAGTTCAAATGACCGATGCGCATGTCCCAATCTATTTTTAAATTCGATATTTCACCATCGCTATCGGATATTTCATCAGACCAGGTGTGAGAACAATATAGCATTGAAATGCCAAAGAAAACGTGGACAATGGATGAATAGACTACTTTAAACCAAACGGCGCCACAGTGTCTGTAGAACACCTGCACGTTAACACTTGCCTGAGAATAACCCTTTACACTGCTGTTCAAAAGTTTATCCTTCATGATGAAAACTATTATTATGACTATACAAGCACTTGAACAGTGTCAGTGAAGTTATACACGACTTTACCAATTTGATCATATTTCAAATATAGAGGGAAAAAGAGCCCATTAAAGTTGTCAAATCAGTTTTTGTTAATTTATTTCACTATTTACGCTTTAACTTTTTCTCTTTATGCTACCAAATGATAGAGGACACCAAAACCTTTCATTTAAACCCGGGGTTGTAGAGAAAATATTCAGCCGTTTTCGAGTTATGTAATATGAGAGATTTTTAAACCCCAAAAATGAACTTGCCCCGATCCTCAAGTTTGATATACCGTTGAAAAGATCTCGTTGAGCCCTTTTCATATATGAAACAAATATGATCCTAGGACTAATAGTTCTCTAGTTATCGTCGATTTAAATATTTGTTTCAAAGTCAGTCAAAAGTCTTCTTAATGCGTAAATGCCGATATCTCCTTTATTTCTTGTCCGAATGTAGTCGTGTTTGGATCCATTGAAAAGGATTTCTGATTTTCTATCGATTGATATGATCAAACCGGAAGTGACGTCATTTCTTAAATATTTGTTTGTTTCAAAGTGCGTCAAAAGTATTCTCAATGAGTAAATGCCTATATCTCCTTTATTTCTGGTCAGTTTTCTGATATTTTTTTTTTTTTTTATTTAGAAATATTGTTATTGATAGTTGTTGACCCGAATATTGACAGAGTTATAAACGTCATTGTAATGCTCGAAGTCGCATGTATTCGGGTGTAGAGGCTTGAAGATCAATAACGAGATGTCCATATGGCTTTTCTGTGGCGTTTCGATATACATTCATGAAACTGTGACTACTGGTAGGGTAGATCCGTCGTGCCAGTACAGAAATTTGATGTCTATCAACTGGGTTGTTAACCACAATTAAATATTTTGTATTAAGGCTGATATCTCGGCACGCTTTTCCTTGAGGAAAAACGTTCTGTGTCAAGAAAATGACCGTCAAGTTTCTATGATGAGATCCTTTAGTAAAAAGATTAGCCACTCTTTCATCCTTCTTCGCCTCTCCCATCAAATCATCTAATATGATGCAGTTCCGCACGTTTACGTCTAGATACATATCTTGTTCAAGACAGTCTGGAATACACCTCACAAATTCAACGTTAGACAATTCTGTCTTGATTTCGTCGTATAATGGTTGATTTTGACTATAACACCAGATGATCCTCTGAGGTGGTGGTTGGATTGTATCTTGGCACAATATCATCTTAGTCAATACCGATTTACCACTTCCACTCGGCCCAGACAAAACGAGTGTACACGGATGTTTAAACTTAAATACGGGCGCTCCGGGCGCTCCCAAATGCGCTCCGGGAGCTCCCAAATGCGCTCCGGGAGCTCCCAAATGCGCTCCGGGCGCTCCCAAATGCGCTCCGGGAGCTCCCAAATGCGCTCCGGGCGCTCCCAAATGCGCTCCGGGAGCTCCCAAATGCGCTCCGGGCGCTCCCAAATGCGCTCCGGGAGCTCCTAAATGCGCTCCGGGCGCTCCCAAATGCGCTCCGGGAGCTCTCAAATGCGCTCCGGGCGCTCCCTCATATTGTTGTACTCCTGGTGATATATTCCAGTATCTTTGGTCTGTATGTGAAGATGGTTCTTCAAAGTGTTTGTTTCTCTCATGTCTCATTAGATTGTATCTACTACAGAACGTCTTATCACACGTTGTACAGAAAGTTGTACTCATCTTTTCAAAGTCGTGTGTTGCAGTTTATTGTGGATATCTTTCCCCTATAAACTTACAAGGCGCTCCCAAATGCGCTCCGGGAGCCCGGTCTCCCGGAGCGCTCCGAGCGCTCTGTAAGTTTATAAGGGGAAAGATATCCACAATAAACTGCAACACACGACTTTGAAAAGATGAGTACAACTTTCTGTACAACGTGTGATAAGACGTTCTGTAGTAGATACAATCTAATGAGACATGAGAGAAACAAACACTTTGAAGAACCATCTTCACATACAGACCAAAGATACTGGAATATATCACCAGGAGTACAACAATATGAGGGAGCGCCCGGAGCGCATTTGAGAGCTCCCGGAGCGCATTTGGGAGCGCCCGGAGCGCATTTAGGAGCTCCCGGAGCGCATTTGGGAGCTCCCGGAGCGCATTTGGGAGCGCCCGGAGCGCATTTGGGAGCTCCCGGAGCGCATTTGGGAGCGCCCGGAGCGCATTTGGGAGCTCCCGGAGCGCATTTGGGAGCTCCCGGAGCGCATTTGGGAGCGCCCGGAGCGCCCGTATTTAAGTTTAAACATCCGTGTACACTCGTTTTGTCTGGGCCGAGTGGAAGTGGTAAATCGGTATTGACTAAGATGATATTGTGCCAAGATACAATCCAACCACCACCTCAGAGGATCATCTGGTGTTATAGTCAAAATCAACCATTATACGACGAAATCAAGACAGAATTGTCTAACGTTGAATTTGTGAGGTGTATTCCAGACTGTCTTGAACAAGATATGTATCTAGACGTAAACGTGCGGAACTGCATCATATTAGATGATTTGATGGGAGAGGCGAAGAAGGATGAAAGAGTGGCTAATCTTTTTACTAAAGGATCTCATCATAGAAACTTGACGGTCATTTTCTTGACACAGAACGTTTTTCCTCAAGGAAAAGCGTGCCGAGATATCAGCCTTAATACAAAATATTTAATTGTGGTTAACAACCCAGTTGATAGACATCAAATTTCTGTACTGGCACGACGGATCTACCCTACCAGTAGTCACAGTTTCATGAATGTATATCGAAACGCCACAGAAAAGCCATATGGACATCTCGTTATTGATCTTCAAGCCTCTACACCCGAATACATGCGACTTCGAGCATTACAATGACGTTTATAACTCTGTCAATATTCGGGTCAACAACTATCAATAACAATATTTCTAAATAAAAAAAAAAAAAAATATCAGAAAACTGACCAGAAATAAAGGAGATATAGGCATTTACTCATTGAGAATACTTTTGACGCACTTTGAAACAAACAAATATTTAAGAAATGACGTCACTTCCGGTTTGATCATATCAATCGATAGAAAATCAGAAATCCTTTTCAATGGATCCAAACACGACTACATTCGGACAAGAAATAAAGGAGATATCGGCATTTACGCATTAAGAAGACTTTTGACTGACTTTGAAACAAATATTTAAATCGACGATAACTAGAGAACTATTAGTCCTAGGATCATATTTGTTTCATATATGAAAAGGGCTCAACGAGATCTTTTCAACGGTATATCAAACTTGAGGATCGGGGCAAGTTCATTTTTGGGGTTTAAAAATCTCTCATATTACATAACTCGAAAACGGCTGAATATTTTCTCTACAACCCCGGGTTTAAATGAAAGGTTTTGGTGTCCTCTATCATTTGGTAGCATAAAGAGAAAAAGTTAAAGCGTAAATAGTGAAATAAATTAACAAAAACTGATTTGACAACTTTAATGGGCTCTTTTTCCCTCTATATTTGAAATATGATCAAATTGGTAAAGTCGTGTATAACTTCACTGACACTGTTCAAGTGCTTGTATAGTCATAATAATAGTTTTCATCATGAAGGATAAACTTTTGAACAGCAGTGTAAAGGGTTATTCTCAGGCAAGTGTTAACGTGCAGGTGTTCTACAGACACTGTGGCGCCGTTTGGTTTAAAGTAGTCTATTCATCCATTGTCCACGTTTTCTTTGGCATTTCAATGCTATATTGTTCTCACACCTGGTCTGATGAAATATCCGATAGCGATGGTGAAATATCGAATTTAAAAATAGATTGGGACATGCGCATCGGTCATTTGAACTCTGGACGTTCTAGAGGTAAGACGTTAAATTTATTGCCATACATGTTTGACTGCGTGCTTCGACTCGACTATATTATATACAAAAGGGATATATCGTGTTTAGCATTTCAAAAGGTCTTTGTCCGTACTTACGTCACCAAATGAACACAATCTGGTGACTCTGATAATGGGTTAATGCTAACACACCTGGGAGCAATATGATGAGGGTTATGAGTTCGAAACTCTGTCAATATTCAGGTTTTGCCCACAGTTATCAATATATGAGTGCCTTCTATACGTTACGATGTATCTAAAAAACTTATCAAATTAATTAATAACGTCACTTCCGGTTTGACCACTTCAATTGATAGAGTTTACGGAGCCCTTTTTAACGAATCCAAACACGTCTACAATCGGTCAAGAAATAAGGAAGATATCATCATTTTAAGATGTGTGGGTCAAATTGGCTTATCAGTCATGCTTTGAAATAAAAAATTAAACTGAGATAACTAGAGAATGAATAGTCCTAGGACCATCATTTTTTCAGATTTGAAAAGAGCGCGACAACATCTTTCGAATGATATATTCTTATTTTGTTTGTTTAAATTTTGTTCATATTACATAACTCGAAAACGGCTGAAATTTTTATCAATATTCAGGTTTTGAAAATGACAACAGCTATTAATATATAAGTGCAGTCCAACGTTACGAATTCCAAAAAAAAAAAAATCAAATTAATTAATATTGAAAATATGATCATTTTAAGAAAAAATTACGTCACTTCCGGTTAGATCATCTCAATCGTTAGAAAATCCGAAATCCTTTTCAACGAGTCCAAACACGACTACATTCGGACAAGAAATAAAGGAGATATCGGCATTTACGCATTAAGAAGCCTTTTGACGCACTTTTAAGAAATAATTTAAAACGACGATAACTAGAGAACTATTTAAAAATCTCTCATATTACATAACTCGAAAACGGTAAACAATTATTGCGACAAACTTTGGTTTAAATGAAAGCTTTTTGGTTCTTCTATTATTTAGTAGCATAAAGAGAAAAAAGCGTAAATAGTGATACAAATTAGCAAAAACCGATTTGACAACTTTAATTGGCTTCTTTTCTCAATATATTTGAAATATGATCAAATTGGTAAAGTCGTGTATAACTTCACTCAAGTTCTTGTATAGGCATAAAAATAACTTTCATCATATGGGGTAATCTTTTGAAACCGCACTGTAAAGTGTTATTCTCAGACAAGTGTTAACACGTTCGTTGCAGGTGTTCAGACGCAGAGAGTATGGCGGCTTTAAATGAGATTAACTTTGTCATTTCAATGCTCTATTGTTGGTACACCTGGTCTGATGAAATATTCGATAGTGGTTGTGAAATATCGAAACTAAAAATAGATCGGGACCTCTGTCATTTGAACTCTGGACGCTCTAGAGGTAAGACGTTACATTTATTGCCATACATGTTTGACTATGTGCCGACTATACTAAAGGGATATATCGTGTCGTATGGATGTTTCAGTTTCCCGAAACAATGTAGCAAAGGGTAGGTCGAATTTCTCCGCCAGCTCCAACACTTTATAAATATAGACCCATGATGTCATTCTAAATATAGAACTATTAGAAATATCTATTTATAGTAAATGACGTATAATCTATTTATAGAACATGACACATAATCTATTTATAAAAATATGGTGATCCTAGGATCATAATTTTTTCATATATGAAATGGACTCGACGAAATCTTTCCAACGGTATATCAAACTTGAGGATCGGGGCAAGTTCATTTTGGGGATTTAAAAATCTCTCATATTACATAACTCGAAAACGGTAAACAATAATTGCGACAAACTTTGGTTTAAATGAAAGCTTTTTGGTTCTTCTATTATTTAGTAGCATAAAGAGAAAAAAGCGTAAATAGTGATACAAATTAGCAAAAACCGATTTGACAACTTTAATTGGCTTCTTTTCTCAATATATTTGAAATATGATCAAATTGGTAAAGTCGTGTATAACTTCACTCAAGTTCTTGTATAGGCATAATAATAACTTTCATCATATGGGGTAATCTTTTGAAACCGCACTGTAAAGTGTTATTCTCAGACAAGTGTTAACACGTTCGTTGCAGGTGTTCAGACGCAGACAGTATGGCGCCTTTAAATGAGATTAACTTTGTCATTTCAATGCTCTATTGTTGGTACACCTGGTCTGATGAAATATTCGATAGTGGTTGTGAAATATCGAAACTAAAAATAGATCGGGACCTCTGTCATTTGAACTCTGGACGCTCTAGAGGTAAGACGTTACATTTATTGCCATACATGTTTGACTATGTGCCGACTATACTAAAGGGATATATCGTGTCGTATGGATGTTTCAGTTTCCCGAAACAATGTAGCAAAGGGTAGGTCGAATTTCTCCGCCAGCTCCAACACTTTCTAAATATAGACCCATGATGTCATTCTAAATATAGAACTATTAGAAATATCTATTTATAGTAAATGACATATAATCTATTTATAGAACATGACACATAATCTATTTATAAAAATATGGTGAAATACCGAGTCTAAAAATAGAGCGGGATCTCTGTCATTTGAACTGTGGACGCTCTAGAGGTAAGACGTTAAATTTATTGCTTTACCCTACATGTTTGACTGCGTGCTTCGGCTCGACTATACGACATATTAAAGGGATATATCGTGTCGTATGGATGTCTCGTGTCAGGTTTCCCGAAACAATGTAGCAAAGGTTAGGTCAAATTTCCCCGCCATTATTTTCGAGGGTTCCAACAACATACCCGCTAGAATCTATTGGTAGAAGGCTAGAGACAAATCGTTGGTGGTCTCGCCCGAAGGGTGCTACCGAAACACTTGCTCCATTGTTAAAGCTTTCTAAATATAGACCCATGATGTCATTCTAAATATAGAACTAAAATGGACATGCGCAGTCATTGTATAACTACAAAATGGCGTCCTCACTCGTGTCCATCCTTATATGCAAATGAGATACTATAAATAGTAACTAGGTCAACACAATGGCCGCCGATTACATTACTTTGTTTACACCCAAACCGACGCCTATACTACTGATAAGATCTACGTTCCTGACGTTGCGTTCTTTCAAAACAAATACAAGGAACATTCAATAAGTTTTTAGGCTTACATTTATTTGGCTATGCAGCTACAAGTGATCAGATAAAAAAAAAAACTTAGACAGTTAACAGAAATGTTCTACTTTTTAAAGAAATGTATTTTCCTCATGAGATATCATTTATTTGCAACCCCACAGATAAGTCTGCTCTTGGCAAAACCCTGCAGAAGCTGATACACAGCATGGCTATAAGCGCTTCTCTGGGGTTGTATCGACGCATGATAGAGTTTATTTCGGGTTTTACGTCCCTCACAACATATACGGTCATATCGGGGTGGACATGACAGTTGATATTGGTCCTGAACCTTATATTAACATTGAGAAAAACGTATCAGGCACGACATCGGTACCATTACCTGCCGGAGCTCAAGAGATACATTTACCCCAATATTTCAAACCCATTTAGCCGGCTTTACCTTTTAAACAAGGGCAAGACTGTGGATGCCATTTTTATTGAGCTTCACCCAGCCATAAGGGTAACGCAGGAAAGAGTCACAAGGACTCAGATCTGGCTAGTATTGAGGGTGTAAGAATGGTTTGACTTATAAGTCCCTTCATAAACTTACGCACAATATCGGAATGTGTATTCCCCGGCCATCTGAATAAAACTACGCCCTAAAACTCTGCCAAACTAGGTTTAGTGTAGGTTTCAGATCACCCTGTCTATCTGCTCTACCTTGTCAAAATATATATACAAGTTTATAGACTATTATAACAAGCTTTCTATTAATATGCGAATAATGTAGATCTTGATCAGCTAGTGCTCAATGTGAGTTATTGTAGTCTGTCCGGCGTCCACCAGAGTGCGTCATCAGTAGACGTCGTCAGTCGTAGGACAGGACGTCGTCAAAATGTTCCTTAAATATAGCCTTAGACACTGAGCCAATTCCAACCAAATTTTACAGGAATATCCTTCTAGTGGTTCAATTTAAAAAGTGTTCAAATAATTAAATTGTATTTTTAACTCTGGCTGCCGCAGCCTCAGAAATCAGGGGGTCTGATTTCAAGCTTATTTGGCAGAATTGTTCCTTTAGTGACCCTCTACAATAATTGCTATATTGATTGTTAGAAAAGCATGGCACCCAGGCGGCATCAAAGGGGTAAAATGAACAAACTGCTTTTATGAAAGTGCTTGTCTGTTTTAAAAATATATATGCAGAATTGTTCTTAAGATGACTTTCTACTAAAAACAGAAATGAGTAAAATGGCAAAGTTTGAACATCATTCTGCCCTGAAAGTGCTTGTTAGATTATTCGATAACTTGGCAGAAAGGTGACCATCTTCATAATTTGTTTAAGCGATATTGATTTGTTGAAAAAGATGGCCGTAAGGCGGCATCAGACACAGGTAAAATGACACATTACGAATGACTGGCTGATGTCAGGATACATGGACCAGTAGTAATGGTAGCATATCCAGGAAACGCTTTAGTATAACTGAAACTTCTTGAAAGCGGCTTAAAACGCCAAACAATCAATTGATGCATCCTTCTCTTATCATTAGTGTCATCCTTGACTGATTTCTACTTTATGTTACGTCGTCAACGTCTCTGTTTAATATACCTTTTTTTCATTTGTTAGTATGATATTTTACGCCGCATTCATCAATTATTCATATTGAGCGTCGTCCAGCCATAGAGGCAACGCAGGAAAGAGTCACCAGGCCTTAGATCTGGCTAGTATTGAGGGTGTAAGAATGGACTTATTTTGCCCTTCTATAACAAGTTTTCAGTACCACTGTTCCATTTATCCTGACAGCGAGTCAGTCGATATGTTGACTCCACAATCCTGAGCACCAAGGATGGAAAGTAATTACTACTATTTTTAAAGTTTTTTGTATGGTATTTACGCAGTTATCAACAATTTTTAAGTTACATCACTGCGTTTTCTGTATTATAAATACTACTACTGCTCCGTTTATCCTGACACCATCGAGTGAGTCGCTGAGCACCAAGGAGGGTAAGCCATTACTACCACGTTTTAAGTATTATGTCTGGTATTTCATGCCGTTTTCAACGGTTTGTTGGCAAGTTATCAGTACTATTGGTCCGTTTATCATGGCAACCGCGAGTGAGTCGTAATGCTAACACAACAATTGCGAGTGTCAAGTAAGGCAGGAAGCCATTACTACCATGTTTAAAATATTTTGTCTGGTATTGTACGCCGCTTTCAACGGTTTGTTGGCAAGTTATCAGAAACATTGGTCCGTGTATCATGACAACATCGAGTGGAATCGTAATGCTAACCCAACAATCCCGATTGTCAAGGTAGGACGCCATTACTACCATGTTTAAAGTACATGTATGTGTTATGACCAGGCCGGGGACCGAAGCCGCGACCGCCAGCATCCGAGGTGGACGCTCTTCCATTGTTCAATGTTTCCAATGTTCTTACTCAATACATATTTGGAAAACGAGCAACGCCCGCTGATGGTCAAAATGTATCAAACGCCGGACGGTGAGGGATCACAAAAGCTCAACCGCACTTTGTGCTCAGGTGAGCTAAAAAGTTCTTAGGGATGTTTTAACCGTTGAGAATTTTGCAATTTGGTCAGAAAAAAAGAAGCACTTCACATCACTGTTCTCTTTGACTGATTAATACTAATGTATGTAGCTAAAATACAAATTTGATATAAAACAAAAATACTCAATAAAGAAAATAGTGGTTTTAATTAATAAAGAAAAGAAGTAGAATGGCCAGTCTAAATAAACAATCGGAAAAAAAAGGATCAAAGATACAGACTTTAACCCTTTCGCACTTGTAGACGCTTTCTGACAATTCTGCAGCAGACGACTTTTGTAAACATTGTGGCAAAAGAAAAAAATGCAACACAATGGTTAACTATTTTTTATAATTAAACTCTCATTTAAAGAGATTTTTCACGTTTTTGTCAGTATGTTTTCAAAGTCGTTTGCTGTTTATTTGTTTATGTGAGAAATGGTTAATAAGGCCATGTCATCTTAAACCATTTTTCAGAGATTTTTCAGAGATTTTATTTGAATGGTGTTTGATGTATCTTCCAACAATATTTCAGTTATATCACAGTGGTAACCGGGTGAAATACCAGTGCTATCGGTATTAGTTATTCCAGTACTGATGCACCAGGTTTAATGTTGCAATGTTTAACCTTTTCCCACATATAAATGCATTTTGACGCCTCTGCAGAAGACGACTTTTGAAAAAACATTGTGACACAAAAAAGGAATTTCTCATATTGCCACAATATTGTTAACTTTATTAAACAAGAGCTGTCAGCAAGACAGCATGCTCGACTATTTGGCCATTTGATACTATGGTCAACAGTTGTTATCTAGATAGTAGCTTGATAGTATAGCACTATAAATCAAGTTGGATAAGTCTTGCTTGAATAGCATCTGCTGTTTGTGAGAAAAGGCCTTGCATGCAAAACATTAACCCTACATTTCTGACTTCAAAAAGGGTCATAAGTTATAATAAATTCAGTCAGAAGTTACCTAACCTGATTATTTAATACCATTGAAGACTATATTGAAGTTTTAAATCAATCCCTGAGTTGTTACTGAGATATGTGCATGATAGTACCATGCATGCAAAACTTTAACCACAATTTCAAAGTCAAACAAGGGTCATTATTTATACTAAATTAATACAAGAGTTAATTAATCTGACTGTCTGACACCCCTGCAGACATAATTGAAGTTTTAAGTCAATATCATTAGTGGTTACTGAGATATATCCATGAAAGTACCTTGCATGCAAAGCTTTAACAAGAATTTCTAAGTAAAAAAGGACCATAATTTGCATTATATTCTGGAAAGAGTTATTAAACTTAATTGTTTATATAGGTGTCATAGTTGGGAAGGGTTGTATAAAGTTTCAATGCAATGCATCAAGTAGTTACTAGGATATGGACTCTTAATGTTGTTGCACGCAACATTTAGCCAGAGTTTCAAGTTAAAAAATGGGCATAATTGTGTCAAAATCTGATATAGAGTTTTGTGACTTGTCCTGCAAGGTCATTTGATGATGTCCAATAAGTGTGTGAAGTTTTAAAGCAATAGCAGTTGTGGTTTGTGAGAAAAAGCCCTGCATGCAAAACTTTAACCAAAATATCTAAGTAAAAAAAGGGGCATACTTGTGTCAAAATCTGATATAGAGTTAAAAAAGGGGCATAATTGTGTCAAAATTTGATATAGAGTTTTGTGACTTGTCCTGCCTGCAAAGTCAGTTGATGATGTCCAATAAGTGTTTGAAGTTTCAAAGCAATAGCATCTGTGTTTTTTGAGAAAAAGCCTTGCATGCAAAACTTTAACAAAGTTGCAACGCCGACGCAGACGCCAACGCCAACACCGACGCACACGTGACTGTAATAAGCTCTCATATTCTTCGAATAGTCGAGCTAAAAATTAATATATTAGTTATAGAGATATTTGCTGAGATTATTCCAAAGTCCTTTTGCTGCAGAGTTGTTGTGTGTGTCAAAGAGTTTAAGTATTTGGTATGGCAAAGTTTGAATAAGAAGAAACTTACTTAAATATTTTAATGATTATCTTACATGACAGAAAAGGGCTTAATACAGATCTCTGAAAATAGCCTTTATGTTGGCAGATGGTTTTAATCGCTCTTAAACCCCTTTCCATATACACATAATATGCAGAAATTGATTTTGAAAACATTGTGACAAAAGGAGAGTGTTGCTCATTACAACATATTTCTTCTTTTATCACAATATTTTTTGAAGACTTCTACTGCAGATGTGTCAAAAAGCATCTGTACGTGGAAAGCGTTAAGTATTTGAGTATAATGAATAATAAAGAAATGCATGAATTAATAGACACAATTAGCTCAAAACATTTCGGATGTTCGGAGCTCCATATCGATCCTATCCTGCTTGCAGATTATCAGTATACTATCCTCTAGATTATTCTAGAAGTTGTTGAAACCAGAAGGGTCACGGTGCAGTCAACAGAAGCCCTTCTAGATTTACCTACCCCTAAGAGCTGCAGTTGTAGTGTGCTGGTTCTCATTAGCGATGTCCCGAGTTTCCGAATCCTGGGATTATTAGGTGCTGAAGTGTGGGGTGGTTTTTTTGTCATAATAGCCTATTTGCAGGGTGTTTGATATGTGAATCATGGTGCAACTTATGAGCTGATTAGGGGTTTTTACAGTTATTGTAATGTTGGGTGGTTGTACAATGTACGTGGGATAGTGTTGTGTGGTAATTGTTATGATTGTTATAGTCGATTTAGTTGTGGTGTGATTTTGTATGCTGATTGTTGGGTGGTGTTATGGTTAAGTGTTGTTGTTGGTTTAAGGCATTCTATTATTGTATTTGATGAGTGCTGGAATATGTGGGATTTATGTATTGTTTTATTGTTTTTATTAGAGTGTTGTTAGTTTTGTTTGTTAGTGTTTAAGGTGTGTTTAATTGGGTGATTGATATTGTATTTGAGGTGGTGATTTTGTGTATTGTTAGTATGGTTTGGTTTGGGTGGTATGGTGGTTGATGTGTTTTGGTTTTGGAGGTGTGGTGATTGTGGTTGGGGAGTGTGTTGTTAGGGTTAAAAAGTGGAAGTATGTATATTTTGAGGTTTGATGTAGGAGGGGGGTTTGGTTTTATAATGATAGTTTGTGTTATTGTTGAGTTGGGTTGGATGGGGTTTTGGGGGTGTTTGGGGGAGAAAATTTGGATGATGGAGGGATGTTGGTTGTGGATTTATTGAGATTGTGAAGTTTGGTTTGGTTGTTGGGGGTTGGGTTGGATTTTGGATGGGGGTTGATTGGGGGTTTGAGGTTGGGGTTGGGTTTTGTGTAGGTGAGATGGTGGGTGATATAGTGTTTTTAAGGGAAAGATGTATTATTTGAGAAGTGTATAGGGGTTTTTTAGTGGTTGAAGTGATATTGTGTAATGTTGGGTGGGTTGTTGGGGGTTTAGGGTGGATTTTGTTGTGGGGGGAGATGTGTAGTTAGGGGGGAGGAAGGGGGGATTATTGTGTGGGATTTGGGGGATTGAGGGGGGTGTGGAGTGATTTTGGGGAGATGTATGTTTGGGTTTGGTTTGGTTTAGATATTGGTGGGTTTTATTTTAGTGGGGGTGGGTTGTGGTTGTGAGGGGGGGATTTTGGATTGAGTTTTGGTTGGTTGAGGTGGTGTTGGGGTTGTATGGTTG